>JAHREE010000152.1:3709986-3803513 GCA_033628505.1 Tringa tobata | reverse complement strand
ACTAAACAGTCCCAGCTCCTTCAGCCGCTCTGCATGTGATTTGTTTTCCAGGCCCTTCACCAGTTTCGTTGCCCTCCTCTGCACTCGCTCCAGCACCTCGAGAGCTCTCTTGTATTGAGGTGCCCAAGACTGGACACAATACTCCAGGTGTGGCCTCACCAGCGCTGAGTACAGGGGCACAATCACCTCCCCGCTTCTGCTGGTCACGCTCTTTCTAATAGAAGCCAGGATGCCCTTGGCTTTCTTGGCCACCTGGGCACACTGCTGGCTCCTATTCAGCCGCTTGTCAATTAGAAGCCCCAGGTCTCTTTCTTCCAGGCAGCTGTCCAGCCACACTTCCCCAAGCCTGTGGCGCTGCATGGGGTTATTGTGGCCCAAGTGCAGAACCTTGTTGAAACTCATACCATTGATGTTGGCCCAATGATCCAATCTAAGTCTCTCTGGAGAGCTTCCCTCTCCTCCTGGGAATCAACACTCCTGCTTAACCTGGTGTCACCTGCGAACTTGCTGATGATACACCCTATGTCCTTGTCGAGATCATCAATAAAGACGTTAAAGAGAAATGGTCCTAACGCTGAGCCCTGAGGCACACCACTCGGGACCGGCCGCCAGCTGGATTTAAAGCCATTGAGCACCACTCTCTGGCACCTTCCAGTCAGCCAGTGCTTGAGCCAGCGGATCCTATGCTCATCCGGGCCGTGTGAAGCCAGTTTTTCCACGAGAATTGTATGGGGGACAGTATCGAATGCTTTTCCAAAGTCCATGTATACGATGTCAACAGCCTTTCCCTCGCCCAATAAGCTGGTTATCTTGTCATAGAAGGAGATTAGGTTCGTCTGGCAGGACCTGCCTTCCATAAACCCACGCTGACTAGGCCTGATCCCCTGGTTGCCCATTATGTGGGTTTGGATGGCACTCAAGATGACCTGCTCCATGACCTTCCCTGGCATCGAGGTTAGACTGACAGGTCTGTGGTTTCCTGGATCTCCGCCTGCAGCCCCAACATCACGCTTGGGAAATGTCTGTTGGGAAGCAAGGTGCTCTTGCTCTGGCCACAGCCCCAAGAGAGCTCCTGCCACGCTCAGGCCCCATCCCACCAGCAGCATATACACCACCACCCACCCACTGGTGGCAGGAAGGCACCAAGAGCACACCCACCACCACAAGCTGAGAGGCCAGCACCAAGGCAGCCGATTCCCCCCCGCAGGATGGCATCTCAAGGAGCAGGCAAAGCATCCATGGGCCACAATGCCCCATGGTATGCTTGGGAGGGGTTTGCGGGTGCTTCCCTGACAGGCTGCTCCCAGCCAGCTCCCAGCCTCACCTTTATCTCCCATATCCCTGCCCAAGCCATAACCACCTGAGGTGGTCACCAGGGGTACGTCTAGTCGGGATGGTGGCCTCTGGGACTCCAAGGTGCTTTGCGGCAGCCAGGTAACAACACAGGTCGCCAAGGGCCACCTGGAGCAAGGCTGGTACTGTGGGCAATAGGCAAATACGACTAGAGGTCCACCGTCTGACCCGCAGACACAATCAACAGCCCAAGAGACCCTTCAGCTCTCCTGCACAGCAGCCGGCTATCTGGAGGAGGGACGCCTCTCAACGTCACTTCTCCAGCTTTAGAAGTTCCCTGCCGCAAGAGACCCTGCGGGAGGGACTACTTGGCACGCTGAGCTTTGAAATCCTAGCTAAGGGAAAGAAAGGCTTGATTGCCTGCATAGAAGCCTTCCGACAGAAAGCGTTGGCCAAGTGTGGGACTAGGACTGGATCCAGCCGCTCCCAGACTCCCCCCCGGGAAGGAGTCTAGAAAGCGGGGGGGGGGGCACTCTGAACCTCCTGACTCAAGGGAAGGCTCTCCCTGACACTGCTCTCTGACCTTGGCCTTCCTGCAGGAAAGAACCCAGTGCACTTTGCCATCAAATCTGCTTCAAACACAGTTGCGTTCCCCATCCCAGGCTCTGGCTGGGCCGGGGTGGGGCCCAAGGGGGCCGCCGGTTGCCGGCGCTGCCTGTGATGCGCTCCGGCGCCTGGGACACCCCAGGGGACGCCTCACAATGGGGGCGACTACAAAAGGCGCCAGCAGGCCCCTGCCCCAGTACGGCCTGCGCCGGCGGTGAGGGAGCTCGCGGCTCTCTCGCTACTCTTGTGGGCCATGGCTTCCAGAAGAGTCCTTGCCCTGCTCTTCTTGTGCATCACGCGGCTCCTGCCCATGGTTGGCAAGGAGCCGGGGGAGGCCACCCGGGAGGCCATGCAGCAGCGTGAGGATCTCCCAAACACAGAGATGACTGGGCTGCTGGAGGAGATGGAGGAGAGCAGCCTGCAGGAGACGGAGCCGACCCTGGAGAGGATGGAGCCCACCCTGGAGGAGATGGAGCCAATGCTGGAGGAGAGCTCCATTTCCTGGGGAGCCCTCTTCTTTGCTTGCATGAAGCTGTGGCAGTTCTGGCTGGCTGTGGGAGCACTAGCTCTGCTCGTCAGGCTCTGCTTGTGGCTCTGGAGAAGGACCCATGCGCCAGAGAGCAGCGCTGAGCAGGAGACCTCCAGCAGCATCACAGAGGAGGAGGACCAAGAAGAAAGGCAAGATGATTTCCAGGAGGAGGAGCGGCTGGTGAGGGAGAAGATGCGGCGCTCGGCGCGGAGCCTGGCCACCAGGAGACGGGAGGTGGAAACGGTGGTGGGCGATCTCCTTGGCATCCTCCGGGAGCGCTTGTGCAAGAGTTTCTTCCCGGTGCCGCAGCCAGCCATCGGGGTGGGCAGCGCCTTTGAAGGCTGGAGTCCCCGTGGGCACGACGCTGTGTTCCGCCTGCTTGTGCCCCTGAAACCCTCCCGTGGACACGCTTTCCACTTGGAGCTGGGCACTGCGGGCGACGCGCCAGCAAAGCACCGCGTCCGCGTGGAGCTGGTGTGCACCTGCACGAAGGACACACGTGGGGAGGACATGCTCTGCTTCGTCCACCAGCCCCACCAGGCGCTGGAGAGAAATCAGGATGCCAGCCTCCTGAGCAAGCTCTGCACCGGCCGCTACCTCGATGCGCAGAAGACCGCCCGCTGGTTCCAGGACTTGGTGAGCTCCACCTGGGAGGAGGTGCCTCATTCCCGTCGCTACCGTCTGAGGGTGCTGCCTTCCCGCCGCTCCTGCAAGCTGGAGCTGCTGGCAAGTGCCTCCGGGAGACCCCTTCTTGTTGAGATGCTCTTTGGGGTGCAGCAAGGAGACTCAGACATCTTCCTGAGCAGCCAGGCTCCAGAGGCCATCTTCACCCCAGGCACCATGTGGGCAGAGAGCTCCGCTGCGGCAGAGGCCAAGTTCTTCAGCTGCGTGGCCAGGCAGGCCCTGCCTGACAGCGTCCACCTCCAATGCCTGCAGCTCTGCACCCGTGGCCTGGCAGGCACAGTCCTCTCCTCCTACACCTTCAAGACGGTTGTCATGCACCTCCTGAACATGTACCGTGTGATGAGCGTGCCAGTCGCCATCCAGCTGCAGGACATCATGTGCTACCTGCGCAGCTGCCTGGAGGAGAAACACCTCCCTCACTTCATCTTTGGCAATGAGTGCTTGCCCGAGGACATCATCTTGCCCCCAGCCACCCAACGAGCTGAGCCAGCCAACCTCTTCGAGTGCCTGGTGCAGGACCCCCAAGCCTACGCCAAGGCGCTGTGGGAGTTCCAGGAGCTGGAAGGTCGGCTCACGGGACTGCTGCTCTTTGGGTCGGAAAGAGGTTGTCACCTCTGACACCACCTCCTCTGTGGCTGTGTCCCCTGGACTGCCTGCTGCCTTCCAGAGGCTCCCTTCTCTTCTTTGTACATAGCTTCTTCCCTTTGTACATAGTTGTGAATAAAGAATGTGTTGGAACAAAAGCCACATCTCTGAAGGTCTGTGCACCGTTTCTTTAGAATCAGAGTGGTTAGAATCACATCTCTCCTGTTGGCCCCCTTCAGGTCCTGGAAGACCACTACAGGGTCTCCCCGGAGCCTTCTCTTCCCCAGCCTCAACAACCCCAACTTGCTCAGCCTCTCCTCATAGGAAAGGGGCTCCAGCCTCTGAGCAGCTTCGTGGCCCTCTGCTGCACCATTCCAACAGGTCCATGTCCTTCCTCTGTTGAGGACTCCAAAGCTGGATGCAGACTGCTCCAGATGGGCTCTCACCAGAGCGCAGTAGAGGGGCAGAATCCCCTCCCTCCAGCTGAGGAGCGAGAAAAAGGCATTGCTAGTCTCAAGTGAGCTTTGCTCTACAATTACCACCCTGGGCTATCTCAGATACCCCACCTCACAGAGCATCTCTGTGAAGAACAGGGAGGGCCGGCTGTGCTTCAGCTAGCACCACGCTGCGTTTGGATGGCAAATCATAGGAAATCCTCTTCTTGGAGTTGTTGTCCTTGGCTCTGAAACTTGGAATGGCCCCAGGGGAAGAAGCGCAGAGAACATGGCTCTCTCCCTCTGGCATACATGGCCATGGAGATGAGGCACAAACAGAAATTGCAAAACTTGGTGCATGGTATTGAGAACCGGGGTCATTCACAACACAACAGAGGGGGGACCCAAACCAACAGGGGATCGCAAGTTTGACATTGGTTTGGAAACGAGATTTTTTCCTCCTTTTCAGGTTTCAAGGGGACACGTTTCCATGCTTTCCTCTGCAGCTCTGGCTGGGCAGGGGCCAGGCGAGAGGCATCGCTGATGAGCCCCTGTGTGTTCACTGGGCTGCGGGTGAGCACCTGCCCATCCCTGACACTTCTCAGGGAGTTGGCAGCACAGAAGAGACCGGGCTGCACATGGCCAAGGCAGTGCTGGAGGGGCAGTGGGAGCTGCTTCCCCGGGAAATCATAGAATCGCCTAGGTTGGAAGAGACCCTTGGGATCATCGAATCCAACCACCTACCCTACTCTACAAAGTTCTCCCCTACACCATATCCCCCAACACCACATCGAAACGGCTCTTAAACACATCCAGGGATGGGGACTCAACCCCCTCCCTGGGCAGCCTACTCCAATGCCCGACCACTCTTTCTGTGAAAAATTCTTTCCTAATGTTCAGTCAAAACCTACCCTGTTGGAGCTTGAAGCCATTCCCTCTCGTTCTGTCGTTAATTACCTGTGAGAAGAGACCAGCACCAACCTCTCTACAGTGTCCTTTCAAGTAGTTGTAGAGAGTGAGGAGGTCTCCCCTCAGCCTCCTCTTCCTCATACTAAACAGTCCCAGCTCCTTCAGCCGCTCTGCATGTGATTTGTTTTCCAGGCCCTTCACCAGTTTCGTTGCCCTCCTCTGCACTCGCTCCAGCACCTCGAGAGCTCTCTTGTATTGAGGTGCCCAAGACTGGACACAATACTCCAGGTGTGGCCTCACCAGTGCTGAGTACAGGGGCACAATCACCTCCCCGCTTCTGCTGGTCACGCTATTTCTAATAGAAGCCAGGATGCCGTTGGCTTTCTTGGCCACCTGGGCACACTGCTGGCTCATATTCAGCCGCTTGTCCATTAGAAGCCCCAGGTCTCTTTCTTCCAGGCATCTTTATTGGAAGTAGCCAATGTAATTCTCATACTTTTAAAATTTCATTCTGTACAGGAAAAAATTAAGAAAAGAAGATGATAACAATCATGACTGAAGAAAAATAAATCAATAATTTGGTATCTAATCACATTTGTTGCAGTTTCAGTCAAACAGATATCTTACTCACCACTACCTGTAGTTGTATAAGCAATTAATATATAGAACTCGTGCAGAGCTTTGACAGATTTGTAGGAAAGAATCTGCCAGTAGATTTTTGCTTTCATTTTTTCTTATATATATAAGAAAAAAAAGCTTATTCAAGTATGGTTTTAATGCATTACCTGTACTGAGACTGCCAATTAATTTGACAAGTCTTTTTGATTGATTAGCAATTATAGCTTGACACAAGGAATATATTATTGTAGACCTTTCTTTCTTTGCTGTAGGAAACCTCCATTTGATATATTAGGATTTATTTTTACATCCATTCTTCTTCTTTTTTTTAACATTGGATAGTGATTGTGAAAGGTACATTCAAGTATGTGAAAAAAATTAATATGGTAACTGAATTTATCCTTTCCTTGAGATTGTGTAAGGTGCTGGTAGCACTGAGTAGAATATTAGCATTCAACAGTGAAAACTCTTTCCTTTTATCTTATCTCCCAAGAATATTTGAAACACAGATTTTGCTTCCAGTTTTGTTTTTCTTTTTTCTAAAAAAAGGTATTTTTTCCTAGAGAAATACTACAACAGGAAATCTTTAATTTAGGGAATCATTGATTATAAGAATAAGCTAGATGTTATTAAGCATGATTATATAACTCATCAGTCAAAGAGTAATAATAGAAATGTTGTTTTATTTAGCTTCTCCACTATAGAACCTCCCTCAGAACTTGTGTGAGGTAACACAAGAGAATAAACATCAGTGAGCCCTGAGGGTAGTCAGTCTAAACCCTACCATTTTTCATTTCTGAGGATTTGAACCAAGTAATTAAACAAGTTAGAGCAGAAATCAAATCTTACCAGTACAGCAATCAACAGATTTATATGGAGCTGCAAAAAGCCTTTTTGATGTACTTGCTTATATAAGTATTTGAATTATCACAAAGTCCAGTAAATGGCACATTTTTGTCACAGTCTTTGAAGGGAGAAAAGAGTCGTGGGTTGTTGAGCACATAAATGACATAGTATGATCATTAACGTTTATATCACATTTTTCATTCAAAGATTTTAAAAACAATGGAAGTTCTCTTGAGTTCCACTGCCAGTAAGTCAGAAGTCTTTTGAAAACTCAGCAAAATTAGTGAGATAATTTGCTTCACCTTTAATTAAAGATATCACAATCATGACACTATTAAGGAAAGAATTAAACTCCTTGTGCAGTGTACTTCCTCTTATAATGATAAAATACACAGATACAGACTGAGAAATCAAATCCACTAAAGATTTTTCCAAAAGTAGTAATATCTAGCATGGTTAAACATCAGTTTAACCTTTACATCTTTTTCATTTCAGATTTTCATTTTCTTATTGTTTATGTATGCTAACATAATTAGAGATCTCTGGACTGGACTAAAGTTCCACTTACTTGATCATCTTGTTTAGGATGACAGCATGTGACTAGGAGACAATTTATTAGCAGTGCAAGTAAATACTTTTCATTCTTGGATGATGTGGTGTGACATTTATTTGATGTTCTGTGAATTCACTGCAGTTCAGTGCACCACCTTGCTGGTGCTACCAGTACATTGTTGTTTGGCCAATTCAAATAAAGTAGTAATTTTCTTCTGAAGTGAAGTAGGCATTCCTAAAGTTATAAAGTGAAAATACTCTTTGCTACTTCTAATATACCAAATTTCACTTTTCTACTAACTTCCATGCCCAGAAAATGAATTTTGGCTTATTGGCTGATGGCTTAATGTTCAGAAAGCATGCCAGTATTTAGATTATTTTTTAGCAAATACGGGTATGTCTTCCAGTTTGTGTAAAATATGTCTTTGATACCTTGCTTGTGTCTGACACCTATTAATAAAATACTTGGGACACCTTTTTTTCATTTCACGTTGCTTGCTTCCTCATTGCCCTGGTAAGTCTATGACAGTAGCACAAGAAATGATGGCAGTATTGTCACTGCTCTGTTCAAGTCCTTCAATTCTGTGATCCACAGCACAGGGCATGCTGGAGCTGCCCTGTCAATGGGATGTCCAAATGCTCCTGATGAAATTTCTCTGGGGGCAGTACGAAAGAACCCTGGTGACAGATGATAGGGGGACAAATCAAGTTATGAAACCAAACACAATCCCTTCAAGGGACAGCGTCACTACCAGAATATTCACAACCCAGACACAAGAGGCAGACTGCTGGATCAGCTTTTGCAAGTCAGGCTGAAGGGCTTTCTGAGGCAGAAAAGAGCTTAATGTCAACAGCAAGAGGATTTCAACATAGGGTAGAATGGCAGCTAAACTTACAATAAATCTAAAATAGTCTTCATATGTGCTTTTAAATATAGTATCTATAGGACTGTATAATTGTGGTGTCACAAGAAAAAGGGAAGGGATTTTTTTTTCGGCTTTGCATACATGAGAAAGAAATGTAGAGGGGAAAAAAGTGTTAGATATTTATTGCTCTGTTTGCCTGCAGCATTCGGCACAAGGATATTACTCTTTAATGTGATTGCATTCAATAGAGCCATAGATCAATAGGCAGTTGATATGTGCTTTGGAAACACTGGCAGACTAGGAAAAATTCTCTGCCCCAGGCTCTCTTGAACTTGGTGATGCTTTTGATTAGTATGTGTGTGCTCAGTTGAAGAACCTGCTGTTTTAACAGTACAAGCCTTGAATCCTAGGCTTTACCCTAGAAAGATGGTGTAAAGGAGCCAGAGAATGAAAAAAATCACCCAATACATTACAACCGGCAAACCGCTTGGAAAATTAAACACTAAATAATAAACTTGAACTGGTGTGCATTTAGCCTAAAGCTGTGTTGCTCTTGGCACTGGTATCTGAATAGTTTAGTCCCGTGGTGGAATGAAAATTACCACACAGCAAATGATAATGGTAGGATTGCCTATTCTGATAGTTTCCCTTCACATAATCCAGTGTAATGCCCTGATGATTGCACAGAATTGACAGATATCAACACCCTTCTGCAGTAGCAGGAGGAGACCAGGCAGGTTGTGCAAGGGCATGTTAAATTGCACTAGATAATCCATGTTTAACACCTGAATTGCACTCTTAGTATTACTGCAGTACAGCTATCAGATGAAAGAGAATTAAAATAATGATGTGGTAGAAAGATTCCTTGTAGCTTAAGACAAAAACTACTTTCAAAGGAAAAGAAAGGTTTCTTTAGATTCATAAATACTAGTTAATTATTCTTCCTCTAACTTTTTCTGTACAGTACAATTTCTTTTAAGTCTGAGAAAGTGTTCATGAGAAAGTAAATATATTCCTTCCTTCTCCTGTTCAGAGAGAAGAGAAATTAGAAGAAACTTTGAGCTCCTTGTCTACACCAGACTGAATCATTCGTAATCCATAGCAATGGAAGTTTTAGAATTGCAAGTGTTTGTTATAAGAATAAAACAAATCCAAAACATACAGGCAGGACCAAGTTATTATCTTGATTGTTTCCACTGGTCTGGTAGGATGGACGTTCATAACCATTTTACTCACTTTCATGTCATATTTGTCTTCTGTGTAAAGCAACATCTTTAGTTCAGATTAAGCACTTGCAGAGTGTGAATTGAATAAATAATAATTTGCAGAAATAGAAAAAAAATAAAATTTATGGCTTTTAATCTAATGCGATTGAACACTGGCAAAGGGCAAACAACAGGAACACAAGGAAGAAGTCAGAGATTTTCAAATCTCTTTTCCATGGTTTAGGTTTCTCCTTGTACACAAGTACTGCTGTAGCAAATACAGTCAATGTTAATGTGGTTGCCAGACTCTCAGCTGACAAGAATTGACCTTAATTTAATTCTAGCCCATTAAACTTTATATCTTTATATCTGTTAAACACATTTGTGAGATTTTTATTTTATTTTATTTCATTTCTATATGGCAAGAGCAAGGCTCGTTATATTTGTTTTTAGAATTGTTTCATTCCTACTCTCTTGAGGTTTTGTATCCTTTTTTCCCTCACTCGAATCAGGAAACTTTCTGTGCTTATAACCACATACTTCTCCACCCCATATCTTGTTCAGAGCACTAGCTCAGTCTTTGAAGCATCATTAGTCCTTGCTGGCATTACTGTTCTACCTGAAGTGTCTCCTAATTCGGTATCTTTCTGACCAGGTTTTAAGTTTTTTTTTTTAATCTTTCCTTTTCACAGCGCTTGCTGTATGTTTGTGAATTCAGTGCATTTCTGTTCCAGGGACAGTTTTCACAAATCATTTATGTCTGCAGAAAGGGCATGCACCATTGAACTGCATCTGCCAAGGCTGGGTGACGAGTACAAGCTACATAACACACCAGTTCTGAAACTTAACATTTTTGGCTTGTTCCACAATGAAATGTCCCCTATTTCTGAATATTCTCCATTCCTTCTAGTGGCACCAACGTTTTGTCACTGCGAGAAAAGTGCTGAATTTTGAAGAGATCTACAGTGCCTGGCTGGTGTTCCAGCCAGTAAATTTGGTAAAAATCAAATTTAACCAGTCAGTGAGGATGATTTTCTGGGTGCTCTAAATCATTATACAAAACAATAGCCTCTTTTTGCTGAATTTTGTTTTTTTAAGGAGCCATCTGCAGTAAGCATTGCAGGCTTGTACTCTTTGCCTCATTGTCAGCTACCCATAAGGAGATGAGTAACAAGAAAAGTGTGACTAGACCCAGAAGTTTCCCTGCATGGACAACGAGTTAAGTGGGATTGCAAACCAGTCCTTTTTCCCAGCAAAATCTTTCTTCTAGGCCAGAGGATGGTGTGGAGGGATGGGCCGTGAACTCCTCTAGGTTGTCCGTTGTTGGACACACTGATCAAATATCTGGTCCTAATGTAGGTGAAAACAGCTGGCTGGTGCAGGTAGTGATTTACACATGTCCTGGTTTGAGGTAAAAAAGAGCCAGTTTTCAGTAATTTTACTTTTTACCTAAGCCTCTGCTAATTAACTGAACTCTAAAATGAATGGTGTGTTTTTAAGACAGTAGTCCACTTCCAGAGTGATAAGAGCTATGTTTATAGTTCACACCAAATGTTATGCAGAGCGGCTCTTGCTTATACCGATTGCTATAGCAACCAAGGTCAGCTGGCTTTATTATTTGCCCTGTTGGAGGGTCAGAAGCAGAAAAGTGTAGAGGGTTCCCACCTGTGGGGAGGAATGGACAGGAGAGGTGACCCCAAACTGACCAACAGGGTGCTTGATCCCATCTGCCCCATCTCTCAGTATAAAAGCTGAGGGATCAAAGTGTCAGTCTCTTCCTTCAATGGCTGGTGTCTGAGGAGGACCCTGTCTGCTCGTCTGCCTTTGATCCCTATCTGGGCATTCCTGACTCCAAATCCAGAATCCAGTTTGCATCCATCTCCGAATCCACGCTGGGACTTCCCCAGTGCTGGTGACATGGTCGTTATCTTGGGAGCTCGATACAGTTTTGCATATATTGTATATTTTTCATTATTTTCATTTTATTAGTTTATTAATATTTTCATTAAAGTGGTTTAGTTTCTGTTTAAACTCTTAAGTCTCTTTTCTCTCTCATCCTCCTCTCCCTGAAGGGAGTTGATCTCCCCTCTTTGAAGGGCAGAGAAGTAAAAGAAAGCATCTGTCATTCATTTCATTGGTCAGTCCAGCCCAAACCACAGCGACAACTTTTCTTTATACAGAAGGTAGAAGCAGCACAGAGGTTTGGGGAGAAAACCACTGCAGATTAAAATCATTCCGCTGCACTTATTTCAGAGCAGAATGAAATTAATTCTCTCCTCAGTCTTAAGAGGCCTTTGCTCCCCAGGGAAAATAAAGGCTCAGATTCTTGTCTCTGATGCTGCTGTTCCCTGGACTTTGTGGGAGATTTTGGGAGAAAGCAGACAGTTGCATTTGGCATCAGCAAAACCCACTGGTGGGCAGAGAGGTTGGAACAGTAAGGTAGGATTTATGCCAGGCCTCCTGGTCTCTTCTGCTTGCTATAGTCAACACAAAAGCATGGATTACGCTACCCCTACCCCTACAAACAATTTAAATGGGTTATTGAGTCTCAGCTCTCACCTGCAGTGGATTTCCTCACAATATGCTGTTCACCAAATCATCTTATTCCACATTACCCTGTTTGAGCAGGGTACCAGCCACCTCACTTGAGTTTATGCACCTTCTAGAGTGAGCAAGGGATGCCTGCTAAGACAAGCTCACAAGTTCATATTATCCCATTAATAATCCTCACAAACTCCTGCAGTGGCAATTCTCCTTACCCAAAATGTCCTTGTGGCTAGATATAAGTAACTTACTGTTACTGCTTTGATAGCAAGTTGGACAAAAATGTTATTCCAGAGGGACCAGGACTGTTACTGAATTTTGATTAAGTGAATAAAGAATTACACTGTCAGAGACAGTTGCTTCCTTATAATAACATCAGCCTAGAGTTTAGCCCATCACCAGAAGATGAGTATTAGAGAGCACAATAAACGCAGTAACAAGTTTCCTACCACTGGTTTGGTGAAAGATTAGGAATTATTTTACTCCATTCTTTAAATCTAGAAGGTTCAATAAAGTTTCTTTTTTCCTCTGTTTCGGTCAAGTGATGGTAATGATTTCATGTCTATATTTTCTCTCCAATTTCTATCAACAGTACCTTGCTGAATGTGGATTTCAGCATAGCTTACCTGCCTGCCCCACATAGAAAAAGATGATGATTTCCCCAACTTGATTATGGTATTTTAGAAAAGTTCAGCAGTTACTTTCAGAGATATGAGTATTTGTCAAAGCATGAGTAGGATGGAAGGTACTGAAAATTATCTCTTAGAGAGAGAGAAATTACACAGAAGAGTTGCACAACTCAGTGAAGTAATCCCTCCAGACTATCTCTGGGAAAATCTCAAAATTTAGTTAAGGAGGAGGGAAATGGAGGAGTATAGTACCTGTATTGAAATAGTGTAATGCATTTCTTACTCTGTTGTGGGTATCTTCTCCTACTAGTGAAATATACCCAGTATTTTTTTTCCTCTTGGCTAGCTCAGAATTTGGATGAAATTGCAAAGATTCATTCTTGACTACATTGTGGTCACTGAATTAGTGAGCATGAAATGAAAGGACCAGGCAGCTGGGTTTGAAGCCCATTTCTGCTGGACCCTACAGTGCCTGCTGGGGAAATGCACCTCCTCTAGTCCACTTACTAAAAACTGTCTTTGCCAATAATAGCAAAAATGCCGTATTTATGTCTCTGCTCAGAAAAGAAAAAGGCTGAGGCTTAGACATTTCTTTCTGAGGTTTCTCTTGAATCTATGAGACATAACATCTTACTCTTAGAAGTGCTGAAGTTAAGCCTAGCTGTAACAGGTGGGGAAGGAAAAAAATCAAGTGTGTCTGTCAGTTTTCTGAGGGCAAATATTCACGGCTTTGGACAGAATGCAAACTGATTTCTAATAAAGAATTGTTTCGAATTACTGCTTTATTTGGGGATTTGTTTTTTCATCTTCTCATTCACTTTATAGCAAACAGGCATTTTTGATCATTGATCAAATAATTTTAATTGACTTCAAAGTTGGAGTAGGAAAAAATAATCCACTATGGAAAAAGAATAGAATATTTTTGTGAAGTATTGTACCATAGAAAATTTTGACCCTGCAAGTTCATTATCTTGCATAACCCATTGAAAAAAATTCACCCAGAGACTCCAGCAGCATGCTGAAACAGATAGGCATTCAATTTTTCAGGCATCTTAGCGCAACACACTTGTGGTTAATCCACTGTATACAAGAATACTCAATCATATTACTGAATGTCTGCCTAATAAATCAGCAGTCTTACAATAGAATGTCTTATGAACTTGAATTACCTCTCAATTAAAATCTAAAGCAAACAAACAGAAAGACATAGTTGTCTCCTGGAAGAGCATTTAGACTGTGATATCTTAATATGAGCTTCTGCTCACTGCCAGTGTTTTCCTAGTACCCAGTCCAGATCAGCAGAATATTAAGAGGTGAAATTTATATTAGACAACAGATGTGCTCTGACTCAGCTGAAGTTCTGTGAGCTCAGCTGGAGGCAACTAGTTAATGCTGAATATTTAACAATGTTTAATATCAGATGAGTGCTCAGTGCTCATTCATGAACGCATTCAGTTCTGGAAACTGAGTGCTTTCATTCCTGGGAAACAATACACAAAATTGTCTCAAATAGCATAGAATCATAGAATAGTTTGGGGTGGAAGTTCATCTAGTCCACCACCCCTGCAATGGTTTGCTCAGAGCCCCATCCAACGTGATCTTGAATCTTTCCAGGGATGGGGCATCCACAAATTCTCTGGGCAACCTGTTCCAGTGTTTCACCACCCTCATTGGTAAAAATTTCTTCCTTATATCTAGTCTAAATGTACCTTCTTTTAGTTTAAAACCATTACTGCTTTTCCTACCACAACAGTTCCTGCTAACTAGTTTGTCCTCATCTTTCTTAGACACCCCCATCAAGTACTGGAAGGCCACTATAAGGTCTCCCCAGAGCCTTCTGTTGTCCAGGCTGAACAACCCCAACTCCCTCAAGCCTGTCCTCACAGAAGAGGTGCTCCAGCTCTTTGATCATTTTTGTGGCCTTCCTTTGGACCCATTCCAACAGGTCCATGTCTTCCTTCGTGCTGAGGGCCCCAGAGCTGGATGCAGTACTACAGGTGAGCTCTCACAAGAGTGGAATAGAGGGGCAGAATCACCTCCCTCGACGTGCTCTTTTGAGCGGCCCAGGATACAGCTGGATTTGTGGGCTGCTAGCAGACATTGTTGGCTCATGTTGAGCTTCTCATCAAATCCTTCTCAGCAGGGCTGCTCTCAATACCTTCATCCTCCAGCCTGTGTTGATACACAGGGTTGCCCCAACCCAGGTACAGGACCCTGTGCTTGGCCTTGTTGAACTTCATGATACTCACATGGGCCTACTTCTCAACCCTGTCCAGATCCCTCTGGATGGTATCTCATTCCTCCAACATGTCAATGGCACCATTTATCTTGTGAAATCGGCAATTTGTTGAGGGTGTGTGCACTCAATCCCACTATGTATGTCATTGATGAAAATATTCAACAGTACCGGTCCCAATAAGGAGCCCTGAGGGACCCTACTTGCCACCAATATCCATCTGGACATTGAACTATTGACCACTACTTTCTGTTAGATGATGCTTAAAAAATGCAAAACACTGTAAGCAGGATGCCAGTTATACATAAATTCCGAAAAAACAACGCAGCAAAGCCAAGAAACATCAAGAAGGAAGAGTCTGGTACTGGACTAAGAACTACCTAGCATTTACGAAAACCTGTGGAACACGTCACAGGGTCTAAATCTGCAAGATTACAGAGAAAATGCTGGTCAGAACTTACATAAGGTTATAGTCTGTTGGCTGTAAAATATGAGTAGAGATAGTGTCATCATTGTGACTGGTAATTGTGAAAGGAACTAAAAATAACAAGTAACTTTTACTAAAAGTAAAAGTAAAAAGTTAATGTCTTAATACATTCTAGTGTTACTACACCCACTCTGAAGCCAATTTTTTTCCTCTTTAATGTGTGCTGGTCTACACATTTGTTATTTCCATCCTTAGCAAGGCAGAACATTTCTGCTGTAAACCTGGGGAGCTAATTATTTATTTTTTTGTTTGTTTGTTGTTCATTTATTTAAGCTATGCTCATGTGCTTTTTTAGTAAATTTATTTTGATGTGGTTCTTCTCAGGTAGCAGTTGGTAGTATAAAAATAAATAATTGGACTATGAGCATATGGCTCCTGTTCATATGAAGATCAGAATTTCTGTGTGCATTTTCAGATCAGAGGCCAGTTTGAATCAGAGGAATATGGACATGCTCAGTACCAGGATCTAGACAAGCAAATTAACAACTTTCAAACTTAAATCTAGACACCAGATGTAAAACTTGCTACTCAAGGACTGATATGTGTCATTGAGGGCTGTGCCACACTTTGAGCCCATGGTCTTCCAGTATTCACATTCCTTCAATAAGTTGAAGAGGTGGATCAGATTTGGTTGGATAGACTGTCCTGGAGACCTGTTCTCTAAGTGTAAATGCTGATCTACAGGCCCAGTTAAGCCACAGACAGATCATGCAACAAGTCCTGCGTTGCAAGAGGGAACACTGAGAGAATAATCAGCAAGCTGAAGGAATTTTGCCCTTCACAGTTATTCTATCTGCTGCTTGATCTTTGCTGCTCGCTCTTTCATTAGAGCCTCTGAGATGTGAGCAAGGTGTGGATGTGCTCACATATGCAAGCATACTTGAAGGCAAACTGTTGAATTTTGATCATGTGATACCATAAATCTTTCCATGTAGAAGGGAAAGGACCTTATGATTGTTTTGTAAAATGTCCTCTGGACTGTATCTTCTGAAAGCTGTATTCTAAAGTAATTTATCATGATTGTAGGAATTAGATGTAGGCATAGTATAAGAATAACCAGTATTTCCAGAAGACAGTTACCCAACAGCAACTGACAGCAATGTGGGGCACTAGAAATGTAAAGCGACTTCATGTTTGCGTCACAGAAGATCAATAAGAATATATATTACATGCTATGACTTGATCTTTTTGAATTTAACTTTCACCTAATTTACCTGTAAAGTACATAGCAGCTTGTAAAAACAATTGGAAGAACTAGGCTAGATCTATATGAAATTCTATACCTAAAATACTTTCAAAAATAGATTATTCACTCAAAACATGTGCAATGCTTTTAAAGAGAATGTTTCTTATTAACTTTATTGTTCAGAGATCATTGGTACCATTTCGTTTGTCAGCCATCAAAACAGGAGGAATATATATTTTCTGCTTATTTTTTTAGTTTTAGACTACATAAAACATACCAAAAAACCATTATTTTTTCACAAAATATCAGCTCTTTTCCATTTGTTTTTCAAAACAGGATTGAAATTCTCAAGGGAATAGCTGAAATCCACATTAATTTTTTTAGACTTTATTGTTTGAACTGACATTTACTGTTAGCAGCAATATGTGAAAAATAACAGTAATATAGAAAGTCAAAATAATTTCCTCTCTAAATGTCTTAATAAAATATTGATGGTTTATGTACAACTTGCCTTTTTTTTTATTCTTTCACAGAAGACAAGCTATTGTTAAATTTTCTTCAATTACCTTTATTAAAACAAATGTTCAAACCACAGGCATAGCTTTTACTAACAGCATGTTAACTATTTTGTACAAATACCAATATTTTAGCTTTGAACATTGACCATAGAGAGCCATGTATTTTCAAATCACTTGACAAGCCAAGCTTGGTCAGCGATTAAAAAGGTGTATTCCTCTATAATATGTTTTTCAACTGCCCCACTCTTTTCCTCTTATCTAAGGTTGCTCAGTATTTTGTCCTTGATAGAATTTCTGGACAATTTCTGTATTGTTAAAATTCAACAATCTAGGAATACTTCACAAAGAATTATGAGGAAAGGGAAGTTCAACATCAAACTGATAGGACATTTCCAGAACTACTTAATTTATCATTATAAAATGCTGATGAACTAAGACACCAACATTGGCTTGCCAGGCAAAAGCCTAGCATATTGTAGGAGCTCAGAAACTCATATTTAATATCTAAAAATAAATTCTTTGTCCTCATACTGGGTGGTCCTTCATTTACAATTGTCATATTGTTTCTGCTAATGCCTTTCTAATGAATTTGATAAAAGTCATAGTTTTTCCTTTCTTTTTATTTTCTTGCTTTCTACTAAAGTTTGCCTCAATATCTGCAGTAGTGTCAGCAGAGGTTTAAGAACTGAGGGGTAAATAACTTGCCTTTTCCTACATAGTAGAAATTGCAAAGATGGGATGGACTCTAACAAAATTTAGTTCAGTTCACTGAACAACAATCTAACACGCTTGAATAGAAATATTAAAACAAAATTGTTTGCAAAAAGGAGAAAGGTTCAGTGATTTTTTTATGGAAAATCCAGTGATAAATAGAAGAACAATCTACAATGTTTTCTTCTGATTGATCTACTAAAAGCTTAAATAAATTGCCTCAATTTG
The DNA here is from genome assembly GCA_033628505.1 of Tringa tobata. Lineage (NCBI taxonomy): Eukaryota > Metazoa > Chordata > Aves > Charadriiformes > Scolopacidae > Tringa > Tringa tobata. The sequence goes on along the minus strand of JAHREE010000152.1, from coordinate 3,785,847 downwards.
ATAAATATTTTACATTAGTCAGTTATTCATAGCATGTCTTACTTTTGGCTCCGATCACTTCATTAATATGGTTTCAAATTTGTTTTAAATGTGATTTGTGGTGAATTACATAATGAACCGTGTCTGTTTCTGTTCATGCCAGGCTACTAAGGATTGCCAAAGCTGCACCAAGATGGCCTAGGAACATGACCCCAGTCACTACATCTTAGAAATGCAAGGCTGCAGTACGTCTCAAAACCCTGATGAATACTTTTTCTCTGGTATTGAACACTTAATGACATTTAAAGCAACTTATCTTAGGAAAATCACACATGGATTAATAACACAATTAGCTCCTACTGCCTCCCAAGACTGACTGCTTACACAAGCAGAACTCTTCCCGAAGGCACAATGATACTGTTATTATAGCTGTGATATTCTAAATATATAAATGATGCCAAAAATGTGAAAAATGCTTCTTTCTTTAGAACTTGCTTGCATGTATTTGCGTTTCCTCCATTCCAGGACTGAATCAAGCTCAGCTGGTCTTTGTCTTGGATTATGGCATATGCTAAATGAAGGTGATGAAACATTAATTTTCATTTGACATTCCTTCACTTTAGTAGCAAACACCATACATAATGTTTTCCTCAAGTGTACTTAGACTTATCTACTCATTAGGTCCTGAATGAGACTTGCATCAATTCACTTTGAATGGAATGAGCCATTACATACAGCTTGTGCTACTTAGCTGTTGTCTAATAGTATGATCCTTAAAAAAAGAAAAAAAGAAGGAAAGAGGAAAAGAAAAAAGAGAAAAAAAAAGAGAAGAAAAGAGGAAAGGAAAAAGAAAAAATAATTTGTTTTTGGCATGTGATTTATATAGGGTTAGTTACACTGAGATGTTGCCTATGTAATTGAATTTCAGTTATTTGTTACACAGTGATGTCATATAACTGCTGGACTAAATGTGTTAGCTGCCCTTAAGACTCATGAGAAGTCATGCATTTGGTCACTCAAGACCAAAAAAGTATTGTATGGTTGACATCCAGTTCTGAAGTTGGGAAGGACGATGTATTGAAAAATTTCAAGTGGGACTGGTATTCATGGGCATACACCACTTCAGGGTACACGGACACAATAAGACTAGTGGTTTTCTGCTTTGGAGCAGCTGGTCTTGAAGTTAACACGTATGAGTTAAAAATAGAAACCAGGGCATCCTGTGGATCTGTGGTTGTTAATAGACACTAGTTCCCTAGATCACTTGTTAGCTGCTGCTTTTGTTACAACTATGTAAGAATAACCTAAATGATGCTTACTAAACAGCTGACACTGCTAGGTTGCAATTATTCATTATGTCTTTGCTGTGAATTGAAAAGATATGGCTGATTTGACTATGATGCTTTCTTTACAGACTACTCTAGAAGGCTGGAAAAAAGTTCTAATTTAACTTTTGAAAATGTCTCGTTGGAGAGCCATTAATATCCAGAAACTTCATCTTTTGTTTCATTCTCAAACTGGTAGTTAGGACACCCTTTGATATTTGTTCATCAGCTTCTGTGATGACAGAGTCTATCAATGGGGCCATGGTGTGAGGCTCAACAAGGCCAAGTGCTGGGTCCTGCACTTGGGTCACAACAACCCCGTGCAACGCTACAAGCTTGAGGAAAAGTGGCTGGAAAGCTGTCACACAGAAAAGGACCTGGGAGTATCGACTGTCGGCTGAATATGAGCCAGCAGTGTGCCCAGGTGGCAAAGAAGGCCAACAGGAACAGCGTGACTAGCAGCACTTGGCCACTGGTGAGGCCACACCTTGAATACTGTGTTAAGTTTTGGGATCCTTACTACAAGAAAGACATTGAGATTCTGGAGCATGTCCAGAGAAGGGCAATGAAACTGGTGAAGGGCCTGGAGAATGAGTCTTATGAGGAATGGCTGAGGGAAATGTGGTTGTTTAGCCTGGAGAAAAGGAGGTTGAGGGGAGGTCTTATCACTCTCTACAACTACCTGAAAGGAGGTTGTAGTGAGATAGCAGTTGGTCTCTTCTCCCAGGTAACAAGCAATAGGGCAAGGCCTCAAGTTGTGCCAGGAGAGGTTTAGGATGGATATTCAGAACAATTTCTTCACAGAAAGGCTTATACACTGGAAGAAGCTGCCCAGGGAAGTGGTTGAGGCACCATCCCTAGTGGTATTTAAAAGACAGGTAAATGTGGTGCTCAGGGACATGATTTAACAGTGGTTTTGGTAAAGTTAGGTTAATGACTGGACTCCTTTCCAACCTAGAAGATTCTGTGATTCAATGATTCTAAGTGATCAAATGTCATCCACGCATTTCTTCATGACCAGGAGTCATGTCACCATAGATAGAGGCAGAAAAAGTACGTTTTATTTCTAATTCTGCTAGGGAAAGTTCAGAACATGACTGAACATTTAGAATGGATAACAAAGAATGTTCTGATGACTAAAACCTACAGGTGCTCACCTCTCCTGAGTGCCACTTAAGTCACCGGGAAAATGTGGTTCTATAATCACAGAAGTAAAGGATAAACTAGCTTGAAAGGGATCTCTAAGGGTCATGTTGCCTAACAATGTCAGCCAATGCAGGACTGACTTAAAAGTTAGATCCAGCTTCAAAGTTATACCATGTTGTTTACAGTATTTATGCATAATTTGGAGGTATTGCTGGAAATTGCAAAAATCTATCAACATTTCAGCTCTTACTTTGCATCTCAGCATCTAGTATGGTACACAATAAGTCTGAGATGGTGTAAGAGAACAATTTAAAAAATCCCATAATTGAAGGGAAAAAAACAAAGGGAGTTTTCTGAAAATCTGAATTCTCAGTGTAGTAAATCTGATGCCTAAAAGGACCTCTCAGAAAAGCACCTTTCAAGCTGCAGTGACCCTATATAATTCAGAAACTTAGCATGCAGGATATTTCCATAATATTTCATTATTTTTAGTTGCCCCGAACATGCTTAACAATGCAGGTTTTGTGTTATTTGTGTAGTGCTTAAAAATAAAAAAAAAAAAAAGCAAAAAGGAATTTGCATGTATTTTAAGGTCAGAAGATTTTTTTAAACGTAAGAAAGATCAACAGCAGAGCCCCTGAGTTTCAGTCACTGTAAATGCCTTAGAGAAATCGTTAATACAATCCATAGATACAGTTGCTACTGTGCATAGAAAGAGAGGATTTTATTAACAAGAAACAGGAATAGATTTTTACAATTTAAACAGTGACTCACTGAATGGCACAATGGTGATCTATTTACCTGTCAACCCATCTACCTGTCATCTTTCTAAATATACTTTATTGCATTGAATCTAAAATATATATGAAAAATTCTGATACAGGATACTGTATACTGCACATGAATAATTATTCTGTAATTTCCAAGTAAATTTCCTAACAACAACAACTAAAAATATATATTATTGTTTGATATATCATTTGAATGTCACAAGCTCTATTACAATATTTATCAAGGTTTTTTTTCACAGTAGAGCATGACAAGTCTAGAACAAGAGTCCTGGGCAAGAGTCAGGAATGAGCAGAAGAGGGTCTCAAATTGCTACTAGAATTCTACATTTCCTGAGAGGTTCTATAGTTTAGAGCTATAGAAAGATAAAACTGAACAGCTTTCCAGTTCTTCCATTTATTCCAAAACACTTCGTATGATTTTCTACATGTTCAGAGCTGAAGAGTCAGTGCTCGGTATTTAGTGCTCAATATTTTCGTCCTTTCAGAAAGTTCTTATTTTAACTTTTTTCCTTCTGTTTCAGCTTATAAGATACATGATGTTGATACTTAGAATTATTAAAACAGAATTTAAAAGAAAGTAACAGAACTAAATGATTGCATATTGTAAATTTTGGAATGTTCTCTAATTCAACTTTTGCACATAGTGCATTTTATTGCCTTTGTGGTGTGTTTTTTTTTTCTCAGAAGATGTCTTTTTTGCCTTTTCAGTGTGTACATGATAACTGAGATGGGTGGTACAGAACAACAGAATCCCAAGACCACAAAATGACTGAGAGACATCTTGAGATCATGTGGGCCAGCTTCTCCTCCAAGAGATGGTTCAAGCCCTCAGGCATCTTCATAGCCCTTCACTGGACTCACTTTGGTATGTTTATGTCTCCATAACATGAAGGAACCCAGCACTCCAGCTGTGTCTCACTGGCTTTGAGTAGAGAGGAAAGATCACCTCTCTCGACCTGCTGGGAATGCTCTGCCTAATGCAGCCCAGGAGGCTGCTGGCCTTCCTTGCTGCAAGGGTGCATTGATGGCTCATGGACAGCCTAGTGTCCATCAGGAGTCCCAGGTCCTGCTCTGCAAAGTTGCTCCCCAGCAAGTTGGTCCCCCAGCCAGTCCTAGCACACAGAGTTATTCCTTCCCAGATGCAGGAATTTTTCTCCTCGTTGAACTTTATGAGGTTTCTGCCAGCACATTTCTCCAGGCTGTTGAGGTCTCTCTGGATGGAACAAACACCTGGTCTGCAAAAACTTCTTTCCAGTTTTTAATAACCTGCAAACTTGCTGAGGGTGCACTCTCAGCATCCAGGTCAATCATGAGGACGTTAAATGGTGCATTAGCCCAGTACTGACCTCTTGGGTGACTGTGCCGCAGCTGGACTTTCTGCTATAGTTCAGCCAGTTTTCAATCCTCCTTACTGTCCTCTTATATAACATTTGCTGTATCCATTTGTCAACGAGAATATTACCCGAGACGGTGTTGAAAGCTTTACTGAAACCAAGGTAAACTGCTCTGGCCTCATCCACTGAGTCAGTTGTCTTGTCATAGAAGGCTATCAGGTTGGCCATCCTTATACAAATTCATGCTGACTATTTCCAGATGTCTCCTTGTCCTTAGCATGTTTGGAAATAGCTTCCAGAGTGATCTGTTCTATCACCTGCCCAGAGATGCAGGGGAGATTGATCGATCTGTAGTTTACAGGATGCTCCTTCTTTCAATTCTTGAAGACAGGAGTGTCATTTGCTTTTATCCAGTCCTCAGGATCTTCCCCTGGATGCTGTGACCTTTTAGAAGTAAGTCAGAGTGGCCTCACAATGTCATCCATCAGCTTCCTCAGCACTCATGAGTGCAAACTGGACTTGTGTCCGGTTTGTTTCGATGATCCCTAGCCTGATCCTCCTCCACTAATGTCATCTTCCTTGCTCCAGACTTTCTTATTTGGTCTCAATGACTTGGGATTCTTGTAAGATGGTCTTACTGGTAAAGAATCATAAAAAGAAATCATCTAGTGTCTTGGTCTTTTCCATAGCTTTTGTCACTGGTTGCTGTTCTCACTCAGCAAAACCCAAAAGATGTGAACAGTCTTCCTTTTCCTGATGATACATCTGTAGAAACCTCTCTTATTGCCTTTCAGCTCCACATGGGTTTTAGCCTTTTCAACCCCATCCCTACATGCTTTCATAGTGTCTCTGTATTTCTCCTGTGTCACCTCCTGCTGCCACTGTAGAATTCTGTGCCTCCTATTTAAACTAGAGTTTAGTGAGGAGCTCCTTCTTCTTCCATGCAGGCCTCTTGCTGCCTTTGCTTGATTTCCTGCATATTAGCCTGCACCATTTTTGACCTTGAAGAAGGGACCTTTGAATATCAACTGCCTCTTCTACTCGTTTTTCTTCCGGGCTGTACCCCGTAGCATTCTTTGAAGCAGATCTATGACCTAGCTGAAACTTTAATTTTGAAAGTTGTTTTGCAAGTTAGAAATGATAAATAGGGTTTGTAAGCTTTTGGCCATTTTCCTTTTTTTTTTTTTTAAGGTTAGTAGATGGCTTTATTTCATTTTATTTTTCACTAGAGGAACAGTGGTAATTATTGGTAACAAATTGTTGCTAACAAGCACAGGGAAAAGCATTATAAAACAGGGGAACACAGAAACAAGGAACTGAGAATGTTTAGACACGTACAGATTGGGTTTTTTAACTCATATATTGATGTACAAAGAATGACGGTTATTTCAGTAGCTAACTATCTCTGCTACTGACCCAAACCAGGCCTAAAATATACCTCCCAAAGCCTGCTGGGTAGTATTACCTCTGAAGATACCAGCAGGAACACAACTGTAACTGAAGACAACTGATCACTTAATCACAAAAAAGGAAGAAAAAATAAATTTTCAGTACAGAAGGCTCATGTCTGACACAACAGCCCTATGAACCACCAAATAATGGCACAAATTGTCAGTTGATGGTGTTCAGCTCATTAGGACATCAAGCTAACAAGCATGTATGGGGAAGAAAGATAGCAATACTTATAAAACATGTCTTGAGAGTAGTTTTCTTTGTTACCAGTGAGAAGAGATTGGGATATTTGCTATTGAACAACTGTTCTGAATTGCCCTAATTCAAGAAAACATCCTTAAACTTGTATAATAAAACTGATCAATTCTCATTTCCTTTTTAAAAAGCCTAAGCTAATTGTAGCTTTTAGGTATCTGGGGATAAACTAGGAAGGAGTTTACTGTTACTTAAAGAGAAAAGGGAGGAAATTCTTGTTTAAGCATCTAGTCATTTTCCCAAAACTCAACTCCCAAACCACTATATTTTAAGCTTCATTGTTAAGTACTTTTTAAACAGGCTGTGCATTTTTTATTGTTCATTGTATATTATAACCTCAAAAGTACAATTTCCTTGCTTCTTTTGTCCTCCATGTCTATAGATCATTGATTTTTACCTATGCTGCTAATGGAGCTTGAAATTACTTTGCTTTCACATTAGTGTGCTAGCGTGGCTGAAGGTGGCTGATTTGGGCCAAGCCCTTTCCAGAACTGTGTGGCTGCTCTGAGCTACTTTATTGAAGCAGCTGTATGTTCAGTCATCTCAATGTGCCCTCAGTCATTTGAGTCATCCTGCCAAACTATTTTACAATATTTTCCTCTGTGGATAACATTTGACGAATTTACTTAAATAAAGAGACCTTCTCTTGTGATGTGTATATGTGATACAGAGCAGGCATAGAGGAAGTAGAGGAAGTCTATACAGTATCTAATTTGTATTCATTCTTGATTTAGCTTTGGGATGGACCTGAATGGGGCAGAGAAAAATTGGAGGGACCGAGCTTGGGAGGGCTGATGTGGAGCAATGTAGCAGGTCCAACAGACCTACAATGATGTTCTTGTTGAACAGCAATGGTGAGGAAAGGCCCTTTGCTCCTCCAACCCCCCTCCTTGGCACTGATTCTGTAGCCTGCCCGTGAACCACTTTCTGTAGAGTGGTGAAAATGAGCAGCTGAAGAGCTGAATCCATGTAGTACTTTTCAGGGAAGTCCTGTCCTGAAGCTGCAAACATCCATGTATTCTCCCCAGACATTTTCCTTCCACTTTCCCTAGGTGTAGCTTCTCATCCAGCTCCATCATCCAGCTCTGTCACAATGGTGCTTAATGTAGTGTAGATTTTTTAATGAAATGATAGTGGATCTTAAAAAAGAAAATTAGTCAAGAGCTAGGCAAATATGGCAGCAGGGAATGAAATTCAGCTGAATTAAATTCACACACACTGTCTAATTCAAATAGTCATTTGGCAGCCAGAAAATCAAACGTGGTCAGGAATGGGATTTAAAATTCAAGTGCTTAATTCTCAGTTCTGTTAAGAATCACATAAGGAGACATAGGATGACCCAGAAGAACATCAGAGGCTAGAGTACCACAGCATTAAAGGTGACAAGAGTTGACCTGAGGCTTTTATTGTTCATTCATGGTGGTAGAAGTATACAGAAGTATACAGCACACGTACAATTATGTGCTACCAATAATGCACCTTAGCAACTACCAAGAATGCACCTTAGCAATTTCCAATTTAAACATGGCATGTCTGTGCAGATAAATAAATAAGAAAGTTCTGAGAGCAAAAGTTGCCAGGCACAAAATATTCTTACCCTCCCCTATAATATGTTAGCAACATTGCACCAATGAGCAGTGGGGTGCTGTAAAGAAATCTGTAACATCCAGAAGGGGCTGATTTGTCATTATGTTTGGAGCTCAACACCCCAGCCAAATTCTGCTCCAACGACTTGGTTCAGATGCAGCATCTGTGTCCCGCAGGGAAAGAAAAGTCCCATAGCCCCACAGAAGGGTTTGACTTTGATTTCAAGTATTTCCTAGAAGCATAAAAACCTTTTTTCCTGCCCTAGGATTGGAGCTGGAGACAACTGACTTAATCTGTTTCCCCATCATGTGAGATCACTGTCTTCCTGCTAAAGAATAAAGTTTGCTTCAGATACTCCCCTTTATCCTCCCACCCCCCCAAAAAAGAAAGCAACAACAAAACCCAAAAAAGCACATGCAAACACAGATGCACAGATAAATATTTCTTCTGGAGCGTTACCTAACTTCTGTTGCAGATTCTTCATTACCCTGCAGTCCTTCTGCTCATGCTGATTTTGCTTGTGATTTCAGTGTTTGAGATGGGGATGAAGTACCCCAAATCTCCTCTTGAACTTTGGTATTTTGTCCATAATGAGTTTAGATCTCTGGAAACTTGAAGTATCCACAAATTAATTGCTGTTTACAGTCACCGAGATGCTTAGCATCTCTTAGAAACCTTTTAAAAAGACATAACCCTCCCCCTCTCCAGACAGAGAAGAATGCTTAAAGTTGTGACTGCAGTGCTGTTTACAGACATTTGGTCAAGCTTTTTAATTAAGAGTCTCCTATAGTAAGTGCATCATAAGGTATACAACAGACAGCCTTAAATAAGTTGTCTCATTTTTTGCAGAAAGTTGTTCTGTTTGAAAATGACAGTCTGTAGCATATTGTGCAATGAGTTTATCACTTTTCATTATTTTTGGAACTTAAGAAGACAGTCTTAAGAATTTTTCTGAGATGGGCACAGATCTGGTACTTGTTTGCGGTTTTTATTTATGTGTGTGTGTTTGTTTGTTTTTTATCTAGCAAAGTTCTCATATGAGTTTCCTTACACTTCATCTGCCAAGCATCAAGATCTGGTATTTCATCAGTGTAGGGAAACAATGCAAACATTCAGCCTGGCTGGTGCAGCACAAATAATTATGTTATGTATTCAAAGTATTTTTATGGAAGGAGACCAGGAAATTCAAGAGTAAATCAGTATCTGTGCTTGAGTCAGTGACATACCTATAAAGATAGTTTCTTCGTGTTTGAAAATTTCTGTTCAGTTCCTTTCAATTCAGATATTAAAAAGCCAAATGCAGACAACACAGTTAATGAAGCCTTTTTGTTGTTGTTGTTGTTTTTGTATTTTCATACACTTGTCAGGTAAGAATGCATTTTCAATCATTTTCTTGGCTAAAAAGTCATTTCTTAAACAAGCATCATGCCCTTTTTATGGCAGATCGAAGTCCACCGTCACCTTCATAATCAAATCTTCCTTGGGTTTCTGTGCAGCTTTAAAATCTTCATTGTGCCATGTCTGTAGAGAATGTAATGACAATTTGATTACGACAATTCTCTTTTTTTATTTTCATTAATATTACCTTTCAGGTCCTAATAACTTTCTAACTTTTAGAAATGCTAATATCTCTCAGGAAAGGCTTGATAAACAGACTTGTTAATGTGCTTTGCCAGCCCTAAGCCATTAACACATTTGGAGGAAAAACAAGTGCTTCCCCCAAAGATTTGTACTGTACATTCAATGTAACAGTTAGGATCAAAATTCCATATATATTGATAAGCATATGTTAGACTGCCATATGAAAAAAAAAGTGTACAATTTTATTATATTAGTTCCAGTTCAGACAGATAACAATCAAACATTTTGAGACAATAATGGACATTTATATTCCTTTGTTCGTGACTTGGAAGGACAACCTGATAGGCAATATAAAAGTGCCATCATTGCCTTCCTCATTGCCTTACTTTACCTGAACACCTACTTAAAAGCTCCTCCCAGTGGTTGTTGGAAAAAAACAAACCCAAAACCCCAGAATTAAGCCAAAAAGACTCAGTAGGAAGTAATTATCAAACTAGAAAACTTTTCCTCAAAATGTATACTTTAGCTCTTAGACTCGTCTCTGGTTTGCACCCTTTGAAATATATGTCACTTACGTAGCAATCACTTACATAATGGATGCATCAAACTACAGAAGGATTTTAGCCTTATTTACAAGTCTTTTAAAGACAACAGAATTATTTCCATCCTTGAGAGTTCTCTCTCTTAAAACTTTCATGTCCTTCTAAAGAATTACTTCTGCAGACCAACTGATTTTATATGTAGCATTCATAGCATTGCAATGCATTAAAAGGAAGGTATATTACTAACAAACAGAAGGGAAAATACCCTTTTTACCTTTGATAGAGGGAAATATGTGTCATGATTACAGGTTATACCTCCCTGCTAAGATGCAGTAGAGATAATATACTCCCTAGAAATGTGGAAAAAAGTAAAAAATCAAAGGTGAGTTTGGTGGCATTCTTCAGAAGGAGCAGGTATCTGTGATGGGAGGTGCGGGCTTCCTTTATCCACACAGTGACTTTGTCTTGCCAAGGAAAGTAATGTGAAGGAGATAATCTTTAAGAGGCAGAATGAGATTTCCGTTATTCAATTCTGTCCTCTGCCGTAGCTGAAGAAATAGCACACACATTGTGGCAAGCTAAAATGTGGTCTCTAAAGCAGATATAAGGCAGCTGGGGTCATTGCAGAAAAAAATTTTTAAAGACCAAAACCTCAAAATGTTTAGGCTAACAGGGTTCATTTACTCCATTCTTCATCCAAAAAGGATGATTTTTTAAATGCCACTTGCTTATTTTAACAAAATGATCAACTGCAGTATTTGAAAGAAGAAGAGAAAAAAGCAAAAAGCTTAGTTTCACCCATCTGCTAAGACATCAGAAAAAAACACAAATAATTTCTTCACTTCATCTAGCTAAGCCATATTTTGAATTAAAAATGGAGGAAGTAATATTTAAAATGTAAATTTAAAAAATTAATTTAATTAAACTTTCTTCTGTCTTTCTGATTTAATATGATAGTTTTACCAGGTATCTGTTCTACTACAATTTGTTTTCTCTGTGCCAGAGGTTTAAGAAGACTTAGTAAACTCACTATACAGACAAAATGAGGAAAATGTGATTTTCTGTAACAGTACCAAAGTTATAACATGCCTACATAGAAGTAAAAGATATTTTACAAAGAGATAACTGATGCTATAAATAAGAGAGCCCATATAGCTTCATTAGCTGGGTTACAGCTACAGGGACTGTGATATATCACTCCTCAGAACAAATGTTAACCTTTGCAAGAATGTTAGAAACACATATGTTCCACTCCCTAAATAATGCGCTGCATATTACTTCAGATAAAGTTACTAATAAGAGTTCACATTTACCTTATGTAAAATTACCATGGAGAGTTATGACAAGCATAACCATATGTGCTTGCGGGGTTTGGAGCCAAGCTGTAGAAATAAGACTGTTTTCTGGCTGGACTACTGTAAGAATAGCTGACAAGAAATAATATATAAAGAACGTTTAGAAGTGTGTTGCTCTCCAGGAGAACTAGATGCAAACACCTTTGTGTATGTGGGCTTTGGGTATTTAAAAAAACAACAAAAAAAGTAGGTCTTAGATTTGAAGTTGTTATTATTTTTCATTTAAGACTAAATTTTAAAACTCACAACAGTAACTCAAGTATAATTACCTAATAATCAACATTTTTCTGTAGTTTACAAAAAGTATATTTCTTAGGATTTCTCTAAAAAAAAATAACAATTTAAATTAGAAAAAATGCATAAAGCATATTCTTTTCGGTCCTTTATTTTGTCTGAGCTAACACCATTTTCTTTTTTTTTCCTTTTTTTTTCTTTAAGATATATTAGTAGTAACTAGCAGAAAAAATACATTTGAACTTAAAGTGTTCATAAAATGATTTACTATGAAACCTAAGTTGAAAGAAATCTTTAGGTTCAGGTAGAAGAGACATGACATGAAAGCAAGCATCTCCTGATAGTTCTGTGCTTTTAACTAGGACATATGATTCATAGAAGTATTTTTACTGTCCTTAAAAAAAAAAAAAAAAAAGTGATTACTTAATTTTAGGCAGTTGTACTTCATTTTCACCAAGTTTTGTAAAAATCACAATGTACAAACGAAATAAAATAGGATAGGTCAATTACAATTTTCTAGCATTGCAAACTTTCACTTGACTTAATTTTCCTGTGTATGAAAGTATTTGTCTTATTTCCATGCAAAAGAAAAATCTCAATTCATATATAACAAACACACCTCCCTCTCCCATGAAAAAAAGGGCTGGTGGACTCCGTCTGTCAGAGAAGGGGAAGAGCATCTTTGGTCAGAGGTTTGCCCTATTCGTGAAGAGGGCTTTAGACTAGAGCTGCTGGTGGAGGTGAACCTCAACCCATCCTACTCCCACCAGTTTGGTACCAGTGATAGATGCCCAGAGTCTGGAGTAAATTATAATTATATTATTATAAATTAATAAAATCCTTACAATACAACATCAATAACACATTGACAGGAAGGAAAGATAATGTACTTATCCCAAGAATACTTTCTAAGAGTCTTCTCTCCCTCTTTGCATTCATCCCACAAGCTGTCCCCAGGTAAAATAGGAGGATACACAAACCTAGATGCACACAGCTGCCTATACGTCACCTACTCAGAGACTTCACTGCAAGCTCTTCACCTAAAGGGGTGGTACACTGGGAGGAGGGCAGGTAAGAGGAGGAACAATGGGAACACAAAGAAAAGATATTTTCACCAAAGTTGCAGCCTGGATGCCCGCTGCTTTCAGAAGGGCTGAGAAATATGGTTTCTCCATAACTTGCTAACTCAAAGAAACCGGGAAATTTAAGCTGAAAAATTATATCCCACAGGCTGACTACTTCCATGCTCAAGAAAACACTAGTGTTCATAATTCTGAAGAGTGTGAAACAAAACAAAAAAAAAATCCAGAATATAGGATGTTTCCCATGTCCTGTGTTTCTTAAGAGAAATAACTTAGAAACCCGTTGAACTTTGATTCATAGATTAGATAAAATATAAGTATTAACATACTGTCTGACTATAAACGGAAAGAAAACTTTTTAGTGAAACAAAGAAAAAAGAAGACATTTGTACAACACCTAAACACCATGTTTTTGTGGCTTGAATGCAGAAGGGATGCTCCAGTAGTGATATCTCCAATATGACCTGGACAGTACAGAGACAAGTTATTACCTAAATGCAGCTGTAAATTATAGCACCCTAAAACTATGCCCTGAAGGGTAATCATACATGTTGTTAAACTGAACTGACACTGCAAACAGTGGGGAAGGACAGTCAGGACTTCATCCCACCAGGCAGTTTTTTCTTGGCTTGTTTTATGGTACCAGGCACATTTACAAATGGAACATTGATTCTCCGGGTCATACTGGCTCTAGATTTGAATTAATTGTTGTATATTCCAATTTCATTATTTTTTGCTGTAGCAAGAACTTTAGTCACTGGAATCAACTATTGCTGAATAATCACAGAGAGCAATCTTTGATTTACTTTACTTTTACACTACAACCTTAGATATTTGTCCTTCCCACTATCCAATTTCTAATGGCTCTGTAGCAAATAACTTCTACAAATGTGAAAGTAAGCATTTTACTTGATATAAACGGAAATGATTGGATGGAAATGAAACAAACTGTTGATGAGTGACCAATTTTTATGTAATTAGTCAGCTGTCTGGCCTCCAATCCTTCAGAAAATTGTCCTGAAAACTAACAAATAGCCCCTGTTACAACACAATCAGTTTAGGTAAGAGCAATTGCTAACCTAAAATTTGCCTTCATGTTGCAAACAAAGTATTTCTTCTATGGTGTTACTTTTTCTGTGTGTTGCTAGAGGTAGAACTCCTGTAAAAACAAACACCTAAGGTGAGAATATTAACAAGAGCAATAGTGCCTCTCAAGGATAAGAAGCTCCCTTCTGAAAAAATTACTTCTACCTAGCAAGAATCATCAAACTTTTGATGTCCAAAAATTTGCACAGCATTTTAAACTGAACCAGAAATTTAAGAGACTCCTAATTTTGTCAATGTGGTAAGGTATGATCGAGAGCCAACTTTAACTTGTGGTTTATCAATTTACCAAAAAAACAAAACCTAATTCCATTCCAGACAAGAAGCACCAAGCATTACAGGTTGGAGTAAAGGATAGATGATGCAGCAAAACACTGGTTTATGTCTCAAATGCATTAAAAAAAAAAAAAAAGTTATAATTTTTTATCTTTTTTTCTCTCCCTACATTGCTAGTCCTTATTGGGCTCTAGAGTTTATAGGAAATCATGAGATAACCCAATTTACTAAAATTGGGAATAAAAGATTAAATAGGAACACAAAAACAGATCCCAGGGTAGCTTTTTTCTCATCAAGATTTTCGTCTTCAAAATTTGGTAACAGTGAGCTGTAGTTAAAAATCTTAAACTAAAATAATTTGCTGAACTGAGCGTTGGTGGATAGCTACTGTCACATACTATAGATTAAATGAAGTCTTGCACAGTCACAACCTATAAAATTTTTCAATTTTTTTCTGTGTAGACAGCATCATATGGGAGACATTAATAAAAGAGGGTGCAGAGAAAATTATCATTTATGTCTTCTTGTAGGTACCTAAATAAGGGGTTTGATCATAAGGGCTGCTGAGTGTTGCAATCCCCACGTTTGTCAATAATAATCACAGATACTCAGCACATATTAAAATAGAGCCACTTGTTTAGATGCCTATTTCCAAATGCCTCACAGTACTCAGCCAAGTTTAAAATTGGTCTGCTCAGCTTCATCTGTTCCCAGCAAGAAAAATTTTCACAACTGGGAATTAAAAGCTACTCAGATCACTAATATGGCACTTGGCCAATTAAATCTTGTGTGCATTATAAAGGTTAATGAATTCATCCTGGAAAAGTAGTGTTCATTATTTCCTTTCCATCATTTTCTGACTGCTAGTCTTCTGTGAAAAAGTTCAGTCCCTCAAATAAGGATCATGAAAAAACTATTTGACTGGTCAGCTGCTTTTCTGAAAAGAATTGAGAGAGAGAATTCTCAAATACACATTTCTGCGGAGATTCACGGATTTGACAGAGTTGGAAGGTACCTCTAGAGATCATCTAGTCCAACTCCCCTGCTAAGCAGGATTGCCCAGAGCACGTCACTCAGGACTGTATCCAGGTGGGTCTTGAAAATCTCCAGAGAAGGGGACTCCACGACCTCCCTGGGCAGCCTGTTCCAGGGCTCTCTTACCCTCACCAGAGGGAAGTTCTTCCTCATATTTGAATGGAACTTCCCATGTTCCTGCTTGTGCCCATTGCCCCTCGTCCTATTGCTGGAAACCACTGAAAAGAGTCCAGCTCCATCCTCCTTCAACCCACCCTTTAGGAACTTGTAAACGTAGATAAGGTCTCCCCGCAGTCTTCTCTTCTCGAGGCTAAAGAGCCCCAGCTCTTTGAACCTTTCCTCGTAAGGGAGGTGCTCCAATCCCTTAATCAACTTAGTTGCCCTACATTGGACTCTCTCCAGTGGTTCCCTGTCTCTCTTGAACTGGGGAGCCCAGAACTGGACACAGTATTCCAGTTGTGGCCTCACCAACGCAGAGCAGAGGGGGAGAATGACCTCCCTCAACTTGCTGGTCACACTTCTCCCTATGCAGCCCAGGATTCCATTGGCCCTCTTGGCGACAAGGGCACATTGCTCATGGAGATCCTGCCATCCACCAGGACCCCCAGATCCTTTTCCTCAGTAGTACTTTCCAGAAGATCCACCCCTAACCTATACTTGTGCAAAAGGCTTTTAGATCAGAACATTAGTTGACCACAAATGCAATTTCTCACCTATGAGGGATGCCCCACATAGAGCTAGAGGTTAAAACCTAGATCTGATTTTTACAAGGGAGAATACCGATCCAACTGATTGTGACAATGCAGACAGTGCCAATGGTCCTTCAGAACCTCCCAGGGTCCTTCCTAAGACCTTAGACAGGCTGACAACAGATATGGATTGCTCTCAGTATACAGGAGCAGGTCCAAACAGGAGCATGGTCAAGCATAGGAAGGCAAAGCAGTAGGTCAGGCCACACCTGGAACAGTCTCATCAAGGTGAAGCTGAGCTGTGTGACGGTCACCTATGCTACTTCTGAAAAAGATACAAAAAGAGACACAAAAGTACCAAACTGCTTTTTCTTGTGAGTGTTCTGTCTGGACTCTTGGCAAATATATTTATCCCTCAGATATTGCCAAACAGTATTTATCCAAATTCCCAATTTGTTAACCAAAATAAATCAGTAAGTCAACAGATTATCTTGGTTTAGTTTATGAATACCATCCAACTACCTCCATCAGATGTGAATTTCCATTGACAAATACAATTGTGATGATCATAGAATCACAGAATCACAGAAGGGTAGGGGTTTGAAGGGACCTTCAGAGATGACCTAGTTCCACCCCCCTGCCAAAGGAAGGTCACCCAGAGCAGGCTAGACAGGATAGCATCCAGGCAGGTTTTGAATATCTCCAGAGAGAGAGACTCCACAACCTCTCTGGGCAGCCTGTTCCAGTGCTCTGGCACCCTCCAAGGAGTTTTTCCTCATGTTGAGATGGAATTTTCTGTGTTCCAATTTGTGCCAGTTGCCCCTTGTCCTGTCACTGGACACCACTGACCCCACCCTCTTGACACCCGTCCTTTAGATATTTATAAGCATTGATGAGATCCCCTCTCAGTAGTCTGTTCTCCAGGCTATACAGACCCAGCTGTCTCAGCCTTTCCTCATGAGAGAGATGCACCAGTCCCTTGATATCTTCCTAGCCCTCTGCTGGACTCTCTCCATCAGTTCCCTCACCTTCTTGAATTGGGGAGTGCAAAACTGGCCCCAGTGCTCCGGATGTGGCCTCATGAGAACAGAACAGAGGGGGAGAATGACATCCCTTGACTTGCTGGCCATGGTCTTCTTAATGAACATGAGGAGACCATTGGCCTTCTTGGTCGCAAGGGCACATTGCTGGCTCATGGTTAACCTGTCATTCATTAGGACTCCCAGGTCTTTCTTCTCAGAGCTCCACTCCAGAAGGTTAACCCCCAACCTTTACTGGTGCATGGGAACATTCCTCCCCAGGTGTAGGACGCTACACTTGCCCTTCTTGAACTTCATTAGGTTTCTCTCCACCCAGCTCTCCAGCCTGTCCAGGTCTTGCTGAATGGCAGCACAACCTTCTGGTGTGTCAGCCACCCCTTTCAGTTTTGTGTCATCAGCAAACTTGCTTTCCCCTCATTCAAGACACTGATGAAAATGTTGGACAAGACTGGACCCAGTGCTGGCTCTATCAAACTGCCAAATTGCTACCTGGTCTGTGGCTTTACTCACCATTATCACAGAAACAAACATGGATGTCTGCAGTCTTTGAGGACTGAATGCAGACAAACATTGATTTCTAATTACCCTAAACACTGAATGAATATTCCCTGGCTAGACCAATAATGGTCATACTCTTTTTCTAGAGTTGTACTAAATAGGAAAGTAGCTCATCTTATTTCCCAGGGAAAGAATATTCTTCTAAAATATTGAAGACACTTTTCTGGGTGTCGTGGTTTTGACCGAACTGACCAACAGAACGACAGATGGCCCCTCACTCCCCCACTAAGGGAAAGAGGAAAGGGGGGAAAAGAAAAAGGAATAAAAAAAAAAGAGTTTAGAAAAAAAACAAAACTACTTTAATGAAAATATAAATAAATAATGAAATAATAAATAATAACAACAAAAGGAAAAAAAAAAAAAGAAAAAAAAGTATACAGTATATACAAAACCTTATCAAGCTCCCAGGACAATCACGTCACCAGCAGGCACAAGGGAAAGTCCCAGGCTGGACTCGGTGATGACCAGGAGCCGGATTCTGGATCTGGAGTCAGGAACGCTCGGATCGGGATCAAAAGCAAACGAACAGACAGGGTCCTCCTCAGACGTTGGCCATTGCAGGAAGAAGAAGGCTGACCCTTTGATCCCTCAGCTTTTATACTGAGCATGATGCAGATGGGATGGAATACCGTGTTGGTCAGTTTTGGGTCACCTGTCTTGTCCACTCCTCCCTACAGATGTGACCCCTCTACGCTTTTCCTCTTCCGACCCTCCAATGGGGCAAATGACAAATTTGCCTGACCTGGGTTGTTATAGCAATAAGTATAAGCAAGGGCCTCTCTGCACAACATTCCTTGGTATAATCAGGTCTTATCACTGTGAGAGTGAACAGTTTCTGAACAACATGCTGATAATTTCAGAGTTTAGTTCATTAGAAAGAGGTCTAGCTGAAAAAGTAAAATTATTGAACAGAAAATTAGTTCTCTTTTACCTCAAACCAGGACACTGAGAAATAGCTTTACCCTGTTCAGGATGAATTAGATGGTATCTAAAAATCAACACATATTCAATGATGTAAACGCAAGATCATAAGAATGCAGGAATTGCCTAAGCATGGTTCTTATGAACATAGCCAAATTGGAAGACCCTGAAAGCTTTATGAAATCAACCTGCATCATCTTTTAAAATGATGCAAGGGAATTCTTGACAGAATATTTCCCCAAACCAGTAATTTGGCTCCCTGAAAGTTTAAAGATTTTACATCCCTTTGCTCTAAACTTTACATGATGATGATGGTTGAGAGTTTGATATAACAAAGGAACGAAACAGGCTTTTTCTGCCAGATGTGCTGAAGGCAACCTAAAGTGGGAATGAAAAGAGAGGGAAAGTTTGAAGTAAGGGCTCGGGGGTGGAGGGATGAGGCACAGAAGGAGCGGAAGATTATAATCATATAGGTGTATCTGTACATATTCATGTACAGAGTTTGAGTTAATGACAAAAATAACTCTTCTTCTCTATATTGCTTTTGTGATAAAATGTCAGAAAGATTAGTTCAGTATGTTTAGTACTCCTTAACAACATCTTCCTTTGACTTCTGTAACCAGCAGCTTCATTCGTGTTGATCTAAGTCCACATCTTTTTTTTTGTTGTTGTTGTTACTCTTCACCATGACACCGTGTCCTTGTTTAAATCCTTTGTTATTAATCTTTTAATTTCAACAGTGACTGTTGATGGCCTTTATAATTGAAAATGCAACAGTTATGTACAGTGCATTAATCTGAAACCAATATTGACTCATTAAGCTCCTGCTCAGGGAGGGCTTTCCATGGCCTTGATTCAGGAGCACTTTCAAGAGCTTTCTAAAGTGCTGCCCAGGCTACATAAGGATTGCCTGAAGCAGTGCAAGTGCCATGCAATGTGAAAGAAATTCAGTATTGTTAAGTCTCCTGCTGTCTGTTTAACTCCTTAGAGGATCTGCACACCGATTGTAAGGACTGAAGATCTCTCTTTGTGTTGGATGGTACCCAATGAATAAACACATTGGGTGTTCTTGGGTTTGTGCAAATGTAATCTGCAGGAGTTTTTGCCACAAATAAGCTGAAAGCAATTTTGGTGTTGCAGGATGCTGATCTCATC
This sequence comes from Tringa tobata, assembly GCA_033628505.1. Classification (NCBI taxonomy): domain Eukaryota; kingdom Metazoa; phylum Chordata; class Aves; order Charadriiformes; family Scolopacidae; genus Tringa; species Tringa tobata. The sequence continues at coordinate 3,766,406 of JAHREE010000152.1, read as the reverse complement.
CAGGTCTCAGAGAACTAATTGGTGAGTTTCTTCATCAACCTGCTTGTTAGCAAGTGATGACTAGACATAGCTTTTAGCCTTCACTATGGATGAATAGGCCAAAATGGTAAGCACACGGTAAGCAGAGCCCATTCCTTAACCTCTGCAGTCCTCTATTCAAAGGGAAGTGCATTTAGAAAATGGGTGGCTATCATCCAAACATATTTTTCAGCAATGAATTTCAGAAGAAGTAATCAGGAAGAAACCTCTTAATGAATACTTTTATTGCTTGCAGAAGCAGATTTGTTAGCTATCTGGAAAAGGTGGTAGAACCCCATATGAGAGAGCCAGCTGGAACTTTTTTAAGTACCTCAAATACTTGAATATGCTCACAAATTCCCAGATAGGCAAAAACTTGCAAGTACTGCAAGTACAGGATAGACACTGTTTTTACAAAAAAATTCTGTGTGCTGTTGATGGCTTCTCTAAAAATAATATAACACTTTTGGTGGGAAAATAAAGCCTTCTTAGTTAATGGATTTGCACCTGTTTAAGTGGTTGAACACCCTTGTCACAGAAGCTGTGAATCCATGTCCTGGAGGGAGAGAGTGCTGTGGGATCCTACTGCCATAGTTGTGTGACCGTCTCATATTTTTTATTACAGACAGGCTAATAAGATATCAGATGTGTTCCTGGGTTATTAGTACATTTTCACTATGAGATCTCTGAAATATACCACTGGAATTCAAATTTTTAATGTGTCTTGCTCACAGACCCAAACAAAAGTGACTCAGTCTCCAAACCCACATAAATTCCCACTTTGAATAGTACATTTGGAGTACCACTTCAGAACCAGCAATCACTGGCTGATGTCACGAGCTGATCAAATTTCAAAGTTCTTTGCTACATTAATTGATCACTTGTCAAAAGAGAGTAGAGCTGCATCTACCAACATTTATAGTTATATTAACAGTTGTTAAGTCAGGGTATGATTACTCTGTCATTTAAAAGATAGATCTACAATTTAGCATAAAAGTATGCCTTTCTAAATGATAACTTTGCAGTCAATTGTTTGTTCAGATGCAGGTAAGCCTCTTCTGTTGTAAAAAGCAGCATTTTATATTTCAAAACTTTCAATACTTACACATTATAATAAATAAAATGAGTGAAAAAGAATTTTCTAAGAACAAAAGTCAGTGAACCATAAGACGCATGAGCTTTGTTTAATTAAATATGATCTCCAGTGTCTAAAGGAATGCATGAACACAGATCAAATCTGGTGTCTTGTTCTACGAAAAAAAAGAGACAGGAGAAAAGCTATTCATTTATGAAACATGAAATTCATTTTGCTTTTACCAATTTTAAGCTAAATTCACAATAAGTGTCTTTTTAAAATTCAAGCTAGAGTTAAAAAAATTAAATTACACCTAATACATTTCAGAAGTTTTTTGAACTGACCCAATTAAATATTTCACTTTTCCCTTTACCTCTCCTTTCCCCTCCTGCTCTCCCCATTTCCAGCAATTTTTTTGGTTGACCTGAAGGCAAATTTTGTCCCTAATTCCTCTTGGTTTTGCACATTGTTGTCCCCCCATTTCTAACAACAGATCATTTTAATGAAGACTGATTTTTCTGTTTTGTCAGATTCAAATTTATTTTAGATTACCTTTGATTTAGATTAAAGAAAAAAATAATTAAAAAGAATACAAGCCTATTGTTTGATAGAAGAATACATTCTTCTTTATTTAGAAGAATAAACACATCTTAAATGACATTGAAATGTCTTCAGAGAAACCAAAGCATACTGTAAATGTGGCAATTCAAATCCTTGTTAACATGGACAGGTGACTTATTCACTGAGTAAGAGAAAACAGATGATAGAAAACTAAAGCAGTTTTCTTAACATGAGAAGAAGGATTTGTGAAGTACTATGAATTCTACAACAGAAGAAAGGCCTATTATCTGGATTATTAAAAATTCAATGAGTCTTAACTGGGTGAGCAAACATTTATTTTGAGTCTCATCACTCATATAACGGTTATGCAGCCCTGGTAGGTACATTCTTTTAGATGGCGATGATTTGTCTAATTACTACTTTGAGGTCCAAAGGATGGTTGTTGGCTATTTTCGGGATTGTTTGGAAAAGATTAGAGTCAGCTGAAATAGGCAGCTGCTTGAAGCAGTATGTGATCCACAAGCACCAGTCAGTCTGCAGTTGATGGCAATATTGGAGAAAAATGGTGTGAGGAAACAACATCAATAATCCACAGGTAAACATGTTTGTGGTCCAGAAGTCAGAAAAACCCAAACCATATAAGCTGGAATGTTTTTCTACTAAGGCTCTAGAACACACACAGTTTGTATACAGAAGGCTTCTAAACTATTCCGAACTTTAAAACCTTTAGAGCAACCTGTAGGAATTAATAAAGTCACCATCAAACGACTGAACACCTTAGGAAGAAATGTCTTAATTCTTATTTTGACATTACCGTTGTTTTTCTGTGTCTCTGGTAGGTGGAGATGACATCCTGAAAAAGAAAATCCAACTGTTTATTGCAAACTTTATGCTTTTTCCTCTATGTAAAATCTATCTATTACTATTGAATGAAAGAAGAATAATTCTTACATTAAATTATTTTAGTAACTATATAAACCTGCTACAGAGTAAGGACTCAGACTGTTAACTGGCTCTTGAGATGTCTTAACCCCCTTTTTTGATGGACATCAACTGTTGTTTGCTGTCTGAAACTTTAACAAACATTAAGAACAACAAACAAACAAGCCACCTAGAAACATGTAATTTCAAAAACCTGCTACAAAGTCCAAGCTATTCTATTTTATATATGTATTAAGACCATTTATTCCTAATTTAATGGAATCCCAACCCAATAACAGTGAATTTTTTGCTTTGTTTGCCTTTGTTTTTCTGGAGTCAGACTTGCAGTAACTCCTTAATTACTAAGAAGAATCCGTGGATGCAAACTAATTTTAAGCAAATAAATTGGTATGAGGGAAAAAGAAAAGCATGAAGAGAATCCGTGCCTGTCAGTTCTTTAAACGTGCTAGAAGCAAAAGAACACAAGAACTCAGAATCTGCTGCTGGACATAAATATGCTGACACATACCTCAAATATGCTCAGATGCATACAGTAAAATACACATCCCCATTCTTAACAGTATCATAACAACAGCAGCATCCAGTAACAGAATAAAAATACAGTTTAACGATAAAATAGTTGAATTGAGTATTCTGGCAAGACATTGGTTTGGTTTTGTTATAATGATAACGTTAAAGCATGCATTTGGGAAATGAACTAAGAGGCCATCTCTCCTGAATCACAATAAATTTGTATGGGCACACTTTCAGTCTCATGTGAAAAAAAATAACCTCCCCTGATTAGTAATCCTGATGGGTGTTTTAAAAGGTCAATAAGGTGGAAAATAGAATTGAATTCAACCTATTTGGAGTAAGAATTAGTTTGTGCAAAAAGGTAAAACCACTATCAGTACATGTTAAAAATAGAACATTTTTATTTAATTTTCAGCTCAGGTTATAAATCACTCTAAATGGAAAGCACATGATATATGATTCCACCTCACTGCTGCATTATTTAAAGTTAAACAGCAAGAAACTTTTTTTGGTGAAATCTGAAAAGGCAGAAAATACAAATTGCTAAGTTCAAACCTTGTTTTCAGTGCTGAAAAATAGTTAAAATTATGATAGTAACTTACGGTTGTTCAGTGTAAATTCTGATTAAAGATGTGCTATTTTTGTTCTACACCATTGTTGGAAATCAAAGTCAGTTGCACATTTCACTTTACTAGTTATATAATTTAAAACTTTCCACTGCCCTTTCTGCCACAGACCTCAGTTGGCACAGACCACAGAAGCAACTAATTGTTTTGTCCATGAAGATATGGTTTTGTGTTGGGTTTTCAGAACATAAGGTAAATTGAGGGAAAGATCTTACAAGGCAGACTGCAAAGTCTTCCTTTTCCAGTTGTCCCCTTTTGTTTTGTAACATGTCTTTACATCCATTAAAAAAAGAAATAACGATATGATGTTTTCTTGGTTTGCCCTTACTTTTGCTCTGTTGGTGACTGCATCTGCTCGAATTTGTCAATACATACATATACTATAACTTTCCAAGGAAAGAGCTGCCCCTTTTTGTCCAACACATCCACAATCAAAACATGTTACCTTCTAATCTTGTTCAGGGAAGGCGGTTAAAATGATATTAAAAATATCCAAAAAACCCCATAGTAAATCAAAGATGAGCATTCAGAACCTCAGATATGGTTCCTTTTCAGAGCTGCTCAAATATAACAAACCCAGGATATTATGACTCCTGTCATTAGGAAATTATATATTTTGTTCACCTGACATGTAATGACTAAGGTCTTTACCTTTTCTTGTAAATTTTCATGCCATTGGACTGTGCTTAAAAAAAAAAAAAAAAGAATTGTAAGGTCCTTTCAGGATTTGGAAATTTGACAAAGTATTCCATTATCATGGAGTTTCCTTAGTGATACAATTTAATGTTGTGGAAGTGTACATGATTTGCTTTCCATCCATAAAGAGAGCTTTAGAGATTTTTATTAAAGTTACATCCAATCCCAAAGATTTTCAAGAATTTTACAGATAGTTTAAGTTTAAAGCAAATTTCCTCACCTCCCCGCTCCCCAAGTGGAAAGAACATGGGAGACAAACACTATACCATGATATTTTGGAGAACAAATGTTGCTCCCACAGATACTGTCAGTGCTGCTGCCCAGCTGAACTGATACTCTTCTCAATCCTGCAGCTGCTGAGAAGTGAGACCCTTGGGAAACATGGCTCTGTTTAACTCTGCCATTTAGGGTAGTCTGCCCCACAAGTCTCTCTAGGAAATTCAGGTTTTGAGTACTCATATAATAAAGACGCCGATCCATTAGAACCACCCCCTGGCTTCACTAGAAGTTAAAACATTAGGTGAAACAGTTTGGAGTAAGCAAATTGGCATTGTGTAAAAAACTGAATTTTGTGGAAAGTTTTCCACTAACTCAACTGCACTAAGTAATAATAATAATAACAAAAATAACCACAACAACAATAATCATAGTTATAATGCTGTAATAGTACTATACAGTAATAATTATATAGTCTCCATAAATGTGATAGACAATGATCAAGGTAAAATTATGTTTTCAACATATTTGAGTAGCCACTGGGTGTTCAGGAAATATAGAACTCTTAAAATTAAACCATTTTGCTAATTACTACCTAAGAAGTTAGGAAAATGGAATAAAATTTTAGACCTTGCTTAAATGAGAGACTTTTTTTTTTTAATAAAACAGATAAATAGTGGTAACTTTTCAAATACACTGAATCATTGCTTTCATTTCTTTCACACTAGACTGTCACTCAGTTTTGTAACTCTTGGTATCAATTTGGATTTTGTATTTTATTGGACAAATGTCTTTTGAGGTGATTAGTAATGGAAGTGTAATGGAATGTAAAATTATTATTTTTGTTTGCATTTTAGTTTAGTTTTTGTTTGTGTGCTTTGCTTGTTTGTTTTTATTTTTACGTGCTGCTATTACATTTATTTAGCCAGTTAATATCTATCTGGATGACTTAATTGAGCTTTTTAGGGTCTTAACATACAGTGCTAAAGGAGGTTTCTCAGAATCTCTCGATCATTCAGATGCAAACGGAGACAGTCATATACCTATGGAAGAATTTATCTGTATTTTTCACTGCTTTCAAATTAAGTCATCAGCAGCCTCCAATAGACTCAGGAGGCTTGTTTCTTTATTGAAAATGTCACTATATTTAGACTATTTTTGGATGGGCCAGAGCGTGTAAAATTATGATGGAATAACAAACCTCACAATAATAGAGAGGGCCCTGTTCATCTCGCACACCTTCATGGATATTCATTCACAGTTAAGGTCCTAATTCAGAATAGTTAAGCACATCCTTAGAGCCCCAGTAGCATATACTTAATATACTCTGGCATGTGTCCAAATGATGTAGCAACTTCTAAAAACAACTCAAGCTTCCTTAGGCTTCTAATAAGATCTTAAGTCATCATATTCGATCTACTATTTGGATCTAAGTGTATTGTCTGCTGTAAAAACAAAACAAAACCAAAGTGAAACCCTTGGAAGTTAATATTTTCCCATAAATATTGCACTATCAATTTGGTAATGCAGGTTAAAGGAGGGAAGTATATTAATAATGAATGTTCTCTGCTGCAAAAGAAAGCCAAGTAGACATATCAATTCATCATTTTGTTTTCAATAGTTGAATGAAATTACTTAAGCGAATTTTTCTCCATCAGTTCTATGCTGCCCGTAATCTTAAGGGATTTCAGGGTTGCAGTGAAGTGTTAATTAATCCTGCATGTCTCACTGAGCACCAGAAGGAACAATGACTTTGACTGATATAACTGTACAGGAGTGGATATTTTCATCTTTGGGATGAGCATACTGAGAGAAGCAAGTACTGCAGAACTGAACAGCTTCAAAAGGAGGGGTATGTTACTTTCCTTCATTTTAGAGAAATCTTGGAGGGATAAAAGAGCTGTGTCCTTCTGGCAATGCAATTTTCAGCCTACAGAGGCTAGTAATGGCTGTACTGAAGTGTAAGACACAGCTCTGCAGTTTGATGTGCTCTAAGGATGCTGACTGGGTGAAATGCATCTTCTCCCTCGTCCATTGATATGGTGAGGTGAAGAGCTCGTTTTACACTCAGGTTGGGTTTAAGAATTAACACTGAGCTGTTACATATCAACTACAACAAAGTCCTTCTAGATGTGCCCTGTTCTACTAAGCACCCCATATATGATGTTGGGGCTATTACAAGGAGGGAAAGAGTGTTGACAATGTTCCTAGGACACCTGGCCCAGGTGTCCTAGGAATGTTATCTTTGCTGCTTAAAGTCTGGGGGGATTCACACAGAATTTAATAGCTTGAATTCCTTTTCTTTTGTTCTCGTACCAAGTTGATGTCTCCAGTGACTGTAGGCTTTTATTCTGCTTGGTATTGAGGCTTAAAAAAAAATGAATCCTTTTTTTTCTCTGGTCATATGCCCAGGATTGAACTTAAAAGCATATGTCCTCAGGGATATGATGCGTCTCTAATGGCCTGTTATTGTAAAATGTTCATTCTTCTCACTCTTGCGCACTTCTTCCCTTGCCCTCTCACCCCACTTTATTCTAATATACAATACTGTACTAAAAAATTCCAGATTCACCTGAACTAACACCAAGGACAAAAAAGTTTTAAATCTCATTTTTTTATAGTGCCATTGCAGTCATTTTCTAAACATATCACAGAGGACTCTGCCTAAGGCAGGTTTCAGCTGAACAGCCAATCTTTCTTATCAAGCCGTGTGACTGAAAGGACAAGAAATGCAAAGCTGCAAAGCACTGAATAATTATAGTCACAGTGGGGAGGCTGTTTTCACAGCTATCCTACCACCCATGTAGCCATTTAGAAGTTAAATTACACTTCATAAAAACCTTTGCAAACATTGTTATGATAGGTACAGGAAAAGCCTCATTTCTTGAACTTCCTTCATCATCAGCATTGTATCATAAATGTTACAAGAGACGAAACTCAGCTGGGCAGCAAGGGCAGCATGTTCAACAGTTGTTGAGCTTTTCCTTCCTGCCCTCATTGGGAAAGCAGAACTAGAAGTTAATGTCTAGCGTAGGGTCTTGGAACTAACAGCAGTGCAAATGTGCTTTTGGTCATACCAGAGCCGAATTGCCTCTAGCTGTCCAAAGTTCCAAGCTGCCTCTTAAAAAAAAAGGAACTGTCTTTCTGGCTGTTTATTAACTCCCACATTTCCAAATAATTTAGAATTTCTGTGTGTCTGTCTGCGTGGTGGGGGGCTGGAGTGCGCCCTGTCCATAGGGGTTGCATGCATCACAGTACCTGCACAACCCCTAACACGGCACGTGCGTGCGAGGTGCTGATGTGAATCAGAGCTTGTCTGGGTGATATGAAAACATACATGACTCCTGGTTTCTGGATTCCTGCCGAAAGCAAGCAGCACATCCCATGCACATCCGAAAACACCACCACTCCAGGGAATGCCACTCGCAGAGACAGTGTCGTTCTGGTGGGATGTGTGTGGGGTGAGGTGCCACACAGGAATTTGTCAGCAATCTGGTTTCAGATTTGTAGGACACTGTCCTGAGCCAGCAAATACAGTTATTTGTCCCAAAATATTTCATTTGCTCTACTTAGAACACCCTTGGCACTCACAAAGTAACTTAAAATGACATGTGGATTAACATTTCCCTTTTGACCTTCCCTCTAACAGAATTAATGGCCCACTGCTTCTATTAACTATTCTGCATTGGGCCAAACCTGGATTAAAATATCTTTTACCAAATGCCCTGTTAATGCTGCAAGCCACAGTTACAGCTTGATGAATGCCGTTGGACTGATGAAATTGAAACTTAATGCAGTGATGGTCCAGAAGGTTTTAACTTGCTTTAATTTTTCATTGGTCTTTTTTCTTACCTTTTAGGGTTTTTTATTATGTTTCAGGTTGTCTACTCTATTACACAGAGAACCCAGATTGTGCTTTGGCACCAATTGAACAAAATGTGTGGCACAAATCCTTAGAACTGGAAAAATTAAAACGTGTGTATTCACTCATTTTCTGAGTTCCTTGTGCCTGCTTCTGTTATTAGTTAGCCTGCTTCTGACTAAAATGGTTTCTAAGCAAGCAAGCAAATTATTCATTAAAATTATTCAGAAAGTGTTTCCAGAATTCAGGAGCTGAGGTATGATCCAAGATCTGTTAATTTGAGATAAAAACTCATTTTTATTAAAGCACATTTTAAATAACACCTACAAAGAGTTCATAAGCTAGTCAAAAACATGCAAGCACGGAAAACTTTTGATCCAGGGTACTGTAAACAGGGGAATAGCATGTGATTATTCCTAGTAGATATAGAAAAAGGTATTGAAATACTGCATATAACTCTACTTAATACAGCTAGGCTATCCTCATCTACCTAAACCGGTTCACACCAGTTCTACATCTAGGGGCTAGATCTGTCATAATTCTTGGATATTTTATGATATTATATTACGCAGTTAGACAGCTGATATACCTCAGGCTATTAAATTGCAGAGAGGAACTCATATGCAAGAACATCCATCCTGTTTATTGTGCTTATATATGTAGAAAATACCATAGAAAATGTGGACAGATATTTTTAGCTTAGGTTCCCGAGACATCAGCATTTTGCCTGGGGTTTCCGGAACGTTGCTGTGCACTAAGTGCTACTTCACACAGCGGGTCTCCAAGGGGGTTCTGGATGACCAGCAGCCAGACAAGGTCTGCTGGCTCTGTGTTTATAGTAATTGTCTGGGAAAACTGTGTGTGAAGGAGCTAGGATACAGGCAAAGGTGCTACGCCCAGGGACTTGTACACACAGATATGAAATCTGAGAGCCAGAGATTTTCTGTACTTTTTATATGTATTTCTGAGGTATGTTTCTTACCATATCCTGTTTTTTATGACAAACAGTTCCTGTCAAAACGTACTTGTGACTAATCTCCACAGCTGTTTGGTTTTGGTTTTCAGCATGAATGATTCTAAAGGAATCAGGGCTTTATAAACAAACAGCATTTTGACTGGTAAAGGGAACAGCAGCAGAAAAGAGTAAAATTTGAGAAAAATGTTGGTTCTGCTTCTTTTTCTACAGCATAAGTATTGTTTGATGGCAGTCTATCAAACAACTATGGTCCAGAATATATGTGAAACTATTACCACTTATTGTCTATGACTAGAGGAAATGATGACTGACACAACTTTTATCCTGTAAACTGTATCAAAATGAGATAAGTCACACTGCCAGCCTTGATGCTTTTGAGTACTTACAAGTTATATGTATATTTGTAATGATATATACTTTAGAAATAACTGGAAGAAAACAACCTCCAATACCATTGCAGGGACCAAAACTACGTGTTTTTTTTTTTTTTTTTAACTAAACAGCAATTCTACTTTTGAAATGCGCACAGATAAGCATTGAAACCAGAAGAAATCAAGGGCTAACTCAAAGCCGAGCTGATTTTCTCCTCTAGAGAAGGTCTCTAAATAAGTCAGAAATTCTGGTTTGGGGCTGGAAGAAATGAATTGGAACTTCTATTGGGTGGGATTTTCTCTCCTTTGAGGAAACATCACAGTGTAGGTCAATAGAAGAACTTGGGACGACCTCTCTGAAGAAGTCTGTGAGGTGGAGTGGCAGTGAGGATGTCTGTGAACAGTAAGAGGAAAATTTGGCATTTGGTGTGGTTTTTTTCAGTGTCAAAGGCTTTGTTAAGAGGACTCAGTAGCAAATCTAGATGAGCTAGTGAGTACCACAAGACATCCAAGAGCTAGAAAATTTTACAGAGTGGGGACAGTCACATGGATGAGAGTCACCAGGTCAATGCTTTAAATGCAATACAAGCATAAAGCCCTCTGGGACCTCTCAGTGGTCTGTAAAGGAGCAGCATCGCTGAGCCTCAGTGCTAATGGGAGGAGAGGTACTCTTGGGCAGCAGATGGGCAGTCCCCAGCCACAGGCAGCAGGCTGCACACCACAGGGGTGGTTTTCCCTTTGTGTGGCTTGGACTGGCCAGAAATGGAGAAGGTGAAAAGCCCGTCACAGGTTGGCCAAGGTCAATGCCACAGCACACACTGAGCAGAAGATAGATAACCAGGGCTGGGAAGGCAGATGTGCTAGAAAGACTCTGGACCAGGGTGTGGGTGAGAAGTTGACTTGACCCCTGGGGCAAGGGTGTCCAAGTGCCAGGCAGTGGGGCTGTGGGACGAGGAGCTCAGCCAGTGAGGCATGAGGAGGAGGTCACTGCCTGCTCCTGACAGATCTTTGACCACCTCTGCAGTCCAAAGTCCAGCTCAGGGGCTGGCCCCACACAAATGGGGCCCTAGACAGAGAAGAGAGACTGTGTCACCCTCAAGCACTGAAGCAGAAGATTCACAAGGTCAAGGAGCAACGCACTTCAGCTTCCAAGAATAGGTGGAAGGCAAGAGTTATAGCATGAAAACAAAACAAAACCATTATGGGGTGGTGTTCCGGGGAATTTCTGTGAAGATATGGATTTTTACTAGAAGTTGTACCTGGGCTGAATTAAAACTTTTGCCCCCTGTATTATCCTGGGTGGCTGTGTGGCTTATGAAGGAACACAGCGAGGCACAGGAGTGTGCTCCATCAAACCTGGGATATTTTTCTGCATGAGGGTTTCAGTCTGTGATGAGTTATGAAAGCAGGCAGCACTCTGCAGCCATAAAAAGGCTTTAAAGGAAACAGCATCAGTCTGCACAAAAGCACAAAAATAATTATTTTTCTCTGCACAGAGATGTACTGCATCATGACAGGTGCTTCTGCGAGTGTTGTAGTGGTCCAAGCTGAGGCAGAGGCAGGAACATAACAGAAGAGACTGTGATAACAAGGGGCTGAACACACAGAGGGCATGTGGTGTTGCTGGAATAGCTGAGACGTGGTGGGACAGCTTGTGTGACTGACAAGCTCTTCAGGTACAAGCTCTTCAGCAGGGGCTGGCAGGGACGATGAGGAGGGGTGGCCCTCTATGTGAGGGAGCAGCTTAGGGGTGTGTGGCTCCCCATGGGGTGGGTGACAGGGGGGTGAGAGCAAGTGGGTCAGGGCTGGAGAAGAGGGCAGGGAGATAGATGACACTGTGGGGGCTCTTGCTGACCACCCTATGGTCACGGTCTCCAGCCACTGACCCTTTGCCTGCTGTGGGACTTCAACATCTCTGACATCTCCTGAGAGGGAATGCTGGGACGCAAGAGCCTTTGGGGGGTTTATGGAGGGCGTGAGACATAACTTTGTGGTACAGAGGGCCAAGCAGGATGGGGCAGAGCTGGAGCTGCTGGTCAGTAGCAAGGAGGAGCTGCTGTGGGAGAAGGTAGCTGGAGGCAGCATTGGCTGTGGTGACTGAGAAGCTGTAGTGATCAAGATACGAGGGGAGAGTGATGGTTAGAGATCAGCAGAGGACAGGAAAAGAAGGAAACTTTGGCACATGCTAAGGAAAAACTAAAGGGGGAGGGTGGAGGTGTGCAATACAAGGTGCATTGGTTCAGAGTTTCAAGAGCAGACATAATGCTTTTCTGTGGGACAGAAATGTGATGACCTTAGATAAAAAGCCAAGTAACTACATTTTATTAAGCAATAAGTACAACCACAGCATCAGTTCTGAGATCTGTACCCTTTTATTTTGCAGCACGTGCACCTTAAGCTGCACCTTTGTAAAATGTTGTGCAGAAACACGGGAATCAGAGTTCAGGTCCTTTATTTCTCCATTCCCTCCTGCAGGCTGAGCTCCTTGATTAACTTACTTCTCCCATGACACATGGTCAGCAGATGACTCCAATGGTGCATTACACTCTATCATGAAGTTCTTGAGGTCCATCAGAAGTGGAGACAAAATTGGACAAAGTCATTCCCACTTTAAAAAGAAGGGGATGTGTATACACAACACCCATAGTTGTCCATGGTACTTTGAAAAGGAGATATACTATGAAAAAACATTGAAAGGAAATGTGTCATGTACAGGCAAAATACTACACCCCCAAACACACAAACAAACCTGCCAACAAAATGTTTCAGTTCAGATCAATCTGAACAATGAAAATGTTTTTTTTATTTAGTGAAATTAACAATTTGCACAGGGAATTTGTTTTTTAATGACATTATATTTCCTATCATTGTTTTTTATCTAGAAGTTCCCATATGGTCTTTATTAGATACTAATATGCTAGAAACTATTAATGAGACACTGCAAAATCCCTTAGGTCATGCTGAAATTCTCATCGGAAATAATGGAAAAATCATTTTGGGTTTAAACGTATACATACTGGGAAGAAATACATATACCTCTAGGGAGCATGTTCATTCCAAGTTCTTTAAAATTACGCAAAATCATGATCGAATTTGCTTTTATCTGAAGTCATTTGTCTACATGTTTATGGGTTACTCTACTTAATGTTGATGAAACATTCCCGTTCATTGGTAATTTTTCAAAAATGTGGCATCAGATCCAAGCTCTCAATGATGGTGGTAAAAGTTGTGGTTTGGAAATGGGGTAATTCTTCAGGTCATTACAGACTCACAAATCTCAATGTTCATGAACTGGTAGATGCAGAAGTTTAATAGGTCTTGTTCATTTCTAATTTTTATAAGGCTGCAAAATTTCCAAGCCTGTAGACAACAGCTTCTACTGTATAAATGCTGTATTGGCTTTCCTACTCTTGCAACAGCTCATAACCCACCACATTTCTTCTGGTGTCTAAATCAAATCCTTCTTTAAATATCACAGTCTTCAATTTTGTGGCTCTTCCTGAGGAGTTCATCAGGGCAGTACTCCAAATAAGGGATCAGTTTTGTTCCCTCTCCTCTTTCCTGAGCTCCACCCCCTGAAGACCCTGAAGATCCGCACACAGGAGATGGGGGCTCGGAGGGGGCTGCAGAATGGGGCAGAACCACCCTGCCCTGGAGACCCCTGAGCACCTGCCTGCTGGAAGGGGGGATGAAGCTGCCATGGGATCCACCTCCCCTTGGTGAAACATATCCCTCCCCAAGTGAAAAGTCCCATCACACTCTGAGGACTTCCCCTAGTTGCTAAGAAGTGAAGGATTCCAATGGAAAAAAAAAAAGCGCCGTAGTAAGAGCCCATACACTAGCTTTGTATCACTTTTGGTGATTGACAGGTAGGCAGGCAGTCTCATTTAGCGTCTTTATTTTCTAATCAGTAGAGCTATCAACCGACAAAACAAACTTCATTATTTATTTGCTATTGTTTTATTGTAAGACACAATTTATTTTTTTGTGTAGTTTTTTTTTTTTTTTTGGCTGCAAATTTACTGCAAACCCATGTCACTCTCCTGACTTCAATCCAGGTGGTAAAAATTATATATATACTGATAATGATAAAAATGATAAATGATAAAAATGATGAAAGTGATATAATGATAAAAATGAATCCAGATAGATTAAAATGATCCCACAAGTCAGGAAAAAAGTAAGATTTTGTATATATGTTTTCATAGCAACACTTTTTGCCTCAAAGGAAAAAAAGAACACAGTAAAATTTTGAAAAGAAGCCCTTATACCTTCTTTCAAAACAAATACAATCAGTCTGTCATTCAATATATGCACAATTTTCAGGAGCTGAGGTAATTAGAATTGTTTGATGAGTAAATTGCTTATAATACTTCTATCCCTACCATTTATTGAAAATTTGTTCACTTTGCTGTTTTCTATCTACCAGAAAAAACCCAGAAAAGTGCCAAAGAAGTGCTTTACAATTATTGCTTGTAACACTAGCTTTAAATAACTGAAATAATGGATTCACCATTAATAATCTTACACTGGATCTGTGCTGGTCACAACTGCCTGTCTAGTAAAATTAGGTAAATCTAGTTGCTCATTTACATATACTAATATTTTGATCAACCACTTAGCTTTTGTTGCCAAATGACCCTTACAGACGAGTGAGGTTGTTCATTTGGGATATTTCTTAGCTCTGTTCAATCTGTAAGCAGGCAAGCAATCGGTGCTCAAACCACTAAATCTTGATACCACTAAAATATTTTAAAAAGTTGGTTTGAAACAAGTGAGAGTCAATTACAGCATCTTATTTTGTCAGAGGTTTAGAAAACTACACATATGCCTCCTTCCTACTCACTACAGAAACACTGAAATAACAACATACGTCATCACGAGGTAGAAAGTATCTCTTTAATGTTCTGGGGATGTAACAGGATGAGCAGATTTAATCCTAAATTGCTATGGTTAGGATTAAATGGCATGCTTGCAGCAAAAGAATCCCATTAAAGCCCCTTTTCTGAAGCAGCCAGTAAAGGCTGTGGCATTTTTGTGTTCTAAGGAGCCTGGAAGACATCTCTTTCTAGGAGATTCTCCACCAGACATACATGTGACATGGAGGACCAGCATCCCAGGGGATGTTTATACCTTTTCAAGTCAAACTTGGACCTCAGCCCTTCCTCAGCCCCCCTCCGTTCCCCTTCTGTCTTCGTCTTCATGCACACAGAGGTGCCAGACACTGATAGGAAGACCTTTGTATTTTGATCCTTCTCCCAAACCAGCCCTTGGGCAGAGTTATGTAGATTTTATTTAACCTGTCTTAATTGCTGTTGGGTGAAGGGGATGTAATTTGACTGCCACTGTAGCAGAGGAGGCAGCTGAGAATCACAAAAACTTATAGCCTGAGAGAAAAGGTGAATGTTGAAAATGAGTTTCTGCTGGATGTTTCTAAATTAACTTTTCTCCCTCTCAGCAATACACACATGGAGAACGATGTAAATGAAAGCAATTGGATGACAAGTATAGCGATGCTACCCTAATTTGAAAATGAAAATTGTCTGAAACGGGAAGTCAAACTGGATGCAATTAGAGCAGCTTAAACAAAGAGAAACTTAGAGCTACACTGATTTGTCCTTACCAGGTCTCCCAGTGATGGGTGAAATATAATGAGTCTGATTGCAGCTGTAGCCTTGACGAGTCGGCTGAGCATCCTGTGCACCTCTGCACAGCCCTGCTCTCCTGCAGGAAAGCCATGGCCTGTAACACCAATCTAATTAGAGAAAAAAATGAAACCACAGCATGCAGCCTGGTGACTTCAACAACAAACCATTGGTTTGGGATTGCTGGTTAGAAATGAAGAAGAAGGAAGGCTTGGGTTGATGTGGGATATTCCAGGATTTTAATGCTTGTCCTTTGATAATGCACCTTTTGGCCTAGTTTTCTGATGCCATGCAAAATAAAATTTGTTTGTCCTTCTCCCATTGCCACTCAAATTGTGAACTTACAGATTGAATTTTCAACAATATTTTATATGTGGGAAAACTCAAAGACAGGTATTTCTTTCTTATCCTTTCCCAGGGAAATGCAGGAAAGTACTGACATTTTTGTAGTTTGCCTCTCTCCAAGTTGGCTGAATGTCAGCAAATGTTATGTGCTTCCTCAGTTTTCTTATTTTTTTTAAAAAATATTATTTCTATGAAAAGTCTGAGTTACTTCTAACATATATTTTCATGAACAGTCAAGCACTATGAAAATTTTTATGGATAAGGCTTTTCTGGAAACCTCTGCGTGTATACTTGACTCAGAGAATAAATCTAGGCCTGTATCTCCTCATGACATTTTGCTATATTAGTATTGATTTCTACAGTTCTTGGGTAACACTCACATTAGACTTACCCTGTGTGTATGAAACCACCTTTTTTAATTTTTTCAGTTCTTTTCTCAACATAACTAAAAATAGATATCAAGCTAGCCAGTTTTTCCCATCACATTCTTAATTCTTTGCACCTCTTTCTCTGTCTTTCTCTTCATTACTCTGTGTATTGGGCATAGGGCAATGTAGACCATCTATTTATTCAAGCCATCAACGTAAAGACATACACAACTCTCATGATGAGCCAAGTTAGTATGAGGTGGGCTTGCAGATCCTTTTTATGTCACTAACAGCTTGTTCTCTGAACAGAAGCAAGCTGTTCATGTGCTTTTAGTTCAGTAACAGACTAGCTGAAAGCTGTGCAGTGGTAACGCAATGGTGCGTTGACAATGACAAGGCAGTAAGGCCCCAGGGTTAAAGCACCAGACTGAAACCTGTTCTCTAAAGGATTTCCCCCATTAGCTGGTGAAGTGACTTTTTGGGATTTCCATTTCCTCAGTGGTAAAATGGTTCTAATGGTGTTTCCTTGCTTTATAAAGCACTTCCTGCAGAGGGAAGAGGCTGTACAGGAGGTAGGTGACCTTGTTGTGAAATAGATCCTCAAATTGCACCCAAGGATGCTTTCAGTTTGCATGATTTTGGTTTGGCTGATCCAAACAGGACCTATATATTACCTGCTTTATATCTGTAAATATACATTTCTTCCAAGGCAGTGACTACTTTTTAAGGTATGCTGTATGTGGTAACCAGTGCAGCTCCCTGAATATTGGTGTATGAGGAAAGCAGGACAAGTCACTGTGCAGAGGTTGTTGCTGAACCAGCTGCCTTTTTAGCTTCAGATCTCTGGCTTGAGGCAGGCTCCTCAGCTTCCTCTGAAATGACTCAGAGAAAACAGGTAGATGCTTTTCCCCAGCAGCCGTGGAAACTAGCACAATGCATGCACTTGTACACCATGAACTGATGACCACATCAGGATATAGTAAGTTATTTGGGCCTAAACATAGCTAAAATGATGCAGATGTACATGTATGGACACCTTTTTGTTTAAATGAATAGGTCACATGTTGTTTTCTTTCTCTTAGAGTCTTACTTCTGTATCAACACAAATTTCCTCTGACTCTGACTTAGTGCAGATGGAGAGCTGTCAACTGTCCTGTGAATGACAGCCTGCGTGTTCTTTGCATAAAATACCACAGTTGATAATGTGAGCTAATTATGTCTACCTCGCCCTCACTACCTTACCCCCCTTCCAGGAACCAGCAAGATTCAATTAGGGAAAGTCCAAGGAAGTCTTATTTTGAAAATACTGAAGACTCTGAAGTGTGAAACTCAAGACTGGTTGAGTACAGACATCACTGAGACATTTTATAAAGGTGGATAGGGAAGACCAGCTCAGAAGAGAAATGCTATTCCTTCTCTGGCCTCTTTTTGAAAGGAGGCTGCCATAACTGTATTTTATGTATTTTATGTATTTTATAAGCCAGAGCTCTCCCACCTTCCAACTCTTATTCAAACTCTAGTCCTGTCTCATCACATCTCTAGACAGATAGAAGACCTAAGAGAGCATTATTGATAATAAAGGGTAAGCTACCAGTACACAACTAAATTCAGACAGTGAGTCTGAAGATAAAATTAGAAGAAAGTGAGGGAATCTTAAGTTCATCCTGAAGTGATCTGGCGCTCTCAGCACCTTCTCTCAACATATTGACCAGGCACCAGCTCCAACAGGGAGGGAGGGCAGGAGAATGATTCAAACTGAAGAACAGTGTTGGCACAAGAACAAATGGGTATCAACTGGCTGTTAAAAAGCTTAAGCTGCAATTTAGAAGATCATTTCTAATTGTCAGAAGAAGAAGGTCATGGAGTAGCTTTCATAATAGAGGTGAGGACAGAAAACTTAGTGGCTGTAGGACAGAACTTGATGTAATTTATGATAGGGATTACAGGATTTGATTGCCTGATCCAAGAAGTTGCTGCCAGTTTGCTACTCATTTTCAGGGCCATAGTTAAAACATCTTTTTCAAAACTGCATGGGCATTCTTGAATTTCCCTGTTTAGCCATGTTAGCTGTGAGCAGAACAGAAACTGTGAAAAAGATGTGGCCAGATACTGCTGTCTTTGGAGGTAATGACAGATATTCATGGCTGAGAAGGTGCCATGCACCCTCTCAGCTGCACTTTATCGTATTTGGGCAGCAGATGCCAGCACCCCGTGCTGGGGACCACAGGGGGAAGGGGTGGAGAAGCCAAACTGTCTCTGTGCTCAACATTCAGTCCTGGTCCACAACAGCAGCAAGAGAAAACCAGGGTCTGTTTAGTGTGTTGAGGGCTTATCTGTATCGACTATTGACCTTGCTGAAGGCAAGTGATTCTTCTTTGCTATCACCTGGCTGAATTCCCTCTTCAGAAAGCTGTGGAGGAGAGAAGGTACATGTGTATGTGCAGAGTCAGTTCTCAGTCTCTTGAGTAGTTGCATAATGCTTGAAATATCACCAAGAAGCAATTAATCTTGACAAGCTTCCTACAGAATTTCCACTTTCTTTTTTTTCATTAATACTTTTTTTTCCTTCTTTTTAATTCTGAAGATTTCTTGCCTTTCATTTCAGGTCATTCTAAATCAAACCCAGAGCTTTCTTTAGGCACTCTGTATTTATACCATGAATCAGATTTCCTTTTCTACTCCAACAAGACTGTGGGAAGGTTTTAATGAGAGAAAGAGAGAGAGACTTCATTAGCACAAAAGCAGAATTTTGCTGTTGCTCTAATGAAGCAGAAGATGGCAACGCCATTGAACAAGGGGGAGGATTTGGCGTGTTTTTCTGCAATGTGACTACACTGGAAGAATAGTTGTGTAAGAGGAGGCAGATGAAGTGGCAGAAGATTCTTGACATGAATCTAACTTTCCAAAGCCACGTGGATTAATAGCAGTCTGAGTGCCATACAGTTACTAGGCCAAGGAAGAGAATAAATGCTCATATTCACTCTCATCACTCCCATTCATGCACTTGTCACATTCTCTGCCTTTGTTGTTGCCAGACCTGAGCTTGTTCCTCCAGCACTAGGGCCACATCTTTTTCTCCTTCTGCTGCCTTGCAGCTCACTGTGTGGGATATGACCCTGCTGTGACTTCTAGCAGAACAGAAAGTGGGGCAACCTTTATGCTTGTTAGTGGTCAGATCTTTTTGCTCTCTATTAGTATAAGTACTCAGGAGTACTTGATCTAAAGCATGGGTACCTTCCTTAGAACAAGTCATATTTGGTTTTTTTTCCAACACCATCAATGTGCTTTCTCATGATATTATGAAATGTAATGAAATATTACCTGACTTACGAAACCTGTGTAAATACCCCACTGTATTGAAATACTATAAATTAATGGCATTAGGCAGCTGCTAACTCTGTCCAGGAAGTAGAACAGACTCATCCAGTACTCCAGATAAGTACCAAAACCTACAAAGGAGATCAGTTCCATTTCAGAGTCCTCAACTGGAGAAAGAGAAACCTCCTGAAACAAGATCATCAACCCACCATGTTGTAACAGAGGTTGAACATACTTCTCTTTTGGGGTTGTGCTTCATTTGCTGTTGTTTGTCCCATGCCTCTGGAGTAAGTAAGCCTCATGTAAGTTGAGGCTCCTGAGTGTTCTCCAGCACTGTGTTAGAAGGCAGAGAATCAATCCCCTTCTTTTTCAGATATAAATCTTTACATATATTTTGGAATTTAAGGTGTCCAAGGGAATGACACCAGCATAAAATTGTTCCCCACATTTATACTTAGCAAGGTCAGGTTGTTACAAAAAAGTTATGTCGTTGTTGGACTAAGACATCACTGAAAACCAAACACAGAATATTTTCAATATCTACATTCCTCTTTATAATTGCTTCCCAGAGAGCAAAAATTCAAGCTTCAAAACCTTCACAACCAACATATTTTGCAGATAGTTTATTAAGAACATAATAGAAATGTAAGGCCAAGAACACTGCAAATGTAAGCAAAAAGTGTGGGCAAAAATATAAACATATGTTAAGTGGAGTCTGAGAAGAATAAATCCAATTAGTCTCCTACATGTCACATAAATCTCTTTTAGTTGAGTTTGCTGCAGCTTGCTTCATTCAGTGTCCTGCAGGCATTCTTTCCATATGCTCTGACAGATCAAGGTTCTTCTATGCAGCCAGGAAGTCTCAACTGGTATTTTACAGCATTTCCTGAAGCTTTCAGGATAATGTACCTGGGGAAAATAAAAATATTTGAAATTATAACTTTTACTACCTGAGAAGGCAGATAGATGAGACTTGGTCTCCTTTTTATTGATAGGCCAACTAGTTGCAAAGCTCTTTCTTCATGCCAGCCTGAAATGTAAAAAACATACGTTTTGGCACAAAGAGAACTTGGTAGAGAGAGTAAAAATGCATGGGTTTTTTTCCTTAGCACATCAAGATATGGAAATGCAACTTAAAATATAATGCCTATGCATTTTATTTGATTCAAACTTCTTTTTTTAACTTAAAATTTTTGATTCCCGTACTTATCTGATCCTAAGCACGGTAACTTGACTTGGTAAAGCATTCTAGCTGAGGATTTACTGGGGAGGACACTTCAGCATCTCATGATGGAGTCATGGGTGCCTTCAGTCTTTATTTCTCTTCCTCTTGCTAGACTGAGACCTCTTCTTCAGAAATGTAGAACTTTTAAGGTATTTCAAGCCAAAGGAGCTGTTCATACAGCAGAAGACAAGTAACTTCAACTACTGGGACTCGTACCTGGATGAATGCCATTCTAGCACTCCTCAGGCAATCAGTTTAATTAAATTTACATGTGCTCTGTTCTGTCTTTCTTGTTTTCTGCTTTCTCTGAATATTCCCAATTTTCTCTGAGTGAGCAACATTTTCAAGTATTTTGGTCAGAGAACTAGTCAGCTAAGATAAAGACTTCATCTTTTACCGGTAAAATTTTCCAAAATCCTTACTGCCATCTGTTCATTACATACATTGCTCAATTTTTTTTCTGGGGTGAATATAATATATAGACTTTTAGAATCATATTATAATATACTCTGAAAATAATTTCCTAAAAGTGGTAGCAGTAGAGGGTCTATTTGAAAGAATACTGTGATTGCTGTGCTAACATTAGGAAGGTCCCATAGAATTACGTTTATAGGTCATCTATACAGACACAGTATTTAATAAGTGGAGCAACACATATGAAGAGGGAGAGAATTCAGGCAACAGAATCCCTTTTTATAGGCAAGAATACATAGATGAATATTTTAAGAGGTAACCCATGAAATACATAATTCTGAAATATTTGTTAAATTTTGGCCTGCACATTGCAATTAATTACTTAGCACTATTTAATAGCTACAATAATGGGCATTAAAAGAAAAGACAGAATTGGGTGCATGACTTTAAAAGTAATTAATTTCCAAACTATGTTTCCTTTTTTCAAACTTTCCAGGTTAATTCCTTCCCAATTTATGCATTGCAACATATGAAACAGGATAATATATATATACAGATATATATACATATATATAAAATAGTAAGTGAATAATAATGAAGTGATAACAATGGGAAACTAGAGTACATCCTTCATCAGATGCCATGGTTTAACTATATCTATCACTTGCTCCCTTTGCCCTGAATTGAATACCTACTTTGCGTCTCTGTAAACATCATATTTGAGTTCATCAATCACCACAAAATGGACAACTTTTACAAGCTTGTGATGGATTTCTGCAGGTTCATAAATTGATCATCTGTTGCTTTTCACTGAAAATGCACTTTTGCAAGCTAAGAGATTAGGCAATAAAATGGTTATCAGTGGCTTGCCATACTGAGAGCCACTGGCTTTCCAAGTCTTTCTTTAAAGACATTCTATGAAAAGCTTCTTTCTCCAAAAGCATTCTGTTTGACAGCACTTCTGTGTTTATCTTCCCTATTTTTCTTTACTTTTTACAAAAACAGAAGTATTTCACTGATTTTATAAGAGTTAGTCGCTCAATTGATACTATATGTACTATGGACTCTTGCCTTCAAGAGCAAGTTGATGTACCTCAGTGATAATGCAGCCCTAAAAATTTCCAGTTACATATTCCATGACATTATATATTCCTCCTTGATATTACTGTGAAAAAAGCACTAGCACATGAAGAAAAACTGAGTGAACAAAGCATTTTGAATTCTAATAAATAGATGGTAAAGTTTTCCACTGTGAAAACTGCAGGTTTTCTGTCACAACAGGTTTTTATCATACTGTGAGTTATTTTTGGCTTTGTGGATTTACTCTTGAAATCCTGATTCCTTATTTCTTTTTTCTCTTCTCTTGGTAAAATGTTAAGAATTCAGCAATGCAATATTTTGGAGCTACTTTGAATTATGGAGAGTTATGAAGGGCAGGAAATATTTGGGTATAGATCCTGGTAATATTAATACAATTTTGATAATGCAACTCCTGTGACTTGCAGTGCAATGGAGGTACAGGACATCAGGAATATAACCCGATCTGTCAGTTTCTCAATACAGCAATCGCCGCTTAGTTGGTCAGCAGATGGGGTTGTTGTTAATGTTTATTCTTGTATCAGGGTTCTCCAAGATAAGTAAATAGCAAGAATAATCTCAAATTACTCCAGACTCTTTGAATATCCCAGGAACCACCTTCCTTTATTGCTAGAACTGCTTGCTTGATATACTTTGTTACAAACACTGCATCGTTGAGTAAAAAATCACAACATATCTCAGAAGAAGGTCTGACTCTGCGATTTCTGCATGTAGAGAAAAATGAGTGAATGAAGTAGTGTGATCACACTTTCAATGAAACACTGAATCATCTCCATTGGAAGCCAGTAAATGTTTGCCAACATATTCTTGCATAATGAATATCTTCCCATTGCCTTGGGGCAGATTTGCAAAAAATATATTTTCAAATTTTTTGGCCAGACAACTTTTTTCTTCCTTAGATTCTTAAATAAATATATAGGTATGGTACTGAAGGCTATTGGATCTTTTGTCTGATGGCTCATGTCTCTACAGGTTGCGTGCCATGAAACAATACGGACATTGTAAACAAAGAAGAGACATTTATGGTTGCTGGGGACAGGTCAGGAGAAGCTGTGTGAATGCAGAGTTTCTTTGTAACTGTGAGATGGGATCATATCTTTAATTTAAAACCTCTTGCTGGTTTCTGTGGTAGGCATTTGTCTCATTTCTTCATCGGGAAACAATTGCTCAAGCTAATGGGTAGTTGCTATATTATACTTACATGTAGTATATATATGCACTATACTCATATGTAATAACTAAGATATACACATGCACACTATACTAATACATAATATAATGGTTGGTTACTATGTTATATTTACCACTTGTAGATGATTATTGTGTCTGTCACCTCACTTAAATTTAAACTAGACTTACATTGCTTAATAAAAATAATGATAATTCTATTAACAACCAACAACAACAAAAATAATTTTAAAGACCTTCTTGATCTGGATTTAAGGTATTATTTTGGACTCAAAGATAATTTTAAGTTTTGTTAATATTTATGCTGCCTTGAAAGCGGACTTTTTCAGTAACAGACAATATAATTTTTTTCATGTGCTGTAAGTAACACAGGATGTTATTTAGAAAAGGAGAAAGTCAGTGGTTCTGGTCCTGGAAACAATGTTTGCCAGCAACATTTCCATCTGTAAAGTTGTACACCTGCTTTACAGAACCTTGAACTGAGATAACAAAACAGAAAACGGCATATTTCAATTTGCATTTCACAAGGTTAAGTAAGTGATGCACAGGAAAAGATAAAAGAGAAAAAAAAAAAAGGGGGACTCATTTTACCAGTACACAGTCACGAATTCAATCACTCACAGCTGCTGCTACTCTGTGTGAAAACTAAACCCTTCCCTTCTCTCCAGGATCAGTTTGGTGAGGAGTGCATTTCATGCTTCCTTCAGCACCAGCCTTCAGCACCAGCGGGGCTACCTGAGGTACCTGGCTTGTTCAGCTGAGAAGTGCTAACACTGCTTTCACCTCAGGATAGCTGTGCTTGAGGCTCCATTGCACTAGAATCACAGAACTGTGTAAGTTGGAAGGGACCTTTCAGATCATCAAGTCCAATCATCAACCTAACCCTGATGGAGACTATCACTAAACAGTTTCTCTAAGCACTATGTCTACTCAGCCTTTAAATACCTTCACAGGTGATGACTCAACCACTTCCCTGGGCAGCCTGTTCCAGTGCTTAATAACCCTTTCAGTGTAAAAATTTTCCCTAATATCCATTTTAAACCACCACTGGTGCAATTTGAGGCTGTTTCCTCTTGTCCTATCGCCTGTAACTTGGGACAAGAGACCAACACCCACCTCTATACGACCTCCTTTCAGGTAGTTGTAGAGAGCAATAAGGCCTCCCCTCAGCCTCTTTTTCTCTGGCTGAACAACCCCAGCTCCCCCAGATACTCCTCGTAAGACTTACTCTCCAGACCCCTCACCAGCTTCGTTGCCCTTCTCTGGACCCGCTCCAGCACCTCAATGTCTTTTTTTTTATGGTAGGGAGCCCAAAACTGGACACAGCACTCGAGGTGAGGCCTCACCAGTGCCCAGTACAGGGGGACGATCCCCTCCTGAGTCCTACTTACCACACTGTTCCTGATACAGGCCAGGATGATGTTGGCTTTTTGGCCACCTGGGCACACTGCTGGCTCATGTTCAGCCTGCTGTCGACCAACACCCCCAGGGCCTTTTCTGCCAGGCAGCTCCAGCCATTCTGCCCCAAGCTTGTGCTGCCTGGGGTTGTTGTGACCCAAGTGCAGGACCTGGCACTTTGTCTTGTTGAATTACATACCATTTGCCTCAGCCCATCAATCCAGCCTGTCCAGATCCCTCTTCAAAGCCTTTTTACCCTCTAGCAGGTCAACACTCCCACCCAACTCAGTGTTGTCTGCAAACTTACTGAGGGTGCACTCAATACCCTTGCACAGATTATTGCTAAAGATATTAAAGAGAAGCGACCCCAACACAAAGCCCTGGGGGACACCACTTGTGACCAGCCACCAACTGGATTTAACTCCATTCACCACCACTCCCTGGGCCTGGCCTTCCAGCCAGTTTTTTAGCCAGTGACAAGTACTCCCATCCAAGCCATGGGCAGCCAGTTTCTCCAGGAGGATGCTGTGGGAAACTGTATCAAAAGCCTTACTAAAGTTCAGGTAAACAACACCCACAGCCTTTCCCTCATCCACCAAGTTGGTCACTTTTTCACACAAGGAGATCAGGTTAGTCAAGCAGGACCTGCCTTTTATGAAGCCATGCCAACTGGGCCCAGCATTGTCCATCATAAAAATATATTAGCATACTGAATGAACATACATTCATTTTTTAAATTTCTAACAGTGTATTTAGTCTCCGTGTGCAATTATCAAAGATAAACACAGAATAATTAGGTGAATTTCATAATTACTGAGTCAGAATGGAGTGCATCATGGTTTCAGGAGAAACCTGCTTTTGGTGAGGTCTCAGAAGTTAAAAAAGAAGTTAAGAAAGAGAAAATATCTGACTTGTCACATTGGGAGAGTGCAGCTACAATGGGGATAGGGAACTGTCAGAGACAAATTGCAAGCACGAGGAAGATGAATGTTAACATAAAAGCTGTCACAGAAGCAGCCCAATTGAAGCATACTCAGACTGGTTTATAGAGACACAAGGGATGCTAATAGCGAAACCAGTGCCCGGAGTAGACTGAGGCCACGGTAATCTGTATTCTGGAGACCTTCAAGGTCAAGAGCTTCTGAAAATGGTGTTCTTTTGCTGTAAATCCAATGTTTAGTGGCAATGTTTGATCAAATAGCACTGGTTCCCTTTTAAAGGGGACTTTGATTTTATGGTCTCTAATTAATATGACCAACAATAGATTAAAAGAAAGGAACAAAGAAAACCACATGGATTGTAAGACTGAAAGGT
Source organism: Tringa tobata (assembly GCA_033628505.1). Lineage (NCBI taxonomy): Eukaryota > Metazoa > Chordata > Aves > Charadriiformes > Scolopacidae > Tringa > Tringa tobata. The sequence goes on along the minus strand of JAHREE010000152.1, from coordinate 3,740,237 downwards.
GTTCTTTAATGATCCTGCATCACTAAAAATGCAACTAACTTGTTTCATTAGAGTTTCTATGAAACTGACAGCCTATTTTTCTACATTAACCCAGTTTGGAGTCAATGTTTGGCCCATCATTTCCTGTTAAGTAAATATGAAATTAAGAAGTCAGAAGGAATTTTCTCCATGACACATCACTTGTATTGTTAGCTTTAATGCTGATAAATTTGGGTTGTCTGTGCTGAAGAAAGTAAATTAAATCTTAATTGACTGCCAGATTCTGAATAATAACATCTGTATTCCTTCAATGATCTTCATCAGTATTTTTATGATTAAGAGTGTTCCTGGAATAACTGCTGCTGTTTCATTTGTCAGCCACCTAATGCCACGTGTTCCAGGCAGTAGCTCTGGGTACGAGGGTTCTCATCATAAGGTAGCACTTGTCTATAATATGGTCTTGGGTTACTTCTGCATGGTTTTGTGGGAAAAGGAAGGAAAACAGAAGGTCAGGTGGTAACCAGACTAGTGACCCTTTGAAGCTACTGAAGACTTTTATGGGACTGTTCTCAGCAAGGTTTGTCATGATGCTTTGCAACAGGAAGGAAATAGGGGAATAACTTTCCAGCCTGAGTAGTACCTTCAAAACTTCCGTCAGTTGTTAATGAACTGAAGTCTCTTGAAGTCTGTTTACTTAAGTTAAAATACAGACACATCTTTTTTTTTTTTTTTTTTTTTGTAATGCAAAGTAAGAGATGCAAAACAAATAGAAGACTTTTCACTTAATAATTCGCTGAGATCTTGTGGTTTGGTTTTAAGGACAAACAGGTTGCTTAAATTTTTGCTGGTTTGTCCCTACATCGGAAACATAAATTGTTTTGCATTTCACTGTGAGTTTTCTGAATACACTTAAAGTCTTTGGAGACATTAATTCCTTCTTGCTCTTGTGGTTCTGAAAACCTGAAAATTGCTAAACTGGAATACAATTGTGTTGGTAAGGCAGGTTAAGCTGCTTTAAAATGCTAAAAATCCTTGTCATGGAGAGCAAGGTTTTGCCAAGACTAGGACATGAAATCAAGGTTCATAAAAATGTCATTAGTGGACTAAGGAAGGACGTTAATTATCCACTTTATATTGGTAATTCAAACAAATGTGAGGCTTACTTCAGCCAGCTTTAAGTGATAACAGGAATGTATCTGTGCCTTCTCTTTTTTTTTTCCTTATTTTTATTTTTAATTTAACATAAATACTGTCTTAAATCAGTTTCAATCCTGTTTGTAGAGGATGTATAAAGGAGCTAAAACAATTTTTCTCTTTAACTGCCTAAAGCTTTCAATCCAAAACCAACAGAAGATATTGTCTAATTATGGCAGTGACAGGGAAAAAAACCCGAAGCCCAAGAAGTCAGTTAACTTGATATGAATGTAGAACATATAAAAAGTCTATCCTTAGAATATTTATTTGATTGCTAAATAATTGTTCCTTATGTTGATTTTTCAACAATTATCTCTAATTAAAGTATTGGTCAGAGAGACAGCAAAGTGTGAAGTTTTCCTGAGCTATGTTTGTAAGATAATTGATGTTCACAGCAGAAGAGCTGTGAATGAAGTGTGCACTTCTGGAGTAGCAAACTTTGGCTCTTCAGAAAGAGCAACAAGTTTGCATCTATGGGATATGCATGTCATTCAAAGAAGGAGAATGAGGGGAAGCGTCACTTCAGAGGCTGAACTTGCAGAAATGGAAATGATGTGACTTCCTTACAGCAGTGTGACCCAGCAAATCCATGGCACATCTGTTCTTGTGTCTTAAGTGACAGGATTTGTATCAAAAGACTAAAGATAAGACAGCAAGATAACTTAAGCAAGACACTTGTCTTGCTCAAAATTCAATGTTTGGAATTTTCAGAATCAAATAAGCATAATTTATTGAAAAACTTCAAAAAAAAAAAAAAGAACAAAGAGGAGATTCCTTAACTGGAATTTTTTGACAAAAAGCAAAAAGTCTCTCCTTTTAAAAGGAAAAACAAAACAAAACAAAACAAAAAAACTAAGAAAAGATGTTGGGAAAGTAATGATAATTTCCCAAGCTGTGTAAGGAGCAGAGAATTCTATAAAATCTGGGAACATCCTATGTCCCTGAGGAGTTGTATTTTCAAAAATTAGGCTTTACTGCCTTCCACTGAAAAAAGCTGTTTTGCTATCAGCTCTACAAGGACAAACTACTGGTAAGCCATCTGTTCAGTTACATTTCTTGGTGCTGAGGGTAATGGACTGGTTGCAATTCTTTGCTTAGCAGATAATTTAACATCAGGTGTACTTATTAAAATTTTATGTTTTTTTATACTTATATAAGAAAAAAAGGTCTATTATACGGAGTAAGTTTTACAGTGGTATTTCTACATTATATTTGTTCATATTTTTCATTGAAATAATGGAGAATTCAGTAGCAGCTCCTTCCTTCCTTTCTCAGTTTGTGGGACAGACATAGGGTCTAAACCCAGGAGACTTTGTATATTTACCTGGTAGCAAGCACTGCTTCTTACAGGCAATGTAGATGAATTTATCAGTTCTGCCAAGGCCAATGCTTGCAGCAGAAAAATATTGCAGCAATGAAAATGAATGTTTAACAACTATAGAAATTATATTGTAACCTTCAAGTGAATAGCTACAATCAGTGTAATGGGTCTCTCTGCTGATAGCTCAGAAATTTTGGTCTTTACGGTTAGAAGGAGCAAAGGACAACTGAAATATCCCCATATTTAATGTTAGAACCTTTTTCTCTTCTTGCAATTTATCCTTTCCAGCAAAACATTAACCATGATAGCTAAGCATGGCGCCTCCTTCTCAGCACCCTGCATCTTTTCTGGAAAGGCACTGTCTTGTTTCTTTCCAATTTACCTGCCAGCTCTCCATTTCCACTCAACCAGTTCTGTTGCTTGAAGATTCAGAGAGGAACAGACAGGTCCTTTTACCTCCTTGCCCTCTCCCACATATTTTCTGCCCAGGATTGTCCCTGGGTTGTCAGAAGATGTGGAATCCTGTCATACCATGCAGGGACCAAGCTTACAGCTAGCACCGTCCAGACTGACAGGGACATCTCAGCTGGTTTTGAACTGTGTGAAGGAGAGCACTTACCTACCTTGAGGATCTCCCAGGGGCTGTGTCAGCCCCAGGTAGCCCAACAGCTCTTCCTTTTGTCAGCTGAAACTTTCTTGACTTGAGAAAATTTTTTACATTCAGAATAAGCCCCTCCTACTCATTTTTTCAGCTGTCTAGCAAAAATATTTACACAGATAAGGTGTTGATATTTATTATGTTACACTTGATCATTTGCAATAACACGTATTTTTGGCTTATCTCCCTTATCCAGCCAACACATCAATACTTAGCAGTTTTATAAAAACCCAGCATGTGCATAGGCTCTTTCAAAATGCAATTAAATATTTTTATAACACTGCATGTAATGAATCTACTTATTTTTCCTCACAATAAAAAGAGGTGACAGAAGAATAAAAACATGCAAAAGGGATAAATCCTGTTGAGGTAACCCAGGCTGCCTGAGTGAACGCTGGACTTTCTGTGGCTCTTCTCTGTTTCTACTCCCCGTGGCTCTTCTGAGCCACTTTTGTCCCTTACCTCCTGCATGGCAGATGAACTCAACATAATAGTCAAAAACAGTCTTTTAAAAATGGGCACAGCAGGAAGCCTTAATACACTTGCAGTACACATTTTTAAACTTTCAGAATCTTGCTGCTGAAAAATTCAGAATGCATTGTGAAAGGACTTAAAGCACAGGTATTGTTAATCACATGAAGAGACACAAACTCCCCATTCCTCTGTCCACTTTCCAAAAGGTGCAGTCTAAATGTGAATTTTTAAATTTTGACAGGTCTAGGAATCTGCCACTGGAGACTATGTTATTCCAAAATTGGTCTGTTTTGCTCATGATCTGCCTAATCATGTCTCCCAAGTACCAAGAACTCGTTAATAACTTCAGAAACATCTTTACCTACTGGTTTCTGACCTAACAGACTATCCATGATTCATCATTAACAATATTATACAACTATTCACACTCAAACACTGCTTAAAATTAGAGCCTTAATCTATAGCCATATTTCCAAAGAAATAAGACTGTCTTTGATTTATTTTTTTAAAGAATGAGCCACCACTGAAGAGTTGAAATGGCTTCCTTACCAGGTCTGATGGTTTTTGTGAAGCTTTTCAAAGACATCGACGTCTCTTTATTCTCTGATCACCTGAGCTGGTACTTTGAATTCCATCTAAGCAGCAGACACTTAAAAATTAGGACAACAACATTCAGTAATATGACTTTTTGGTTTCTATTTGTATGTCAGTTGAAGTAACTCAATCAAGGTGTTGCAAAATGTCTTTAAAAGAAACTTGAAAAGTACTTGGCTTTCCTACAATATTAGCCTGTTTGCTGTTTGCAAAGGAAAACCCTTTATCTTTATTTGGTCTAAAGAAAAACATCAGCTGGCATTTACTGCTATCATCAATTACTTTGTATATAACACCTACCAACTAGAATGAGTTTAGCAGAAACTTAGGAAGATAAAGGGCTTCCCTCAAAGACATTTCCACCACAGTGGTGCTTTCCAGAAATAGACTGGTAATGCCGATGTGCTTCATAGGGTTTTTCTTGCAAGAATTCCATTATATCACTGTTATAAAATTTCAGTAACTCACAACAGAGACTGGTCCAAAAGAAAAAAACTTGTAAACATTCCCAAAACTAGCAAGCAGAGAGAGAGGGAAAAACATGACTGTTGCTGCACTGAATTAGACAACGGGGCTGCTGAGCGCCATTTTCAGTCACCAGTCTCCAAAAATGAGAGAATAGGGTAGAAAATCCCAGAGCAAGGCAAGCAAGGGAAGCATGCAGTGGTATCTCCGTGACAGCTCTTCCAGGCTCCAGTGAACCCCCAGAGCAATATTATTGTATTGTATTGTATTGTATTGTATTGTATTGTATTGTATTGTATTGTATTGTATTGTATTGTATTGTATTGTAGCAACAGTCAATGGGTTTTTCTCCCATGAATTTGTCTAGTGAATTCCTGAAAAAAAGTGCATTCACAATGACTGTGCAAGATGTTTCACAGGTTAATCAAAACATGTTGAAAAAGCACTTTAGGAAGTTGTTTTGCACCTGTCACCTCTTAAAATAACTTGATGGCTCTTTCCTAGTTCCTCTACCAAAAGTGAACAGTAAATCTGTATTCACTCTGTCCCGGTCATTCAGCATTGTATAGTTGTATTCTTTTCTTTTCTACCTTTTTTCCAGATTTACCCATTCCAGGCTGTGAGGACTCCAGGTGTATTTCACAATAGGTACATTTTGGCACAATTTAAAAAATGGATGAAACCGACTTTCTGTATTTAACACCTTGAATGATGGGTGTGTTTAAGACTTGAGAAGGTTGTTCTGCAGCATTGCCTTTGTTCCAACTTCTACTAAAAAGCTCTTTAAAAATAATAAAAAAGGCCAGCAATTGAGAAGGTGATGTTTGCATTTGCTGGTTAATAGAAAAAAATAAAAATAAACTAGATTAAAGCTTTTTTGGGCATCGACAACTTACGTTCAGTTTTACCTGTTGGCTTCTTTTCCCTTACTGTTATCTGAATCTCCAATGTGCAACCTAATAGCAAATTGGCACTAAGAAATTAAAAAATCCCCCCAAATTGAACAAAAACCTCACCTTCCCGAAGGAGTCCCTGCCCCAAGGAGTTTATTAAATCTAGTTTAAGTGAAAATAAGAGGATGATTCCACAGACTGGACAGAGCATAAAGAGATGCAGACAGCTTGATTGCATGTTTTCTCTGGATAACAGATCTCTGGTGTTTCTGTTAATGTACTCTTTTAGGATTTTTAGGCTAGCTGTCTAAGAAGACAAATGTGTTTTCATTCTAAGCTGTCCAAAAAAGAACAAAAAGCACAGCTCAAAATTGTCAGAAGAAGGACTGCCTTTATTACAGGCATTTCATGAATATTTTCACGTTGACAGAAAAACCTGAGCCAGTCCTGCACAGGAGCTGTCCTGCCCACACACCCATGGATAGTGCTTGTTAAAAAAAAAATCCCATATATTACAGGTGTTTTGGCATAGGCTAGTGTTTTTGTGGGGAATTAAATGGCTCCAAAAGGATGGTTGTTTGCTTTCCAAATAATGGGAGTCTCTCTTACAACAGTGTTCTCAATGGCGCCTTCAGCTGAGTAAGGAGAACCTCCTCATACTGCTGTTTTGCTCAATTCTTATAATCCAGATGTCTGCGGTTGTACATAACCACCCCAGCACATGCATGATCCCTCACTTTGTCTTTACCTGCAAAACATCTCCTACATACCCTGAATACGAAAGGCTGCCCTGCCCTTTCTGCACCTGCAGAAAGTTTCTGTTGTCTTGATGTAAGTGTCTGATCAACGACCAGTTGATCACTTCTGCAGCAGGAGCTGCCTGAGCACCTCCAGGTTAATCTACCCGGCTGTTAATCCCTGCATTTACACATACAAGTGGAAAAACCGGGCATGGCAGGAACTGGCTGGGACACTGGCTGGAACAGTGGTCCAAAGTTTCCAATCAGGGAACACCTGCACCAACCTGATTGTGAAGGTGGCTGGGAGTTCAGCACCTCATTCCATGCTGGTCCTCTGTCTCCAGCTATCCCAGTGTCTTGCCTTGCAGACCACTGACCAGGCACTCCCAGACTACCCAGGGAATTAATGATTTGTGTGCTCTCAGTGTGCATGAAGGCACAGCCCTGATATCCCACTACACTGCAGTAATAATGGAAGGATAAACTTGAATTTCTCATTTGTAAGTGAAGTACCATAGCTTTTTGGCACAGCTCATAGAGCTACATTTATACTTTGTAAGTCTTTCCTTATTAAAAGGGAATTTGAGAAAGCAGCTGAGAATGCCCCAGAAAACCACCATTAATCTACCTATTTTTATACAAGATTTTTTTGTACAATAAATAATGAGACTGTCCCTGAGAAGAAAATCTGCAGTGGCTAGCGACAAACATCCATCCATCAAGATAATGAAATAAACCACTGCTATGTTTTCATTAATTCTGAAATGCCATTAAGAACACCTCAACATACATTTATGTCTATATGTATAAATATATGCACACACACGCAAAAATATCCCTTCCATTCTGAGTCCTCCCTAGGTTATGTGTTAAAAAAATAAAGGAAACAAACAAAGGAAAGTTTTAATATAAATTAAATTTCCAATAGCAATACTTTCAAGGTAACTTAAGGTAACTTCCAGAATATTTTATGTGAAATTCATTTCTATTTCAATTGTACAAATAGTTTTTGCAACATGCATTGAAACAGCTTTATACCTGTAGAAGACAGAGAAGAACTTAGTACATACTCTCAGTACTAAACAAAATCCAAACTGAATGAAATAGTGAAGGTCAGCAAAATATTTGTCTTGATGAAATAAAATAGTGCCCAGAATACACCCCTTATGAAAAAAACATTTCAGTACAATGCTGTATCATTGATATTGCAGCATTGAAGTAATGGAAAGTTGAAGTGAATTTCATGTACTTGATTAAATCAATACTTTCATACAGAACAGCTCAATGTAATGCAGACAGAACATCTAAACTTACAAAACAGAGGACAGAATTGAAGTAGATGTGTTTTAAGTATCAATGAAAATGCAAATTTAATGGAGAGAGAATCGAAACATCAAGAAACAGAGTGTTTTCATTACAGTTTCCTCATAATAAAATAATATAATATTTATATTTTTTTTCCTTTTCTGGACTTGAATATCAGCAGCAGCAGTGTCTTTTTTCTGGCATAGATCATCAGTTTTTAATGAGATAAAAGGCTTGGAAGTCTTAATAGTCAAGAGATCACGTGTAATAGTATTGGCATTCCTACTGTACTAATGCAAGAGCTCAGTGGCTGGATGCCACTTACTAAGAGAATCTAGTATTGATATTGATTTCTGCTAATTTTTGTGTGTATGTAGTGGCAAATGCACAGTCTGTTCTGAAAAGGTGCTCTGTAAATATGCTGTTGTGGATTTCCAACCTGCTCTGTTTCTGAAACGCAATGAGGGGTCAACACTCAGGCACAATTAAGAATACTGATTACATTTTTCCTCTTTAAATATCAATACTGAAATCCAATCTGTACTGCAGTGATTAAACTGCATCGTCTCCAGCACCATCTCTGGAAGTTAATTGAATTGTATGCACTGAGCTATGAAATGTTGTTGCCTTTGCAATGAAGACCTGCAGAGTTGCTGCAAAAGGTATTCAGTACCGAAGTGAAAGGCAGGAAGAAATGTGTCCTTAACTCACATTTATGTTTTTGAAAGTGGTCCTCTCAGCTGTTTTGATAGGAAACAAGATGGACATAATTATATTAAACTGAGTTGAAACCCTCTCTCCATAAAGACGTGAGACACTAGGTCCCTGTGATTTGGGCATGAAAGGAGTTTAAAGGTGGTTACATGAGTTCTTTCTCCTGAGGTTTCCCTAGATGCATATTCTCTTTCTTTCCTTTCACAGGTAAGTTAAATGAGAGTCTGTGCAGTCTAAGCAGGAAAAGGAAGCACCAACTTTTAGCTGTTGCTCAGTGTTGTCCCAGGTACCTCAGCATTTGGGAAGTATCAAAGGCAAAGGTTTATTCATGTCCACTGTTTTATATATTCGTGTGACCCAAGAAATGAAAGCCATTGATCCCTTTACTGCTGGTTTACAGAACGGTTGCATTTCAAGGTAGTCACATCTCAAGATACTTACATGTCAGTTTTAGCTTTAAGGTAAAACTGGGGAAAATCCCAATTTTTTAAGGAAGAAAACCTCATCCATTAGATGCTGAATGAACAGGAAGTACACCCCTAAGAGTATGTGTCACCTTCCTTTATTTTTGTGTCTTTAATAGTTATTGAATCTTTGTCTCCATGTTCAAAATGGAAAGCACCTTAATTTGACTGAAAGTTTTAAAAAATTAAGAGGAATTCTAAAAAAAAAAATGTAGTCAGGAAACAATAAAAAAATAAGTAAAAAGACAAAGGTAGAAAAGTAATACAGAAAGTAATAGAGGAAAGTCTAGATCTGCTGCAACAAACTATTCCCCTCTCGCTGTTTCCAGCAAGGTGTCGATGTAAGATACAAAAGGGGAAGACACCACATTTGCTTTCTTACAGTTTAAGTTTGAGTTAAAGATTTACTTCTTTCCCTGTTTCCGTGTCTTACCCCATGGCCTATAATTGTAGACACTTCTGTTTGAGGAGGTGAAGAACAGGAACACATTGCACTGAAGTGTCAGTTACAGCTGACTTTAGACCTTCCTCATATACTCTGTAAATTTTAAATGTGGAAAACATTTTTGCAAAGCAAATACATTATGCATATTCTGAATGAAATATCAAAGATAAACTAAATTCTGATTTTACATATATGTTTCTATCACAGCTAGGATGACTTTGCTCCCACAAATGTTGAATTTCATGACATAGAACGTAAGAATTACATATAAGTTAAATGAATTTGACATTAGATTACACCTGTAAAACTGGTTTGGCGGTGCAATATGAATTTATTAACCAATAAGGTGTGGTTACGGACAGTCTTGTTTATTAAATCCAAAATTATTTGTCAAGAGTGTTCTTTTGTAGACTGATTGTACATAGGCAGAAAAACATCTGTAGTTGTTAATTTTTATACACAATGTGTAGGTTTTGAAAATATTTGCAACATAGTGTAAGTTGATGAATAAGTGTTTTGATAATGATTTAATAATATTATTTCTAATTTTTTTCAGGTCTTAGTAGACTTAGTGCATTTCAAGCTTTTAAATTGCACAGTACTGTTTTTCCAAATGTTGGGATTTCTCATTAATTTAAATTTAATTTTGGTTTTCAAGATTTTCATTTTTTATAATAAATGCACCGTTTTTTGTAGTCTTCTCTGATTTTAACTCTTGAGTTGTACAATGATTTGTATGCAGGAATTTTACATTCTATGTTCTAAATGTTCTCAAAATCTTTTAATGAAATGTTTGAATAAATTTAAAAGCAGAAAGTAGGCAGAGAAAAGAACAGTCTCCTTTTTCAAGTTTCTGTAGTCAGAGTAAACATTTAGAGGTAACCTCAGAAAATGTGGAGTGGGTGAGCAGACATTCAGTGAAAAACACAAATGTGGGAAAGCTGACACAAAAATATACCGGTTTTAATTACACCTGTGTGGATTTTTGGGGAGTCCAGGCTAGGAATCATGGTTAAAACAAGAGCAGAGAAGCCCTTCTGCCCCAGTTAGTAGAGTGCTTAGGGCTGGTACTTGAGATGTAGAACATATGCTCTGATAATGCCTATATAAAATAAAGCCACTCCAGTGGGAATGCGAAATGCAAAAAAACCTCTCCACCTTTGATCTCCATCTGGCTGCTGCAGACTGGGGCTGTTAACACAACACGACCAAAAGCTGCTGCAATCAAGATTATGGGAGGTGAGGATAACACTGAGCTGGATCTCTTCTCCGCTGTGGAAAATGGTACTGGTTGCAATCTTTGTCCCGATGAGGCGTGGGAAAATGTATACAAGACATGTGTGTATAATCAGATAGATAGAGACAGTATAGAGACAAATATTGTGAAGTGTTTTGCACAAGAAGACTATTCTGGTATGCCATTAATTATGAGCAATAGAAGGGAACCTGGAACTGCCTGATGAGTGCACCGTAAGATTACTGAGGGCATCGGGAAGAAGGGGAAGTATGTGGGGAGACAGAACGGACGCTCAAAGAGAAAAAGAGGTCATTAACTGTAATGTACTATGCGAATATTGAAAGCCTAGCACACAAATAAAAAGATTTTAGTGTTTCTGTTCAATTTACTCAAATAGATTTATTCCCCCAGCAGTGTCTATGCAGAAACCTAAACTGCCACCATTATACATTTGACATTGGCAAACCAATGCACCAAGTCCTAATGTATTTTTATTTATGCTTATGTGTTCTTTCGCCTCTTTACATAACTGAAGACATCTTCAGGGATCTGTAAACACTAACTCTTTATTCATTCATAGTAACTGAGAGGAAAAATGTAGTTTAAGTTTATGTGAGTCATACTGCTATGCCTGGTGAAATAAAAACACAAAGAAGAAACGAAGTGTAGCTGAATTACAGCTGAGTGGACACTGTATAATGGAAATTATACTTTGTGAGGAATAATTCTCTGTCATCTGCTGGGTAAGACAGTTATGAAGAAAAAGCTGTCACTGAGACTCACTGGAGATATCATGACTACCGGTAATTTGAAGAGCAACAGGGATTTAATCTGCTCACACAGTGGATTATATTTGTCATTATATCATCATCTAGTTAAGTAACTCAGGACAATGCACTATGGCTGAATTTGATCAGATATTTTTTCTTGCTGTTAATTTCCTAAATTAGGCCTTGGGTTGATCTCTAATATACTCTGTGGCTGTTTTATTGATGTGTCCCTAGTAAATCTAAAATGTGTATCCATTTCTGTATTTTCAGGAGTGGGACTAATACATGCTTTCTTTCCTCCTTTTTCATTCTATCATTAATTTTAAACTGAGAGAGGGGAGATTTACATTAGATATTAGGAAGAAATTCTTTCCTGTGAGGGTGGTGAGGCACTGGAGCAGATTGCTCAGAGAAGCTGTGGCTGCCCCATCCCTGGAGGTGTTCAAGGCCAGGCTGGATGGGGCTTTGAGCAACCTGGTCTGGTGGGAGGTGTCCCTGCCCATGGCAGGGGGTTGGAACTCAATGATCTTAAAGGTACCTTCCAACTCTAAACATTCTATGATTCTATGATTAATTTTCATAGCAGAAAGAGCTGCTTTGAGACTGCAGAAACTTCATTCCCCATTTTTGCAAAACTGCAACCATTTTTGATGCAGCTAAACTTCAAACTTGTGAACCCTTCATCGTGTGTCTCCCTTTCTGAAATGTTGGCTAATTTAAACTCCACACAAACTCTGCTGCTCAATGTATTGCTGCACAATCAATTTTCACTTTTTCTTTCAGTTCATTTTCCCACCCATTTCTTCATATCACTAACTTCTAAGCTACGCTGTGAATTCATGTTTTCACCTAACAGGGAGCAATACTTGTCTAGCTTGGTCTTTAGGATGTTCTTTCTCTTTTCATTGTAACATACTGCTTCCTTTCATCCTTTATGTCTTTCCAGTCACAGATAACAGTACATTCATGAAATGTCACCAGATGAGAAGGAATTAAAAATTAGATACCCGCCTAAGGAGGAATTTCTGCATCAGCTCAAGCAAAAAAATATCATTATTTTTCTTACAGTTGATGGAAAATACTCACCCGTAAGACCAGATTTTAAATATTAAGTTTTCCTAAAACTAGAAATACTTTTCTGAAACAATAGAATGCTTTAGAATCACATGTATTGCATACTATATCACATCTGCCATGAATGTCTGTTTACAATCTCCTATGTATTTTTAAACTGAGCGAAGCAGAATAATAGAAAATAATTAATAGACAAATATGGAAGAGACAAAAAAAAGCTGAGAAAAGCAAAACACCTACGGTTTCAGAATTCCTCTACTTCCAAATGTCAGAGTCCATTTCTTTGCTCTACACAGAATAAGTCTTTCAGTTAATCAGCTAACATAGCATGCAGCTTTTACCAGCAAGTTTAATTATCAAGTGCAGTATTACACCAGAGCAGATTGTCACTAAAACAGTATGAAAATAAACCACAGTGGCAGGTAATTGGACTGAGCTGCAGCTAGCTACGTTCCCAGGAATGGCCCATTTCCCCACTGCAGTGGTCTGAACCCGAGTAGTGCAGGGTGTAGAAGTACCTGTGTGGTCATTCCTCTCATCCTTCCTACCACCCACAAGAAGGAACAGTGGGGACATCACGCAATGTGCGGGTTTTGGTTATGCCTCTCTTCAGGGCTGCCTAAGAATGGAAGTTCCTCAACCAAAATCAATTCTCCTTGAACACTTAGGAACAAAGTGAAACCAACCATAACAGCTGTGTGCCCACACAACAGGTTTCAGCATTAGAATACTGGAAATAATTTATTTATTTATTTATTTATTTAAACTATTTATTTTGATAGAGTTTCTAATTATAGCCTGAGACTTTTTTTAATAGTCTGATCACCAGACAGAGAGTCCTGCCCCAACTTGTGTGTTCAAAGTCCCCGTTAAGCAGCTAAAAGAAGCCTGATCACAGAGTTTAAACTGCCCCCTCGTGTTCTGTGAGTAATGACACACAGATGATGGTATCTGGTGGCACAAGAACAAAATAGTAGACACTTAAACGAGAAAGTGATGAGTGCCTGCACACAATGTTAAACAGATGGAGCAAATGTCCAGTATCCTTATTTGGTATAAACTCAACTGGTATAAACAGATGTAGATTGCATAATTTCATCTGAGGACAGATCTGCAGCTGTAGAAATTCAAATATACTAGGGTATATAGCTATATACACCTTTTTCAGTATTACAGTATCTCTGCTTGCAGAGACAATTTAGCATTATATTCACATCAACAGGGAAAAAAAGTCCATTTGATTGTTGTCTTTCACAAATTTTCTTCCATGTTGATTATTCAACAAACGGAAAAAGTAATGTTGCCACATTCTAAGAACAGGGTTTTTTTCCCAGTTGGTCTGCTGTATAAATGGATAGTGTTAAGAGACTGCTACTATTACATGTTATTTCAAATGCATCTTTTAAACTGAACTTGAGAAATTGAGCATCTACTGCCATAACAAATCAGATAGGATAGACTCTGATGGTCACTTCTGAGCCAATTCCCATTCTGGTATGGTAATTGCAAGTTCAAAGGAGGTCTCCATGGTTGTTTTAGCTGTGGTTAACGCCACATGGATTACAGCAGCTTTTGTCTTCCTTCAGCAATTAATATATTTTGTGTACATTTAGTATCATGGTCACTTGCCATCAGTTAGAATCTTAGAATCATAGAATCGTCTAGGTTGGAAGAGACCCTTGGGATCATCGAGTCCAACCATCTACCCTGCTCTACAAAGTCCTCCCCTACACCATATCCCCCAACACCACATCGAAATGGCTCTTAAACACATCCAAGGATGGGGACTCAACCACCTCCCTGGGCAGCCTATTCCAATGCCCGACCACTCTTTCTGTGAAAAATTCTTTCCTAATGTTCAGTCTAAACCTACCCTGTTGCAGCTTGAAGCCATTCCCTCTCATTCTGTCGTTAATTACCTGTGAGAAGAGACCAGCACCAACCTCTCTACAGTGTCCTTTCAAGTAGTTGTAGAGAGTGAGGAGGTCTCCCCTCAGCCTCCTCTTCCTCATACTAAACAGTCCCAGCTCCTTCAGCCGCTCTGCATGTGATTTGTTTTCCAGGCCCTTCACCAGTTTCGTTGCCCTCCTCTGCACTCGCTCCAGCACCTCGAGATCTCTAGTTAGAACACTAAAGTCAAAAAGAAAATAGCCAGTTGTGTCTCTCTGGACAATACTTGGCTATATTTACAGTGAGTGACACGGCTTATGGCAAAATCCCTCTAAACAGAGCAATACAAAAAGCAGAAATTCTAACCCACTACTAAAAATCAGAAATGTTTGTAAAAAGAATCTAGAAGATGACGTGTCATTTATTTATGAAAACATATGAGATTAGCTGAATTGTTTTCAGTGTACCCACGTATTTGAAACAGTAAAACCAGTAAATCAAAAAGAGTTCTTTTTCACTTCATTGCAAAACAATGAAGAGCTGTATATGAATTTAGAAATGAATTTTAAATTTATATTTAAATATGAAGACTTGATTCCAAAGTGCTTTTTTTTTTTTTTTAATTACATTTTTACTTCAAAAAAGCTGGCAAATCTATGTAGGGGAAATTGTCTGGAAAGCGTGTATAAACTGCTGCTGCTGAACTAGGCAAGTATAGACTTGTGAGAAGGTGTTTTGCAAAGGCCATAACACAGCCCTAGGAGTACAATACTAAACAACTCCTGTTGAGTGTTGTATATGGAAATAACCGTAGTTTATTTAGACTCTGATTTTGTCTTTGAACAACCCTATCAGATTTATAATGCAGATAATCTACACATATATGAATAATAATATTAAGGTTAATGTCTCTGCAATGGCATCCCAATAATCAGTTTTCACCACAAGAATTATCTTTTTCCTAATGAGTCTTTTTCATTCTTCTTTTGTTGCTATATAGCATGCTTGAAAACAAATTTAGGGAAAAGAAACACAACCTCATTTTATGTTGTCAGTTCCAGAAAATTACTTATCACCTTCAATTAAGACTCTACTACAAATTAATAATTGCTCATAGAATGAAACAACCAACCTGTTTCAGTCCTCAGCTGCAAAGGACACAGTGGATGGTGGAGGGAGGTGGCCAGCCTTCATGGCCTGAACCATTCCCAAGGCTTGTGCTGGTTATCCTGGGGAGTGGAGGCAGCTGCTGCCCAGGCAGGAGAAAGCAACAGCTCCATCTGTTCAAGATGGGGTGGGCCTGGGCAGGGAGGGAAGTTCCAGAACATTCAGTGGCATCAATCTCACGGCTCACTTTCCGCTCCACGTATCTCCCTTGGCAGTGACCACAGGACAGACACGGCCCCCTCAGCTGTGTGCCTGAAGCAGCAGGGCAGGATGCAAGGCAGGTTAGAGACACCCAAAGAAAGAAACTGCCCACATCTAGCTACTGAAAACAACTAAACAAAAAGAACGCTCTTTACTGCTACCCAACATCCCAGACCAGCATCAGGTTTATCACTGTTGGCACTGCGCAGAACAGTGATGGTTCAATACTAACAAAGAAAGATACAGTACTTCCCTAGAAATACAATTTTCTGCAAGATTTAATATGTCGTTGAGAGTTCTTGCCTGTATACCCCACCTTGATTTGAAGGATGAGAAAACAGAGGGGTATTATTGGGTAAATAAAAAAAAGACACACTGTTCCATACTGCTCTAGGTCTGCATTAAGTTCAGATGAATATTAGCTAAAATGCTAAGCATCTGGCAGAGTGGGAGGGGGCCTTTTTTGGAGTTTCAGAGAATGTCACAGAATTTTATTGAAGGCAGCAGAATCTAGTGGTTACTGCCTGATGAGTTGAAAGTTGGTAAGACGCCTTTTTTGATGTAGGAGAAAGTTCACTAGAAAGATTAGAAAGGAATGTAACTCAGACAGTGATGTGCACCTTACTGAACATCCACAACAACTAGCAAGCTAAAGTACACTGTCTCAACAGTAGTAAAACTTGTTGTAATTTCTCTGAAATGCAAAACGAGATCAGTCAATTAATATGAGTACCTTAAATATCTGTCAAACCCAAGGATTCCACACCATGCAAAGTCCTGTCACACAACATACGTGAAGTGCAAATTATATCACCAAAGTTATGCAAATCTCCAGAAAGGACAGACTAGAGACCTCTCCAAGTGAAAAGTTTTGTTGAATTTCCAGGTGGGGGGCTTTATGATTTCACATGTTGCCGGAGGTGCTGTATGTGCACTGGTCTAAGGTGCACATGACTAAACTGGTTTTCAAGTGACCTACAAAGGAGGACTTTGTCCCACAGTGTGAAAGTCTGTATACGCTGTACCAGTCTGACCATACCCAGCGTAGAGCACCATGCCACCAATGTGTTGTCAATGTGAAGCCGTACCCCAACTACCTTGGGGAAAGCTTGAAGGCAATCACTATGCTGATAAAAAGCTAATTACATCCCTTCATGAATCTTGGGAATACCTAACACATGACTCAACTGGCTGTGCCAGCAGAGGTGCTTTAGTGTATGTGCACAGGAGCGATTTTTTCTGAAGAGCATACTTTGCACGTGAGGTACTTTGTTGTTACACCAAATCACTGCCAGTACAGGTAGTGGACAGCTGTTTACCCAGCAAGCAGATGGTGTGACTGTCTATATATCTGTCCCCAAACTGCTTGTTATTGCCATTCCGGTGCTGTTTGCTGTCCCCACCACTTTGCCAGCTGGAGGGGATCATACAAGTCACAGACTACAGGCCTAGAGGAAATGGCCTCAAGTTGAGCCAGGGGAGGTTCAGGCTGGATATTAGGAAAAATTTTTTCACTGAAAGGGTTATCAGATATTGGAATGGGCTGCCCAGGGAGGTGGTTGAGGCACCATCCCTGGAGGTGCCTCAAAAGGCACCCTCAAAAGACGGGTTGACGTGGTGCTGGGAGATATGGTTTAGTGATGGTGTTGCTTTTTGACTGTTGTGGGTGTTTATTTTTTGTCAGAATTAGGTTGACGGTTGGACAAGATGATCTTTAAGGTCCCTTCCAACCTAGAAGATTCTGTAATTCTGTGATTCTGTGATACAAACCCTTCACAGAGGCAAGGTCAGCCAGGCTGGCTCCAAAAAAACAAGAGGAAGGAAGTTTCACTGGGCTGATTTTGCCAAAGCGGGTTAGGAAGCGCTTGCACAGCACCTTGTGTCAGCATAATGATGGTGAAAGTGACTCCCAGGTGTTGGTAGAAATTAACGGTGGAGGCACTGAGCCAGCCATCATCTCCACTGAAATTCAGAGCTAAAGGTCTGTGTATGGTTGGAGAAAGTTTTGTCTATACACAACCTCATCCATTTTGTCTATACACAACCTCACCCATTGTAGACATGGTCTCAAACTTAAGCGTGTGTATTTGTGTACTTACGTTGAGACTGAGGAGAGGTGCTAATTTACTTATGTAAAATTCCAGTTTGCAAAGTACAGTTTATCTTTTTTTCTCTTTCCAAATTTGAAAAGTAGGATGCTACTTTGTAGCAGAGATAGCTATGTCTCACATCTTGCAGCACTCAAATTTCACACCCAAAATTAAAACATGTCTTAGACGTGTGTCAGAAATTTATTTTTGCAGACTTTGGATTTCCACAGTGTGTAGTTCTTGGCTACTGCAGTGAAAGAAGCAAAGAATTTGTTTTAATTTCATACCTGGCAAACAGTGGTTCAGTGACTTTACAGCCCATTTCACAGCCAAACGCCTTTTGTTCAACAACTGTATATCTTTCTTTAGAGCCAAACTTTATGATAAATTATGATAAGCTATGCCCTTCTACCTACTTATTTAATATGACCTAGGGCTATATTCCAGACCTATTCATCTGTAAAATATACTCCTGCCATAAAGTGAATGGAAGAGGGAGGTGAAATCATGCCTCAACTCTTTAAAATGTCATGAAAAACCTGCTCATGCTATGAATTTAGGTACTTTTTTTAGGTGTCATCCCAGTAAGAGGTGAAAGGTTTGGGAAAAGAAACCCAAACAGAGAAACCAATGCCACACAAACTAAGGACATGCTTTAAAAATAGTATTGCTTTCTCTTTAGTGTTTTAATCTGCATTGTGACTAGACCACTGGGATCTTCACAAGCAATTCTGCTCCCTTTCAGAGGTTAACTCTTAAGTGTATTTAATTTCTTAAATATGAATACAAAATCAAGAAGAAAAGATTCCTAGTATTACATATCTGAATTTATGCATAAAGTGCAATATACGTAGTCAATCTACATGCTTCAAACATATTTGCAAAGGTATATCTTATTTCTGTGACCTCTCACTATATTGCTACTGTGGAAACCAGTGGCATTAGGACTGACCCTATGACTCTGGAAACTTGGTTACATATTAATTCAGAGCTTACAGCCAAGGCAAAATTAATACAATTTCCTGGATATCACAAGCTGTTGGATTTTACTCCGGTATTGCACCTAATGGCATTTGTTTCACTACAGCACAGCTCTCGGAAAAGGATATATTCCTGACTGTAATGCTGCTTTTGGTGTTCGCAGAATGATCTAATTACTTTGAGAGTTTATATCTTGCTAAGCCCTTCTCCTCCTTTCTCACATATATTTGTTGACGAAACATGATCATGTAAAATAATTGTATTCTGGTCTGCAATAACCTGCGTGTCTGCAATTTTCTAGCAATTACCAATGTGGGTTTTTTTTCAGTGAATCGATTTTTCAAGATGGCACTTGCTAACAAAAGTAAAGAGCTTGTATGGGTCAAATGATATGATTTCCAATGGCCATCCTTTTCTCACAATTATCTGGTTTTTCTTCACCTCTAAGTGTGCAATGTGAGAAACCCCATAGCGACTACAGCACAATTTTGAACGAATGAACCACGAGATTTCTGACTGGAATGTGTTCTGCTCCTTTTAAAATATGGCATTGATGTGCAGTTGCTATAATTTTTGTCATTTGTCATTGTGAACATGTTTTCATCAGAAAATAGCAAAATGTTGGGGATGTGCAGTGTGCTGTGGATCATTAAGAATGGACATACAAAATGCACAGTTTCAAGCATAGGCATGCCCCTAGGTCTCTCTTCACTCCCATTTAATGTCAGTGGAGCAACGCTTCAGTTACAGAGACAGGGAAGAAACACCTTTCAGATGTAGTAAATAAATCCTTGGCATCATCGTTTTTGAAAAGAAATATTTTCTTTATTTTTTTAAACTAAACCTCTACCATCTGTTCTGCTCTCTAATTACAAGTGCGTGATGCAAATAATTCACAAATGTGTCATAAAAAAAGATATAGAAATTATTTAGATGTCTGCCTGTGTATCTCCTGGTCTTAATTCTACTAAGGAAACATCTGCTTTATTTTTCTCTCTTATTTCAGTCAGTTGGAGAAATTGGTCCCTTGTCACAATGAAATCTCTGCCATGGCTTATTGAAGTCAGGATGCATCAAAGAACCCATGTTTCAGTCTCACATGCTGCAACTTGGCAACTTCCATAAACATTTAAATGCACTGAATATGTACACTACGGATTTTCCCATGATGTCTACCTTTCTTCTGAATTTATTTTTGGAGCAGGTTCTTTTTTTGAGATGATAGCTAAGTATCTTCAGGAACATTCTCACCTGTGAGGAAATATTTAAAGGACAGAGGCTAAGCAAACAGGTTCTATGGTGATATCTCACTTTACAGTTATTATTTGATGAAGGAAAAAAAAAATCTTATGATTTTTTTCAAGAAATGGCCCATAATCTCTTTATAGAGGTAGCTGTGATTTGAGTAAGAACCATTTTTTTAACTTAGAGATAGACTAGGGCTTGAATACAGTCCCAAAGTCTATTTTACCTGTTCAGAGAGAAAGAAGATGACACTGTCTTCCTTCACACTATTTCCATGCCTCCCTCTAGGTAGCTTTACACTTTGTAAAACTAAACGACAAAAACTACACCAGGAAGATGCCCGAGCTGAAAACTGTCCTACCCAGAAAGGAGAGTAGTCTTTGGCCAGGTCAGTTCCCTGGGTCTGTTTCCCCAGCAATGGCAATGCAAACACAAGTAGCCAGGAGGAAAGAAGGAAAGTTAGGTCTAGCTCAGTGTCAGCATGTACATTCATCCTGGAGTTAATGCCAATAAAAGTGATGGAGTAGCCCAATTATTAAAGCACTTAAGATTGCATTTCTGGCAGAAAAAAAAAACCTGCATTGAATTCCAGCCACAGAGACTTCAAAACATTTTTTTATTCCTACCTGTCTTCTTGAGTACAATGCACTTGGATGGAATTTTTCAGTCCTCAGAGCTTCTGTTCTGGCTCTGGAGACCATCCCTTTCCCAGGGAACCAAGAGAATATCTGTCACTGAACATTTTGGCTTTTATGGAAGCAGAGAGGGAGTTGCTTAAGTTTTTTTTTTTTCTCTCTAGATTGTCCTAAATATTCTGAGCAGATGTGAGCTGTTCACTTTGCATAGTATCAAGATAAACGTTATTGTTGAGAAAGCGGTCATGACCAACTAGTTCAGGAAAATGAAAAAACTCCCAAGCTCACATGCTTCCCTTTCGAGCCTTAATTTTCGGCTAGAGAATAGATATTTGTCTCATTTGAAAACTTACAAACCTCAGGCAATGTTGTCATTCTTGTCCTTGTTTTCCAACCAGTAGAGAGCTGTGAAGGCATGACTCATTAAAACTCAGCACCAAGACCTTGCCCTTTGCACTTCAGAAAAACACAGTGTGCAGGGATGAAAAGAGAGAAACCTTGGTTCGATGCATATTTTTAAAAGCAGACAATTTTTTTGACTGTTCTTGACTCCGAGGTAGCCAGCAAACAGTGAGAGGGAAATGCTTCATAATGGTGGTTTGATAGGGTTTTTCTGCACATTGTCCAAGCTGTGACAGAGCAAATGAATCCATACTACTGGCCCTATGCCACCCTTGTGAAGTACTAAGCAAAGAGGTCTCTCAAAAAGTATAAGAATACATCCAAAAGATATTAAGCATGACAATAACTTCAGAAAAGCATAGAACTACTCACTCCACTCCATACATTTCTCTGTTTAACAATAATACACACTCAGCAGTAAAGTATTTCTGTAAAACACATGGCTTTAGATTCATGACTGGACTTCATGGAGTGTTCCAGGCTACTACAAAGACTGTGGTAATGCGAAATATAATAGATCTATCTGGGAACATTCCTTCTGCTATTACCTACTCAAGCTTACATGACAATGTCTTTACCTCAGCAGCAGGTTTGTTTTCTCTATTCATTTATGAAGTCGAAAGGAAATTGCCCCTTAGAGTAACGCGGTATGCAAACAGTTACTAAACCCCTCATTTTAGTATACCGTGAGATACCATGTCTCGCCTTACTGAATCTACCATCTATCACTAGATAAGGTAAGTTGAAAACCAACCTCTCAAATATACAGGTACATCTGCATGCCTGTGAGCAGCTGTGTCTGACTTGCATGTACTTTTAAATGACTATGAAAAAATTCTTTGAAGAAGATAGGGGGACAGCATGAATTAGGATTAATTAGCACAAAATGGTTTCAACTCAAAACCAGGAGCATTTAAGAAGGGGAAAAAAGTGAACTTCTTCCCTTGCTCATTAGCTACATACGGAAAATGATGTATACTTTAAAATCCATTTCCATGGCCTCATTAATTTTCCATAAATGGGCACTGCTTCTCAGCAAAACAATATTTGAGCCTTATAAAGAAAGTTTACAGATAGTAGACTGAAAACAGCCAGAAATGTACATCATTATTTGCATGCATTTTTGTAGTGTGTAAGGAATATTTTACATTACACTCATCAACATAAAACTCTCTTTAGCTTCAGCAATAGGAGATTTTCAGACCGAGTACAGAGCTGGAAAGGTCAGAGCAGGAACAGTGTTGCAGAAAGCTCCACCTCATGGTGAGGACCATCCAGCTGAATCTGGACACTGGTGTCACCTTAAAGTCATTGTCTCAGCGTGATTCCCTGACATACTCAGGCACCATATTGGGTTTTCATGGCAAGGTATTCATAGCTGGGGCGTTACCAGAGTAGCTTCTATGAGAAGCTGCTAGAAGTTTCCCCCATGTCTGATAAAGTCAGTGCCAGCCAGCCGCAAGATGTACCCACTGCTGGCCAAGTCTAAGCCCATCAGTGACAGTGGTAGCCCTCTGGAATAACATTTTTAAGAATGGAGGAAAAAAAAAATTGTGCAGCAACAGCCAGAAGAGACAAGTGAGAACGTGTGAGAGGAACAAGCCTGCAGACACCAAGGTCAGTGAAGAAGGCAGGGACCAGGGACTGGAGCAGAGATTTCCCAGCAGCCCATGCTGAAGACCATGGTGAGGCATGCTGTTGCCCTGCAGCCCATGGAGGTCCATGGTGGTGCAGATATCCACCTACAGCCTGTGGAGGACCCCGTGTGGTGGATGTTGGATGAATGCCCGAAGGAAGCTGTGGCCCCACGGAGAGCCCATGCTGGAGCAAGCTCCTGGCTGGACCTGTGGCCCTGTGGAGAGAGGACCCCACGCTGGAGCAGGTTTACTAGCAGGACTTGTGACCCCACAGGGGACCCACGCTGGAGCAGTCTGTTTCTGAAGGATTACACCCCGTGGAAAGGACCCACTCTGGAGGAGTTCCTGAATAACCGTGGGAAGGACCCACATTGGAGAATTTGATGGAGAACTGCCTTTTCTTAGTCTTTGGAAGAGGTGACAATATTTGCAGATGATACTAAACCATTCAGAATAGTAAGCTATGGACCAGTTGGGAACAGCTGTGGAAGGACCTCTTAAGACTCATGTACAAAGGAACAAGTAAGGAAATTCACTGCAGACAAAGTAAGACTGATGTCTGTGGGAAAACCCCCCCACACACAACTTTGCATACACAGACACGGGCAATGAGCTGCTTATTATTATACCTGGTCCAATTGAAATACGGTTCAACATTCCCATGGAGTTAAAAAATAAATTATATTTTATGAACTATTCGTATAAGAATACAGCACAGAGAATATAATTTTTATACTGTGTTAGTCCATGAGGTACCTGCAGTTTGAATACTGTATTCTTCTTTGTTTCCTCTCCTCTCAAAACGTAGAAGAACAGGAAAAATTGAAGTAAAGGGTGACAATGGCCTAAAAGAGATAGGAAAAATAAATGAAATGAAAAAACTTGGATGCGCGCACGGCAAAGGCCTGAGATGGAAATGGAGAAGATGATTTCGGTTCTGCAAAGTGCAAGCAACACTGCTGTTCTTTTGCAGACAATCCCCTCGTGCAGGGTAGGGTTGGATACTGGAGCGCCAGAGTGCCCCTGGGTAAGCCTTCCCTTAGCCACTTGTTTAAACAGCCTGCTTGTTCCCGTGTCATTACTTGCAGTGTTGTAGCATATTGTTGGAGTCAGTGGTGTTATTTCGAGTCATAGCACTCTGTGACAAGAGTCAAAATTCAGCCAGTCCCTCCAGAGACTCATTCTTCCAAAGAGTGGATAAAAGCAAACCAGAGACAAATTCATGATGAAGCAGAACTGTGGGGAATCCTGCTGTGGTGACCATTCCTCTTGCTGGCTTTGAAAAGGCTGTTGTGAGCTCTGTGGCTGATGTTTCCTTTCAGGTATAAGAGACAGAAAGCCCTGCTCTCTACTGAAATATGCGGAGTCCAAGACATTGAACTACATGCACATCCTTAAGACAAACTGTGATGAATTTATTTCACCAAAACCAGATTAAAAAAACAAAAAAACAAAAAAAACCAAACAAAAACCCAAACCAAAACAAAAAGCAGTCAAAATCTGCCTTCCTCAGTAATAAGCACTTTTCTTACGAAAGGGACAATTTTAACCTTGATATAGACCTTCTGCCTGCCTGGGCCCCTGGAAGGGTCTTTCACAGCACTGCACCCCTTAGGTGCAGTTGTCTGCTGCTGAAAGCAATCTCAGCTCCCTCCAGTGACCAANCCCCTTAGGTGCAGTTGTCTGCTGCTGAAAGCAATCTCAGCTCCCTCCAGTGACCAATTCAACACTTACAAACAGCTGCGGGTTCTAATTAATTACAATGCTAATACATTCAAACAGTCGACCTTTTTTTTCCAGCAGCACTCTTAAAAGCCCCTACGTTTTGAAACTGTTTATTCCTTTCTTCCCCATCTGGTCTACTTTTATATGTGAAAATTTCCCTGGAATAGCCTAAGGCTGAGTAATTACATTTAAGAACAATGAGGTTTTCCATCCAAGTTTTATTAAAAATGAGAGCAGTGGGTAAAACAAGTCATTTTAGTAGCTGCAGACAGACTCTTTAGGATGAACCCATCACAGTGCAAAGTTAACAAGTTTAACAAAATAATATTGTTATGTGACAAAGCAAAAGTGAAAACTGAGTGTTGTCTGTGATGCGGTGTGTCAGTTTCCACTGAGTGAATTAAGAGAAGAGATATGGCCGAAAGAAGGTGTTTGTCCATGCAGCAGTGGAAGGCCTATTACATTTTGCATCCACATTTCCTGCTGGCCAAAGGGTTTCAGGACTGCAGTTCTGATGTTATCTGCTCTCTGTCAGAAGCACGTCAGACGTGTCAGGTGTATTTTGAAAGTTTTAACCTGCTCATTGGACAGGATGTATCCTCTGCTTGAAAGGAATGGCAGCACTGCAGTTGTACTCCCTGCTACTACGTGTCTAGAGCCTCTCAGTGAGCTGCCAGAATATAAACGAATAAAATAAATGCTTTTTTTTTTTTTTTGATCTTTCTGTTCTTTGTTTTCTAAAAAGTTAAATTGACAAGAAAGCAGCATCTCAGGCTGCTTCACCCCAACTCATAGAAGTAGCTTTTTTTTTTTGTTCTGTGTTTCCAAGCATTGAAAACAACCCACACTTTATAAGAAAAAAAAACACTTTATAAGAAGCAAAACAACAAACCTGCCAAAAAACAGCTTTCCAAGAGGAAAACAACATCCTTGTGAACTGGATATCCTCTCCTAGTGGTACTGTATAAACTATACATTAACATCTCATGTTCTTTCACTGATTCCATCTAGAGACAGTATGAGTGTATGGGGTCATGACAAGGCTGCTGCAGAAGGGGCACTTGGGACAAATGACTTCATGTGTGAGACCAGCCAGCAGGACAGAAAAGCTAAATCAGACTTGTCAGTCATAAGGCGAGCTGTGGTGAAAACATGAGATAAAACCAGAGCCTCTGAGTCCCAGTCTGTCCTCCACACTGAGGACTGATCCCCACAAACACCACGCACAGGGCATGGTCCCCGTCAGGGTTTCATCAACAGCAACAGCTCTTTTTGTCTCTTAATCTGCACCCTCATTTATCACAGTTTCTTTTACAGGAGAGAAAATTTCTGGTTCTGACCACTCTGTTATTTGCACTCACTTGATCAGTTTTCGGGATTTCATATGGCACTAGCTATATTTTAATCAGTTGTATGTGTTACCAATCAGAGTAATACTGCTATTTAAATTTTTGTGGGATTATTAGACAAAAGTGGGTGACTTTCTTACATTTAGTCAAACCCTGCACAGAAACATATTATGTACATCTTCTTCCAAGCATGGTGCTGACAAAGGGACACCTCAGGCAGCCTCAGAGGAGCACCCCCATCACCAGCAGAGTCTCAGCTGGCAAGCTCACGGCAGACAAGGAGGAGCCTTCAGCAACATTTAGCCAGGTACTATCTTCCTCTTGTCTGTTATGCAAACTGGTTGAATAATTTAGAATCAAAATCTAGTCAGGAAATTAGCCCTGTCAGCCGCCGAGATAAGCATTTAAGCAAATTTTCAGAACCCCTGAAGAACTGATTCGGGAGAGAACTTCTGTGATTTTCATTCACCCCAAAAATTTTTACATTTTTCCCTCCCTGTCACTGAGAATCATTTTAAAGTGTGTACCCTTACTGACTGAAGCAAGAAGAAGACAAAGTAATATGATCTGTGCACCAACATGGACTGCCTGTGCTTCTGTTTCCACAGGTCTTTTTAAAACAGTCCTCTGAAGAGGATATAATCATTCATATGGGTAAGCACTCATCAAATGAGTATAGATTGAAGTGTCTTGCCCTTAAAATTTACATGCATTAACGAAAGGAAATGTTTAGAGTGTTTATGGACTGCTGAATTTAATTAAAATGCAGTCCTGCTCTGAAAATGAATATAGAAAAGTGGCAATTACCCAGCTGAAGAGTTTTTCATCAAGAAAGAGTATATTTTTAAAGATGGTTTTAAGGTCAATTTCTTTTTGTTCAGCACCGTAAGAAAACCTCCAGTCTCTGGTGATTTATTGTTTAATAACTGCTTAAGTAGGAGGATACTAATTTTCCTGTTTTAAATGCTGTCATTTTAACACTTAAATAAAAAACAAAACCAAGAATGAATACTTAAAAACTACCCACATACTTCAAAATGCATAAGAAATTATTTTTTTTCCTGGACTCTATCTTTGAGTTTAAAAATAAAAAAGGAAATTTAAACCTTAAATCAAGTTCCAGACAAACATTTTGAGGAGAAAATCCTGAAATTTTTACAGAATGGGATAACATACAATTCTAATTCCTAGTTATTTACTGTATTTTTCATACTGTAACTGAGAAATGAATGTTTTTATCTTTTCCCTTGTTGCTTACCCATCAGGGTGGGCAGGTCTCTGTGGCGTACATAGTCAGTGCCCTACCTAGCATGGGTGGTGGTTTCTATCAGGAAAGCACATTCTTTCCTTGCTTGCTCCTGTGCTCTCTTTCCAAACACCGCAATTGGTGGTCACGCCGGATTTCTTCTGAGCAGACTAAAGCCTTTTTGCAGGCTTGCTTGGACTTTGTCTTTCAGATGTGAGCTTTGACAGTTTTTGCTTCATTTTCAGACCTATTGAACACTTTGGTTTCCAAGAAGCCTTGGCCCTTAGAGCTTATCTGATACCTCTGCACTAAATGAAGATCTCAGTACTACACGTTCTTTAAATTTAGGGTGTTCTCCTGTCAAACCTGAGAGTCTACAGCAAACAAGCAACCTTGAGACAGGTGACAGTCAGCTTAACCTTAGTTTCACTTTATGGCAAGGATGCAACTTTCAGATTGGTAGCAGTTTGCCCGTTACTGACAGAAAAAATAAGCAATAGCCAAACAGGGAGACTGATGTGAAACTAATATAGCTCTTATACATATATACAGTTATAGAGAGCAGGTGAAGATAAAACCTTATACTGCTTCCAATAAAGAAAACAAGAAGCAAGTAGGAATAAAGAAGGCAATCTTTAGAAAAATAAGTGAATGACTAATCAATATTAATGATAAATAAACACATTTAATAAAACACACTTAATAGAATTCTAAGTATTTTTCTTTCAATAGACCTGCTTACTAAAGCTTCAGACTACTCATTTGCATGCATAAAATATTAGTCAATCCACAGTGCCACATGTCAAGAACAATAACAAATGAATGCAAAACAGCTCAGCATAAACCTTCATTATTTGTCAATTACCTAATTTGAAAGTAGCTCAGGCAATGTTTAAGGTGAAAGTAACTACGATGTATAGTTATTGGTGATAAAAGATACTTCAGTTACATGAGTTCTCCGCGTGCCTATGGCAACACAATATATTCTGCTCGGTAACTAAATGTTATCTGAACATCAGTTTGGGGTTGATAGTCTAAAATATAGCTTCTCTAAATGTATAAATTTCATTTAATACTCGATTATTACTGCATTTTAATGGAACCTTTTCTAAAAATTTACTGGACATATTCCACAATACCAGCATTTCATTTTATGTTTGTTGTCCTCCTAAGTTTTTCTCATCCTGTTCAGACAACTGTATAATGGACGCTAATGGAGCTGTAAATCACAATATAGCAGCAATTCACATTATCGCTTGTCCGTTGGCTCACACCTGTACAAACGGTAAATTTCTACCAGCACTTACAAAGTCTACAAAAGCTTTCCCTGAGAGCCAGTGCAGCCCTACTGAATGGTAAGTTCACACTGAATATTCACTGAATGTTAACTTAAAATAATAATAAGGTAAAGCCGGACAGATATTAACCCTGTTTCCCTTCTTCAAAGTACCATTTCATTGTGTAGTACTATTCCTTGCTTTTTTGATCTAGCAAGTGGATTATGAGCATGCCCAGGCGAGGATTCAGATCACACTGTTAGCCATGCGGGTACTTCAAATTGCTTCCATAGTTACAAGCTGCGGGGAAAACAAATGCATAAATGGTTTGTGCCAGCACAGAAGAGGACTCTTAAGAATAGAACATGTAGAAAAGCCACTTACACAACTAGTTTTCTGTAGGGATCGGTCCTGTAGAGAAAAACCTCCAAATGAGCCAGGAAGATGCCCTCTGCTCTCTAAAGAAATGGTGTGGACCTACAGCACTGAAGTTTACAGAACATACAACCAACCGCAGTCTCTGAAGAGTTACTGATCACACCACTGTGAAATGTGAAGTGTTTCAGACATCTGTACCATGGGTTTAAATAGAATTGGGCAGGACAATAAACCTTTATCTTGTTGTATTTGATTAATACATCACCTACGCGCATTCCCTGTGATCCTAACCCAGCTGTTTGAAAGCATATTCCCTTTGAACACCTGAACTCCAGCAGCTATTAATAACCTGGGATGAGCATTCTTGAAGCTTGTCAGAACCCCAGAGCAGTAGGACAAAATTTGATAAACCAAAGAGCAAAGGTGATCCAAAAAATGTTTTTTGAAAGACAGACCCTGATGGGTTATTTCTCACATTAATGGATAGATTAGACATGCTAAATATATGGGCATTTAAAGTCTTCTTTTGGGAAAAAGACCAGTTACCTCTTGTCCTGTCACTGGGCACCACTGAAAAAAGATGGGCCCCATCCTCTTGACACCCACCCTTTAAGTATTTATAGGCATTGATCAGATCCCCCCTCAGTCTTCTCCAAAACATTGGACAGTTCAACACCACTGAAATTCACTGGAATAGGGGATCTGATATGGGACACTGCTGTCACTCAAGATACCAACCATATTGCAGCCAACTATCAGGCAGTTGTGCCCTCAGAAGTGTCACTCATACGCAGACAGGCAGTGCTCCCGTGGAAACACAAGAGAAGTGTCTTGAGAAGCATTTAAGGGTAAGGACATTTCTTTCCACATGGGAAATGCATATTTGATATTCCACTGCAGAACGCAGTCGAATGCAAGATTATCCTGTAAAATAACAAATTCCACAAGCCAGGTATGAAAACACAAAGATGTTATGAGACGAGAGCTACATACCTGTTTATCCACAGGTTTTTTTTCACTTAGTATTTCATCATCAAAAAACAATGTATAACTAACAGGTTTATCATAGAACATTAAATATCACATGCAAATATATTCAGAATGCATCATGAGAACATCGAGATATTGTCTGCATGACAGTGATTGAATATTCACATTTCATAGTGTTCTAGAACACTCACATCATTCTAAATAGCATTCTGTAATGTCTGTGTTTGTTTCAATGCATACTGTTTGTTGTTAATCATGCTGGATTTTCAAACATAAGCTCAGAAACAGCTGGGGCAAATGCAAAGTTGAAGGATTCTGTACATTTTATTTTATTTTATTTTGGAGCAACTATTCATGCTAATATACAAAGTCTTAGCCAAGTTATAAAAAAGTAATGTAACAAGGAAATAACAAAATGATAGTTCAATATAGAATAATACATTAATTCAGCTTGGAAGGAACTGCAGGAGATCATCTATGTATACACAGAATTATAGATGCAATTAAATACATTTATACCATTAAAACAATCCTTGCTACTTGCTATGGGACTTGTGGTATTTGCTGTGATACTGAATGTGTGGTCCAACCAGACAGGGAATAGCAGCAGAAATAACCAAGAAGATAAATTCATTTCTCTTAAGTTATCTAAAAGGAGGCAAGACAGACTTTCTGATTCTAGTGTCTAGAATTTAATTTAGAGTAATGCTG
>JAHREE010000152.1:3596908-3620360 GCA_033628505.1 Tringa tobata | reverse complement strand
GTCAGAGATCATCACACTTCTCTAGGAGAGAGGAAGGTAAGGGAGGACACAGGAACAAGAGTGAGTGGGGAACCAAAGTACAAAGGCAACCCCAGTATCTGGAAAAGATGACTCCAACCACCATTTAAAGAGCCTCATTGTACTGTGAGTACAGTTTTACTGGACTTTTTCATTACTTTTCATTTAGTCAATGCAGTTCTTATGGAATGATGCTGAAGGTGGATGATCTGCTTGTAATCTGTTAACTGTTTCTTTCTCTTTATTTTATTCTTTTAAAATATTATTTTTAAATAAGATTCTTCCAATGAAAGTCAGTTTATCTGCCATGTCCTATATCTGACTGTGATTTTATCTGCAGTTCAATTAATTAAAAGGAGAATAGGCAGGTAGTACTGTCACCTGAGAATATCCTGGGAGGACTTAAGGAGCTGCATCTTTCAGTCTGAATTTTCCCATTTTAACAGGTTTCCACATGTAAATGAGTGAAAAAGTTTCAATTGCTCCACTCTCCATTTCTTCTTCTCCTCATTTAAATAGAAACCAAAAATTAGCTTTTACATTGCTATTTTGAACCCCTTTAGAAGTTTTACTGTTTGAAACTTCTTGCTGTCTGCTCAGGAGACCTTCTAAGGACTCCATCCTGGGAAAATTGACTTAGATAGAATCACAGATTCATAGAATAGTTTACGTTAGAAGAGACCTTAAAGATCATCTAATTCACACCTGCTGCCTTGGGAAGGGACACTCCCACTAGACCCAGATGCTCAAAGCCCCATCCAGCCTGGTCTTGAACACCTCCAGGGACGGAGTATCCACAGCTTCTCTGAGCAACCTGTGCCAGTGTCTCACCACCACAGTGAAGAATTTCTTCCTAATACCTAATCTAAATCTCCCCTTTTTGAGTTCCAAACCATTACCCCTTATTCTATCGCTCCACTCCCTCATAAAGAGCCCCTCCCCATCTCTTCTGTTGGCCCCTTTTACGTACTGGAAGGGGCTATAAGGTCTCCCCGGAGCCTTCTCTTCGCCAGGCTGAGCAACCCCAACTCTCTCAGCCTGTCCTCGTAGCATAGGTACTCCAGCCCTCTGATCATCTTCATCCAACAGATCCATGTCCTTCTTACGCTGGGGGCCCCAGAATTGGACGCAGGACTCCAGGTAGGGTCTCACAAG
The DNA here is from genome assembly GCA_033628505.1 of Tringa tobata. Taxonomy (NCBI): domain Eukaryota; kingdom Metazoa; phylum Chordata; class Aves; order Charadriiformes; family Scolopacidae; genus Tringa; species Tringa tobata. Next base: position 3,619,187 of record JAHREE010000152.1, on the reverse strand, counting down.
AGCAGAGTAGAGGGGCAGAATCACCTCCCTTGACCTGATGGCCACACTTCTCTTGATGCAACCCAGGATACAGTCAGCCTTCTGGGCGGTCAGCACACGTTGCCAGCTCACTTTGAGCTTCTCATCCACGAGCACTCCCACGTCCCTCTCCCCAGGGCTGCTCTCAATTCACTCTCTGCCCAGCCTGTATTTGTGCTTGGGATTTCCGTAACTCCCCCATGCAGGACCTTGCACTTGTTCTTGTAGATTTTCTTGAGGTTCATATGGGCCCACCTCTCAGGCCTGTCATAGTCCTTCTGGATGGCATCCCTTCTCTCCAGTGTGTCAACTGCACCACACAGCACGTGTCGTTGGCAAACTTGCTGAGGGTGTACTCTATAACACTGTCCGTGTCACCAACAAAGATGTTGAACAGCACCAGTCCCAGTATTGACCCTTGAGGAACACCCCTCGTCACTCATCTCCATTTGGACATGAAGCCATTGACCACAATCTTTTGATGCAGCCATCCAGCCAAGTCCTTATCCATCAAGTGGTCCTTCCGTCAAATCTATGTCTCTCCAATTTAGAGAAAAGGATGTTGTGGGGCAAAATGTGAAGTACAGGATGTCAGTTGCTCTTCCCTTTTCCACCAACACTGGAACCCCATCTTTATTTTCCATGAGCCTTAGTATAAATAAATAATACAGCTCAGCAGGACTATGCTCATGAATAACAATATACCTGAGCTTGAGGGTTTTTATCTTTCATAAATCAATAATTATACATCCTGGGTCAGCTCACCTTTCTTGCAGTACTTTAGGTCATCATATTTACAGAGAAATTCAGAGGAATTTTTTAAACTATGAGCCGCCAGAAGATAAATGATCCCTTTTCTGCAGTTTTACAAACTGTGATTTAAACTTATCATTAACTTATCATGAACTTATTTAAGCTTATAATTTGTGTTGGTTTTTCTCTTTTTTTTTTTTTTAATTATGTAATATCCAATAGTCTACATCGTGCAAACAACTTATAGCCATTGCTGCACTGCACCCTAGCAATGCGCCACAGAGACCTCTGGCCCAAGCGTGGTGGTTCACACCAATGTATTACCACAAGGAGAGAGGAAAGCTGCAGTGACTGACACAGAGGAGCTGGTGTGATTCATTTATCTTTTCTCTTCTTCAAAAATTCTGACAAAGAAGTCAGAAGGTCCGAAAGATCAACATTGAAGTGCAATAGGTCATGGATTCAAAGAGTTCTGGTTTTATATATTTTTTTAAGTTTCAAATCTAAAAGAATGAAAGATGAAAGTTTGCTGCAACAAAACTAGAAGAGTCACAGTTCTGCAAACTAGTTTTATACACCACATTCTGTAAATCAAGCCATTTATCTTCTTTTTCTAGTTTAAAAATATCTTACATCTACATAAATGAATGAATTACTGAAAAGGAAAAAAAAAGATTTTTAAAAGAAAGATGCATAGCTTCTGGTTAGTTAATTAAAAACCATTTGTCCCTTACACTAATTAGAATATGATACATTTTTCAGCATCATCCATATTTGTTTTGCATTAGCTCTAGAAATATGAGTTAATTTAAATGCCAGGGATGTTCGATTTTATACGGTGTACTGGGTCCAAACCTATGAGTTTAATCAAAGACCTCTCTCTATCAGAAAGGATGAAGAGTTTTATGGGATACACGAGGCCATTCTGTCTGGTCCTTTTGATTGTTTTTGTTTTGGTTTGGTTTTTAAAGCTACTGTGGAATACAGCAATAGAGAATAAATGTAACTCAGCACAATTAAAAGATCTGAAGAAACGCCATACAAATGCTTGTCTCCAGCAATCACAATGGTTTGCTTCACTTTGCTTTACCAATGAAATAGCCTTGGACACAGTCCTGCCCAATGTAACCATTTCCATGTCTCTGCTGCTCTAATCACACAGCTAAAACATGCTAAGGGGCACACAAAGATGTTATAAAAGCAGCACGCCTTATCCTTAGTAGCTTAGAGCTGAATTGAGCAAGAAGGACAGGAGAGAAAGGAAAACAAAGAGTGAAGGATTTTCCAGTGCAACTCAATATGAGAGCTGGAAATGCAGTTCATGTGCAGCCTGGTACCTTAATCTGTTCAATATGAAACACTTGAGCTTCACTCAGGATTGTTGGAAAGTTAAAAATTAAGGTGGTCTGACAGATAAACGGATGGAAAATCCAGCAAGGGCTATTCAGTACAATGATACCACCTTTGACCCTGTGTCCTTGAATCAATATTTGTAAGCTGGGTGGTTAGTTACGAGAGACAGAACTATGTCCTACCTTGCTCTTGTACTATTCCTGGGCACTTGCCAATGGCTGTTGTTGGAGACAATAACTGGACTCCACAGCTGTGAATATCTGCAGTTCATTTGTACCCTTTAGATCACACAGAACCAGAGAATAATTCAGGTCAGAAGGGAGATCTGGAAGCTATGTGCTTCAGCTGCTGCAGGATCATCTTTCAAGTCGAGATTCTGAGGTAGTTGAAGTCAATAGAGAAACGTCTGCGAGAGACCTCAAGGGGTGTTCCCCTAAGAAGGTGGGCCATCCAACAGCCCAGCTGAAGTGCCTCTACACAAATGCATACAGCATGGGCAACAAAGAGGAGTTGGAAGCTACGGTGCCACTGGAAAGCTATGATAGAGTGGCCTTTACTGAAACCTGGTGGGACGAATCCTATGACTGGAGTGTGGCAACTGAGGGCTACAAGCTGTTCAGAAGGGAAGGCGAGGAAGGAGGGGTGGAAGTGTTGCCCTCTGTGTTAAGGAACAGATATAGTGTGAGGAGATGTCCATAAAGGTCTCCCTAAGGGCAGATGAAGAAACAGTTGAGAGCTTGTGGATGAGGATTAAGGGGCAGGCCTATATGAGGGACAGTGTTGTGGGTTTTTATTACAGGCCACCTGCTCAGGATGGGGAAGATGATGAGGCCTTTTACAGACAGCTGAAAGTAGCCTCGCAATCATAGACTTTGGTTCTCATGGGGGACTTCAACCACCCTGATATCTGCTGGGAAGTCTACACAGCCAGGCATATACAGCCCAAGAGGTTCCTCCAGTGTATTGATGATAACTTCTTGACGCCGGTGGTGGAGGAGCCAACAAGGAGAGGTGTAGTACTGTATCCAGTTCTGACAAAGAGGCACTGGTGGAGGACACTGAAGTTGGGGGCAGGCTTGGCTGCAGTGATCATGAGAAAATAAGAGTTCAGGATCATGGGTAGTATGCGCAAATCAACAAGTAGGACTGAAACCTTGGATTTCAGGAGGGCTACCTTTGACCTCTTCAAGAACCTGCTTGGAGAAATCCCATCGGGTAGGGCTCTGGAAGGTAGGGGGACTCAAGAGAGAGCCCATGAAGTTTCCAGAGGTTTTGACACCATTAGTTATTAACAAGCAGAAGACCTTGGAAAGAAGTCATATAAAAATAACCTTTACATGGTGCATAACTTGGAATTTAACCTGATTATTGCAGCTGTTAGCAATGCTTTCTAATTTAACTCTCACAGACGAGCACAAAGCAGAAAAGAAAGGGATCTATTTATAGTATTCACAGTGCCAAAATCAGGCTATCGATCACTAAGTGGACTGCATTGTCTGTCACTTCAAACCTTGAAGACTTGAAAATGCCTTTATGGTCACCAGTGACATGTAAGAAATTAACAAGATATCCCATAAAATAGTGTAAGGAAGAGTGGCTTGGCGTGAGCGAGATGCACATCTCGTCTGTCGTTTAGTTCCTGGCATTCGGTCATCAAGAGATCAGCTTTACAAAAGTGCCTGATAGGCTTATAATTAATTACTGCTGCCTACGGGAGTTCTGCTTGGCAACTGCCCTGCAGGCAAACGCTCCTCATCCTACCCAGCCGCTGTGTGGTGGGGCACATGCTCTCACTTCTGGATGGAGTGGGAACACCGTCCCCTCACCCAAGGAGGGATGTTTGGCTCATTCCAATAAATCATTGCGGTACAGGTTGTATTTGATAATCTACACATCAAGCCCAGACCTGAAATCCATTGAAGCTACTGGAGACCTCTGATTGATTTCAATTGCCTTTGGATCACAGCGACCACAGTTTGCACCCCTGCACTCACAGCCTCCAGAGAGCCTGTAGACAGGGAAAAGGAAGCAAAAACTAAACGATGTCTCTGTTTCTCATCATCATCTTTAAGTACCCATTTCTAATTTGCAAAAGAAGATGTTGCTTTACATGTTGTTCATTAGCTCCTGTTGAAGAATTAGCTGTTATTGCTAGCCTTTAAATTAGGAAAATAGATGGTGCTGCTTTACTTAGTGCCTCTAAACATCACAGTCAGTTATATCAGAGCTCACAAATTGTTGAAATTCATGTCCTAAGATATGGTCCTTCTAATAAACCTGTTGAAATGGATAGATGAGGGAAGAGTGGCATCTGGTTGTGTTGGACATAGAACTTTATATCTGAAATAATTGCTTGTAAAAATCAATCTTGTGTATAAAAATTGATTTTCTGTTGATTATTATGTTTTTGAAGATTGTAATAAGGATTTTGTTGCAAGGTGCTACAGTATAACACATACCTTGGAAAGCTGTTTCTTATGCTTGTTTAAAAGGAAAAAAATAATTAATTGAAGCTCCCAGCACATCCTGTCTGAGAAAGAACTCGGCCTCAGTCCAGCGAGCTCAGGTGAAATGGAGAGGCTCCGTAGAGTCCAGAGGGGTGAATGCACGAGAAACAGAACCTACAGAGACTTTTGTTCCAGGGGAAATCACTTGGACATGATTATCTAGATGAGTTTGATCCCTCATGTGTGGCACGATCTGTGTGCATCCTCAGCAAGCCCAATTCTTCAGACAAGCTCAGGCAGCCTGTTCTCATGTTTTTCATGAGAGCCATGGTCTGTCTGCCTTCCCTGGCAGCCAGGTATGAAAAGGCTCACTCAACTGCATAAATGTCAGGCTTAAGCTCCAAAACATCTCCAGTCTTGCTTGTGCCATTAAAAAGGTGAATTTAATGTTGTTTCTGGGATTTCAGAATAGGAGACTGTCACAACAATACAGCTCATTGCACAGTCTAGCCTATGTTGCAGAAAAATGCAAACAAACTGAAAGGCAGAAAAAAGGTTTTATTTCAAGGATCGCTGAACTATTCAAGTGACCCAGAGGTATTTTCTATTTTTTCTGAACTTGGTACTGCTTATACTTTAGAGGACAACCAGTCTTCCCTCACAAAGAGTTGGATTTCATAAAGTTCCTGCTTCTGAAATTAATCTCCTGCAGACGCCTTGTTGGAGTTCTGCTAAACTGTCACTTGCCTGTTCCAACTCCCTTTCAATCATGGAAGTCACAGAAATTAGTTGTACCAGTGTGCTGATCGCTAGCTTTCACTTTTTATTTCTCGATTTTCAGAGTGCAAAAAAAGGGAAAATTTGTAACTAAAATAAATTCTGTAAATTAGTAGGCAATATGTAGGAAAAGACATCCTGTGTTAGTAGAATACATTGCCCTTTTTGATGAATTTACTGTGGCCAGTTGAACAACAATTTGACTGACTCTAGGCAATAAAAAAAGAAGGAAAAACAACATCTTCATGGTGATTTAATACATCTTTCTTTTTCTGCATATTAATTGGAGACATGTTAATACCAACACAGACTGCTTTTCTTAGCAGGAGCTCTTTGGTGTATTTAACTTCTGGAAAGCAGCTGGCTACAGTTGGCGTGGGCAGTCTCACAGCCCTTTGGACAGTAATGTGGCAGCAAAATCAGTAATGTGTCTCATTTAATATTAACCAAAGCAGGGGAAAACCAAAACAAAACCACCAAGTGGATCTACATGGAGATTTCAGGATTATCCCAGTAAAATTCTTAATAGTGTCATGTTAAGGCACCAGTGTGATCCATTTTAAGTTGGATGACAGTGTTCATAAATGATCTGTGACAGTGCATAGAGCACACACAAAGTTGAACTGGGAAGTATCATTCTTCTGAGGCTTCAGTGTGGAAATTTTAAGCAAGTGGGTAATATTGTTTGTTAAGGCTGGGACGTGGTACAACTGAGATTACACAGCTCTCACTTCAGCACACCAGTGTGGAGTGTCACTCTAACACTTTTCTCTTAATATCATTGTCATTATAAATAAGACTTTGGTCTTTGAATTTTATGAGTCTTGGGTGGATTCTCAGCTGCCATAGAACTAGCTCTTAAGGCTTACTGGGTTCAGTGGGAACACTGCACTGCAACTGCTGCGGGTCTGGTCCAAAGTATATTGTTAAAAAAGGTTAATGTCAGCTTGATTTCAGACTGTCACCTCAAACCCTTCAGCCCTGACACTGTTTCTAGCCGTTTGTTCTTAATCACACAACATGACTGACATGAGGAGCTGAGATAAAAGGGGGATGAGAGAAAGATCAGTATTAGACATCTTGCTGGGAATGTTGATTTATGAAAACATGGAAAAATAACTCATTTATCTTAATTAATTTTGTTTCACCGCATATTTTAAATAATGATCATTTGTACAAGGCATCAAGTACCTGCTTCAGAATTACCAGAATTGGCAGACCAATGTGCAGGATACCAAAAGTGAGACTATTGGTCAAGCAATTAATATCAATTTGTGTAATTTTGCTGCTTAGAAAAAACTGGTTTTTGTCTAAGAAGTCCAAAGAAATCTGTAAGGGCAGGGATTGACAGACTGATAAAAAAATGAGAGATCAAGACTAAGAGAAGCTGTTGGTGAATTCAAAAATCCACTTTCTGAAAGCATCTGAGTAGCTACAATCAAGAATAGGGCCAACACAGGGCCTCAAGGAGACAAATCAGAGTGGCTGTTACACAGCACTGAGCTGCAATGTGGACTCGTGAGATGTTTCACGATGACCAAAGTTCAGCAAGGTCCATTTGTGGATGTGAGCCAGACAAAGGAACACACAGTACCAGCTGCAAGTCCTGCTGAGGTTGAGTGCAGAAAGGTCATGGAAGCCACCACCTGCTTTTGAAGCATAGGATGAATCCTAATTAGGGAGGCAAATTCTAGGCACCTCTTCCTTCCAAGTTGAAGCCCATGTACGCAGACAATAATGTCTGGATTAGGACAGCTTCCAAATTGGCATATGATTAAAAAGAACTGACACTGATTTATCAAGATATATTGTATTACATTGAGTTTTTCAAGCTCCTCTCTTTCTGATTTTAATGCCATACTGCATCTAGCCTTGCACAGTAAGGCTGCAGCAGCCAGTGGGGAACTGAAGCAGAGGAGCACCAGCTTTGGAAGTGAGGTTCTGGGATGTCACTGTGTTTGTGCAGGGTGTGATTCAAGTAACAGTCACAGCTTCTCTATGAGCCATTTTCCACTGAGTCGTCAATTTAGGCTGAAAAGCTCTGAAAAGTAAGATGTGATAAACAAGAAAGAAACGAGGTATTTTTGACAGGGCTTCACAACTGTATCTTCATTTCTTCATTCTAAACCTTGTACTATTGAATTATTTGCTTTTCAGTGAAGAAACCCCCTACAGTAGCTTTCCACCATTAACAGGAACCAAAATGTGTTTGGCCCAATAATGTTGAACTGATTCTGCTGCATCGGAGCCTCTCACAATGAAGAAGGAGCTAGCAATGTTGAAAATGGGCTTTGGCAAAAATGAAAATGAACAAATCAAAATTCCTTTATCTCAATAATGCACTGCTGCCAGGATCCCACTTATTAAATACGCCTATTTTTGGACTATTTTCTCAGGCACAGTTAACAGCATGAGCAAATCTGTGCTATTTGCAATAACGTCTCATAGTCCAAATAATTACTACATGTTTGGATGATATCAGCACAGTTCTGGTCTTCTGAATGATATTTAGAAGTCATAGGAAGTGCTTCTGGGGTGTATTAATTTCTGATTTCACTTTGATTTTTAACTTAAAAAAAGCAAGCCAAACAAATTATTTATTTGTTTAAATGCATCTATCAAGGAGAATTTGTTATAAGTTAATCAGAAGACTGGTAAGTCTGGCTGTGACGACTAGGGTATTCAGTGGGAAAAAAAAAAGAACAACAAAGAAATTCTGCTAGAACTGTAATTTCATTGTTCCATGTGCATTGAATATAAAGTGATATGAGCATTTTCCACTCTACAAGGACAATTGCCATACAAAACAATAAAGAAACAGAGATGCCACCAGGATTTAGAAACTATCTACTTGCTCTATTCCAAACTACTTACACTTGCTCCTAAACACACATGCATGTTATCACTCTGTACAGTGAATCTTAGAATGGTTGTAAGTCTTAACACCTCTGTCTATGAAAAATTTTGCACTCACTCTCTTAGTTACCCTTTAAGAACAAGGAAGATCTGCTAGACCTTTGAGATGTTCAATCTTGCTCATGGAATAAGGAGCTACTATGGGGCTTTTGTATGTAAATCCAGGGATCTTTGGAAAAGCAGGACTAACTTTACTTACTTGGAAACTCTTGCAGGAGAAACTTCTGATCTCCCATCATCTGCAGTCTTCTCACAGCAGTCTGTGGTCAGGGGTCACCTCAGTCACTCTGGCTTCCCTGTAAAGACTGGAGGAAGCATGGGGTATGTTTAAAACAGCAAAACATGACCTAACAATCTTACAAATGGTGCAGACCTTCGAGAGAGTGTGCCATGAGCAGCCAGATAAGAAAATGAAGCAATTATAAAGCTAATAAAGGCAAACCTATTTAGGCACTGAGTTCTCATTATTCTAGTCTTATTCTCTCAGAAGATTGATTAATGTCTCTTTGATCAAAGAACATGGAAGTAATAAAGGAACACAGATCCTGCCAAGATGCCCATGAGCAAATGTGCAGATGAGCAAACCAGTGATAATTTCAGAAACTGACAGTTGTGGATGGTTTCATAGGCACATCTTGAGCAATCACAATGCACAAGCTCTGGCTGCATCAGACAGACTGGACAGCTAAGCCACGTGAGCTAGAGGAGGCCTTAGAGCAGATGTGACATTCAGCTGTTGCTTGATGCAAGAAATACTTTAATGTTTCTGCATCGTAACTGGAAGTGATTGGATGGTGCATGTGGAGACACTTCTTTCTCTGGTTTTGTAAGGACTCGAGTTTGATGGGTGAGCACCTCAGGTGGTCTTGCAGCACAAAAGACTAGTCTTGCTTCAGAACTCTTCAGTCTCACTGCTGCAGAAGTCAGTAATGCATAAGCCACGGATGTAGACTGAACAATGAAAAACTAAGAATTGGTCTATGAGAAAACCATGTTCCTATTACAGCTGCTTGGGAAAAAATGCTAATTTACTGTGATTTATCTAGGGGAAAAAAAAAAAAGGACAGAGCATGACCTTGGGCAGGATAGAAGCTACCCCACTAACTGTACCCACATCTGCAAACACAGTCTCCCATTCTGAATTCAGGTTTTCACTTACACTGGTACGTAAGCAAGCAATGTTGCTGTAGTACCAAAGAATAACGTGTTCAAAATGTTCAGTTTTCCCCAATGAAATGTTCATAGGACTTGGAATATGATGTCATTTCTTCTCTCAAATGACAATAATATTTACTAAGGACACTGAGGTGGTGTCTTTACTTCCACACTAAACATGCTTGGGGAAGTTTCTGGCCACAGAGGCTATCTGGCATTGAACAGATTGTGTCTATGCTAGTAAATATTCTTAACCTCCAAAAGAGGGTAGCCATATACAAACCGCTTTGCGCAAATGGTATCTTGAAAGCATTCTTGTTCAAACCATTTCTGTTTTAAAGACTGACAGCTGACATGGGACAAAATGATACCAGAGAAGACTTTATGAATATACACACTTGTGTTTCAACACCTTGGAAGCTTCTCTGGGTTGTTCTTCTAGTCTAGAGATAAACTTATCATACAATGGCACTGTTGTCTGTGTTAAGTCACTGTCAAATAAATGAAGATAGATCAAGGAACAGGAAAGAGGAACAGACTGAAGGCTGAAGAAGTCAATCAAATTATGGAATTAGTATCATGCATTTTTTGAGGGACGGTTGTGTTTTCTTTCTCCTGTATTGAGTTCTACTACCCTGGGAAGAAACCTGGGATGTATGTAAACATTTCAGGTCCAGATATCTGAAGACTCATGCATTAATAACAGGTTTTCCAGAGTAACAGAAATCTTGGTTATCAAATTTTGGCAGCTCGGATTTAAATAATGGGCATGCATCCAATTGTAAGCCCTGGGTGCCTTTTCATAATCACCTTCAAAATGTTTCAAGAAATTGCCTGGATTCAACCCCCAGATTACTGAATTTTTCCTTTATACATGTAGAACAGAAAAAAAAAGGCAGAGGGAGAAACCTAATCATAGTCCTAAACAGCAGAACTACAAAGATAACCCTTGCCCTAAATACTAACCTGAGCCTTGACAGTAATTGTATCCATAATCCTAAACCCCAGTCCTAATCCTAACTCTAACTGAAAATTGTAACCCAAACTCTAAAGCCTAGCCCTAAAACCCTGAACATAACCCTACATCTAAACTCTAAACGTTTAACCTAACCCTAATCCTACCCCTAAACTTAACCCTTACCTTTATTCTAAACCTTAACCACAGACCCTCAGCCTAAGCCTGATTGTAACCCTAAAACCTAGCCTGAACTCCAAATCTAAATGCTTACCCTAAGCATGAAAACTAAACTCTAGCCCTAACATTAAATCCTAGCCCTAACCTTCACCTCTCTATATAAAATTTGTTCTGTTGGTAAAGGATCATCAGATTTCTTTTTTCACCATTTCAGTTACAGCAGCTCCTCCTGTTTAAAAATGTTTTATCCTGAACACTGTAAGCTATGCAGGATACTGCAACTTACTGATAAGTAATGTTGACTTCCAAGACCAGATTTTCTAATATTTTAGCTGTGCAAATTCCCTCAGGGAATGTTGCAGATGCTGAATAATAAGCCAGAGGAGGTTCAGACACAGCCATTATTGTGAAGAATTTTCGTAAAACCAGTAATAGGATCTGGACTCCTAATAGTCTAGAATGGTTGAGGTTGGAATAGATCTCTGGGGGTCATTTGGTCCAATCCTCCTGCTTAAGCAGGCACACCTAGAACCAGTTGCCCTGGACCATGTCCAGATGGCTTCTGAAGAAGGAGGGAGACTCCACGTCTCCGAGCAATCTGTTCCAGCACTTGGTCACCCTCATAGTGAGAAAGTGTTTCCTAATGGTCAGGGGGAACCTCCTGTGTTTCAGTTTGTGCCCACTGCCTCTTGTCCTGTCACTGGGTGCCACTGAAAAGAGCCTGGCTCCCCCTTCTTCGCACCCTCCCTTCAGTAATTGAATTCCAGACTAACAAGGACTTCGCAGGTACTAAGCTGCTCCTGACAGAGCTGCTCTATGGAGCTGCATGGAGGCAATGAAGCTGCAAAGTCTGCCATGTGTCCCTGCTCTGGAGAACATCTATAGTTAACTGATCTCCCAGCTAGCAGATGGAAACCGTGATTTCTAGTGAAATAATAATACATATGCACCATCTGCTGGCATACTTAATTAGAGTAGACTCAAAATTGCCCTTGAAATTTCCTCAAATGTTGTAACTAATTGATAAATGTACCTGAAAATCTTGATAGATGAAGCATTATTTATTTTAGCTACTCCTGTATGCATGTAAAAGGAAAAAATGTTAACATTTAAACACTCTTTACCTTTGTTTTGAGCAAGTAATTTCTGAAGCTGTAATGATTGTTGATAACGTTTAACTGTCAACAGGACAAGGGAAAGGCAAGTCAATTGGATTTTTTATTCTGTCCCTGTCTACTCTCATGTTCCTGTGCAATAAGTGTGAAATTTGTTCCACCTTTGGGTCTCCTGACTGGAAGGAATAATAGTACAATAATCTAACTGTTAAGAATTGTTAGGATTAATAGCCTTGCTTAGCACTAGAAGGTAAAGTAGCTGAAGCCTTAGGCTGTAAACTCTGAACTTTCACCAAGATATTGCTCTAGAAAGCGAGCAGCTTAAACACTAATAGCTGGAGTTCCACCTCGAGAGTCCAAGTGGGTTCAGAAGGGTGCTCTAAGTATTCTGGGTCCAAATGGGTTCAGGTCCCATCTTGGAAGCACACTACAAGAGGTGTGCACTGCCTAATCAGCATAAGGCACACAAATTTGGCACATATTTATGGGGAACACATTCAGAACAGAAAAGGGGATGCCATTAGCCAAGATACTAGAAAATTGGAGGGAAACAGACAGCACCACAGGTCTACCAGAAAAACACACAATAGCATTGTGTAAGGAAGATCGGCCAGCGATTAGAGGAGTGGGGGTATGACCCCACTAAGGAACCTTCAAATTAAAGAAACTGGCTACACTCTGGAAAATTTTAGAAAATTAAAAACTTCAGCAAACAGATTATTGGTACGTATAGGATTGTATGTATGTATCATATGGGCATATGACCACCAGGAAGCATATGGTCGAAAACAAGTACGAAAACCTGGGGGAAGAACTTTTGCAGCAATTGTGAGTAATTTAACCAAGCTACCTGCAGAGCCACTCTCTGCACCACCTCGTACTCCTCCCCCTGTAGCACTTATGTAAAAGTGGTTCCTCCCCACCTGCAGTGTTACATATATACATCCATCACCCCTGGGACCCCAGGGATTTGGTTATGTGAGGAAATCAAATACCCAGGTTAAGGGAAGATGTGAGTCAATGTGCATCATTATTTTCCAATATTTGTTCAGAATACAATCCATCCTGGGCCTGTTACTGAGAGACTTGTTCTGTCCAGATAGAAACATAAGATAATTGAAAAGAATGTGGAATTAACCCAACAGGCAGCAGGAAATCACACTTTCTGGTCTCAGGTTGATCCTAATTGGGATTATAATAATCAAACAGATAGAGATAATTGCCAAACACTGATTAGAAATCTGGTAATTGTGATTAGAGTTTGTGAGAAGGTAAAAGTAAACTGAACTAATGTACAGGAAGATAGACAGAGGCCAGAGGAGCACCCCAGCGACTACTGAGGAAGACTCAACAGGCTCCAGAATTTCAGTAATGAATTGACAGCGTGTTTCTGACAAAGCCACCTCTGATATCACACATTCATAGAATCATAAAATGGTTTGGATTGGATTGGAAGAGATCACCTAGTCCAACCTCTCTGCCACGGGCAGGGACACCTCCCACCAGACCAGGTTGCTCAAAGCCCCATCCAGCCTGGCCTTGAACACCTCCAGGGATGGGGAATCCACAGCTTCTCTGGGCAATCTGTTCCAGTGTCTCACCACCCTCACTGTAAAGAATTTCTTCCTAATACCTAATCTAAATCTCCCCTCTTTCAGTTTACAACCATCACCCCTCATCCTATTGCTACACTCCCTGATAAAGGGTCCCTCCCCATCTCTCCTGTAGGTCCCCTTCAGATACTGGAAGGGGCTATAAGGTCTCCCTGGAGCCTTCTCTTCTCCAGGCTGAACAATCCCAACTCTCTCAGCCTGTCCACATGGCAGAGGTGCTCCAGTTCTCTGATCATCTTCGTGGCCCTCATTTGAACTCACTCCAACAGGTCCATGTCCTTCTTATGTTGTTATATCTGCAACTATTTTAAGGATCACATGCTGGGGTGGCAAGGAGAAATTCTGAAAGATATTACATTACCTGGAGGTTCTATACTTGTACAATATGTAGATGATTTGTTATTTGCCAGCAAGACATATGGAGATTGATCGGAAGATGCTCTTTGCCTGTGTACTGCTGCAGCAGAGAAAGGTCACCATGCACCTCTTTCTAAGCTTCAGCTGTGTCAGCAGGAAGTAAAATATTTAGGATTTATGTTAACAGAAGGACAAAGATTAATAGTTTCATAACGGGTCCAGGGTATTGTAGAAATACCTCAAATACTGACAAAGAAACAACTGTGAGGATTTTGGGGTGCAGTAGGATACTGCAGGCCTTGATATCAGGGCTAGGGGAGTTAACTGAGCAACTAACAAAAGTTACCAAGGCAGAGAATGAAAAGCATAGACGGTGGGTTTCAGAGAGTGAAAAGGTTCTTCAAGCTGTAACAGGAGCTTTAACTTTTTCTCTAGTGCTGGGATTGTCAGATTACTCCAGGTCCTTTGAACTATTTGTGCATGAAAACAAAGAAGAAGCCAGCGGACTCCTTACTCAAAAGCTGGGCACACACTGCCACCCCGTGGGTTTTCACTCAACTCAGCTGGATCCTGCAGCTGCAGGGAATAATTCCTGTCCTAAAGCTATAACAGCAACTGTCATAAAAAGGAGCAGATTACTAATTCTGGGTCATCCAACAACCGTGTATGTCCCGCATGAACTAGAACTGATTCTTAAGCAATGTGCTACACCAGCATTGTTCCCACTAAAAGCACATCACTATGAATCAACAATTAACAAGATGCCTGCAGATAATAGATGTAGAAGATGTAATGTTTTGAGTCCAGCAACTTTACTATCTGTTCCCTCCAATGGTGAGCTGCATGATGATTGTGAACCAGACTGAGAGAATGTGGGCAGCTCTGGGAATACATATGGCAGTAAACAGGATTGCGAGTTCTTGCCTCACATGTTGGAAGTTTTCCAACGTAAACCCCAAACAGGATGTTGGAGGACAACCATGGGATTTTGCATTCCAAAGACTTGCAAACTGACTATGCTGACATGCCTCCCATGACTTAAGTGCACGTAAGCACCTGCTGGTAATGGTGGACCAACTCTCAGGATGCGTAGAAGCTTTCACTTAAAAATAAAATCATTCAAACTTGTAGTCAGGTAGGTTTGAAATTAAGTTCTAGGCACATTACTATGGGATATTGGAAATACCCCGTACCAACCTCTAGGGTCGTCACCAGCAGAAAGTGTTTGGCAAGCATTTAGCTGTACCTGGGACCTTTGACCCCACTACGACCAGCCTCTTAGATGGAGATGAACAAGTTACCAAATTTGTACTGGGGATACAAAAAGCATCTACAAGAAAGTTTCAAAATTAAAACTCATCTCACGCTCAGTGAGTACCAACACACCCCTCCAGAGAGACAGGTATATGATTTTCTCCCAGAGGATAAAGTTTTAATAAAAGTATTTTTCTGTAAATCTAAATGGGAACCCAGGAGAGAGGGGCCATATACAGTATTATTAGGTTCTTACTTTACTATAAAAGTTAGAGAAAAGGAAGCATGGATCCACCACTCACGTGTTTAAGAGCTACCTGAAGATCACAACGACCAGCAATGGGAAAATCTACCACGATTGCTACTTTGGAGACTGAAACCATTTTAATTTCAGAAGGATGAAGGAGTTACAAATTCGTGTCATTTCTGTTTCCTTTCCAGGGCTACTCGGACATAGGACTCCTCAGACACCTAGTCAAGCAGACCATCTGACATTGTTCATAAGGAATTTTAACTCTCTTGGTTACTGGTGAAGTTACTAACATTCACTCAGCTTATTGCTGTGTAAGGGTTGGTGCTGAAGGAAGCACGAAACGCACCCCTCAGCAGGCTGATCCTGGCGAGAAGGGGAGGATTTAGTTTTCACATAGAGTAGCAGCAGCTGTGAGCGATTGAGTTCACGACTGTGTACCTCAATAGTAAATTAGTTCCTTTTTTTTTTCTATTTTAACTTTTCCTGCACATCACTTACTTAACCTTGTGAAATATAAACTGAAACTTGCTGCTTTCTGTTGTGTTACCTCGGTCCCAGATTCTTGTACTGCCGCGATTGAGAGAGGGGACATAGCTTGATGCAAGCAGAAAGTCAGTTTATTGTGCACAATCACTTGTTAATTAACCCACCTGTTAATTGAGCAGCGCTCGGGGCTCTGCTCGTCAGGCCCCGTCCCACATTGTACAAATGGAAAGGCCACTGTCAAATGCTGTTTCCAGGACCAGAACTACTGTTCTCCTCTTCTAAGTAAAATTCCATGTTATTTACAGTAGATGAAAAAGAAAATTACATTGTTTCTGATTGAAAAGGTCTGCCTTCCAAGATAGCAAAATTAGTAACAAAACAGAAAACTGAGAACAAAATAATCTCTTAAATCCAGATCAAGAAGGGGTTTAAATTCATTCACTCATTTTTCTCTACAAGCAGAAATTACAGAGCTAGATTGTCTCCTGAGATGTATTGGGATTTTTTTTACTCAAAGGTACAGTGTTTTTAAGAATGTGTATCAAGCACACAGTTCTAGTAATAAAGGAAAATGGGTCCCGAGATATTCAAACAACCCAGCAACACAATCTGGAGTAATTTGAGATTATTCTTGCTGTTAACTTAACTTGGAGAACAATTGACACAAGAATAAACATCACCAAGAACCCCACCTGCTGAAAAATTTAACTGAGATTGCTATATTCAAAAACTGTTGCACTGCAAGTCACTGGAGTAATATTATCATGATTATATGAATACCATCAGAATCTACACCCAAATCCATGCTGCCTTTCATAGCTCACTACAATTCAAAGTGGCTATAAAATATTGCATCATTGAATTGTTAACATTTTACCAGGAGAAAAAGAAAATAAGGAATCGGGATTTCAGCAGTAAAACCATAGAGAATAAAAAATGTCATCATTTACCACATAACATATGGCAAAAAAACTATTGCGACTGAAAACCTGCAGTTTTCACACTGGAAAACTTTATCTATTAGAATTGAAAGTGCTTTGTTCACTCAGTTCTTCTTCATGTGCTAGTGCTTTTTTCACAGTGAAGACAAGGCCCCAGAGGAATATTTACACTGGAAATTTTTTGGGCTGCATTATCACTGAGGAACATCAACTTGCTGTTGAAGGCAAGAGTCTTAAGTACATGTAATATCAAATTTGTGACAAACTTTTGCAAAATCAGGGAAATGCTTCTGTGTTCATAAAAATAAAATAAAAAAAATCAAGAAAAACAGGGAAGATAAATACAGAAGTGTTGCCAAACAGAATGCTTTGGGAGAAAGAAGCCTTTCATAAAATGTCTTTAAAGAATGTTCAAGACTGTAAAAGCCAGTGGCTCTCAGTATGCAAAGCCACTGATAACCACTTTATTGCCTAATTTCTTAGCTTGCAAAAGTGCACTTTCAGTGAAAAGCAACAGAAGACCAATTTTTCAGCCTGCAGAAATCAAAAAGCTTGTCGAAGTTGTCTACTTTGTAGTGACTGATGGATTCAAATATGTTGTTTACAGAGAAGCAAAGTAGGCATTCAATTCAGGGCAAAAGAAGCAAAGATATAGAGTTAAA
This sequence comes from Tringa tobata, assembly GCA_033628505.1. Taxonomy (NCBI): domain Eukaryota; kingdom Metazoa; phylum Chordata; class Aves; order Charadriiformes; family Scolopacidae; genus Tringa; species Tringa tobata. The sequence continues at coordinate 3,601,952 of JAHREE010000152.1, read as the reverse complement.
CCATGGCATCTGAGGAAGGATGTACTCCAGTTTCCCTTGGCTACTACTTCATTATTATTCACTTATTATTTTATGATCCATATCTGTATATATATTATCCTGTTTTATATTTTGTAATGCATAAATTGGAAAGTAGTAACTTAGCTCGGAAAAAGGAAATGCAGTTTGGAAATCCAAGACTTTTAAAGCCATGTGCCCTCTCCTTTTTTTTCCTGTAATCACAGAATGGTAGGGATTGGAAGGGACCTCTGGAGACCATCTAGTCCAACCTTCCTGCCAGAGCAGGTTCACCTAGAGCAGGCTGCACAGGAACGTGTCCAAGCGAGTTTTGAATACCTCCAGAGGATACTCCACCACCTCTCTGGGCAGCCTGCTCTGCCAGCAGCGTGCCTTACCAAGTCAAGTCATCGTGCTTAGGATCAGATAAGTACAGGAGTCAAAAATTTTAAGTTAAAGAAAGAAGTGTGAATCTCATAAAATGCATAGGCACTATACTTTATATTGCATTTCCATATCTTGATGTGCTGCTAAAAAGGTAACACGCATTTTTACTCTACCTGCCAAGTTCTCTTTGTGCCACAAAGCACAGTTTTCATGATACTTCAGGCTGGCATGGAGAAAGAGCTTTGCAGCCGGTTACCCTTTCATGAAAAAGGAGATCAAGCCTCATCTGCCTACCTTCTCAGGTAGCAAAAACCATAATTTTAACTATTTTTATTTTCCCCAGATACATTCCCAAAACTTCAGAAAATGCTGTAAAACACTAACTGAGACTTCCTGACTGCGTAGCAGCAACCTTGATCAGTCAGACCGTATGGAAGGAATGCCTGCAGGACACTGAATGACGTGAGCTGCAGTAAACTCAAATTCAACCTAGCCTAAAAGAGATTTATGTGACATACAGGAAAATAATTAGATTTATTCTTCTCAGCCTCTGCTTAACATGTGTTTATATTTATGCTCATTTTTTTTGCTCATATTTGCAGTGTTCTTGGCCTTACAATGCTGTTGTAAGCAGTTGACACAGTGGAGGGAAGGGATGCCATCCAGAAGGACCTGGACAGGATGGAGAGGTGGGCTCGGGCAAACCACATGAAGTTCAACCAAGCCAAGTCCAGGGTCCTGCACCTGGGACCTGGCAACCCCAGGCACAAACACAGGTTGGGCGGAGAATGGCTGGAAAGCAGCCCTGAGGAGAAGGACTTGGGAGTGCTTATGGATGAGAAGCTCAACATGAGCCAGAGTCCTCAACACAGGAAGGACATGGACCTGTTGGAACGGGTCCAGCGGAGGGCCACTAAAATGATCAGGGGGATGGAGCACCTCTCCTATGAGGACAGGCTGAGAGAGCTGGGGTTGGGTTTAGCCTCAAGAAGAGAAGGCTCCGGGGAGACCTTATAACAGCCCACCGATATCTGAAGGGAGCTACAGGAGAGCTGGGGAGGAACTCTTTGCCAGGAAGAGCCAGTGACAGGACAAGGGGTAATGGTTTTAAATTGGAAGAGGGGAGATTTAGATTAGAAACCAGAAAGAAATTCTTTACAGTGAGGGTGGTGAGACACTGGAACAGGTTGCCCAGGGAAGTTCTGGATGCCCCATCCCTGGAGGTGTTCAAGGCCAGGCTGGATGGGACTTTGAGCAACCTGGTCTGGTGGGAGGTGTCCCTGCCCACGGCAGGGGGGTTGGAACTCGATGATCTTTAAAGTCCCTTCCAACTCTAACCATTCTATGATTATATGATTATTTTCTTAAGAAGCTATCTGCAAAGTATGTTGCTTCTGAAGGATTTGAGCTTGAATTTTTGCTCTCTGGGAAGTAGTTATAAAGAAGAATCTAGATATTGAAAATATTCTGTGTTTGGTTTTCAGTGATGTCTTAGTCCAACAAAGACATAACTTTTTTCCTAACAAACTGACCTTGCTAAGTATAAATGTGGGGAATAATTTTATGCTGGTGTCATTCCCTTGGACATCTTAAATTCTGAAATATCTGTAAACATTTACATCAGAAAAAGAAGAGGATTGACCCTCTGCCTTCTAACACAGTGCTGGAGAACACTCAGGAGCCTCAAGGGAATCATACCAATCCAGAGGCAAGGAAAAAAACAACAGCAAATGAGGCACAAGCCCAAGAGTGATGTTGAACCTCTGTTAGAACACAGCAGGAGGTCTCTCTTTCTCCAGCTGGGGACTCTCAAACTAGTCTCCTTTGGAGGTTTTGGTGCTTATATGAGTATTGGATGAACCTGTTCTGTTCCCACAGATAGAGTTAGCAGCTGCCTAATGCCATTAATTCATACTCTTTCAATACAGTGGGGTATTTACACAGGTTTCATAAGTCAGGTAATATTTCATTACATTTCATAATATTCTGAGAAAGCACATTGATGGTGTTGGAAACAAAACTAAATATGACTTGTTCTAAGGAAAGTACCCATGCTTTAGATCAAGTATTCCTGAGTACTTATACTAATAGAGAGCAAAAAGATTTGACCAATAAACATGCATAAAGGTTGCCCCACTTTCTGTTCTTCTAGAAGTCACAGCAGGGTCATATCCCACACAGTGAGCTGCAAGGCAGCAGAAGAAGAAAAAGATGTGGCCCTAGTGCTGGAGGAACAAGCTCAGGTCTGGCAACAACAAAGGCAGAGAATGTGACAAGTGCATGAATGGGAGTGATGAGAGTGAATATGAGCATTTATTCTCTTCCTTGGCCTATAACTGTATGGAACTCAGACTGCAATTAATCCACGTGGCTTTGGAAAATTAGATTCATGTCAAGAATCTTCTGCCACTTCATCTGCCTCCTCTTAGACAACTATTCTTCCAGTGTAGTCACATTGCAGAAAAACACGCCAAATCCTCCCCCTTGTTCAATGGTGTTGCCATCTTTTGCTTCATTAGAACAGCAGTAAAATTCTGCTTTCGTGCTAATGAAGTCTCTCTCTCTCCTCTCTCTCTCTCAGTAAAACCCTCCTAAGGTCTTACTGGAGTAGAAAAGGAGATCGGATTCACGGTATAAGCACAGAGTGCCTAAAGAAAGCTCTGGGTGTGATTTAGAAATGAAATGAAAGGCAAGAAATCTTGAGGATTAAAAAGAAGGGAAAAAAAAGAGTACTAATGAAAAAAAAATAAAAGAAAGTGGAAATTCTGTAGGAAGCTTGTCAAGATTAATTGCTTCTTGGTGATATTTCAAGCATTATGCAATTACTCAAGAGACTGAGAACTGACTCTGCACATACACATGTACCTTCTCTCCTCCACAGCTTTCTGAAGAGGGAATTCAGCCAGGTGATAGCAAAGAAGAATCACTTGCCTTCAGCAAGGTCGATAGTCAAGACAGATAAGCCCTCAACACACTAAACAGACCCTGGTTTTCTCTTGCTGCTGTTGTGGACCAGGACTGAATGCCGAGCACAAAGGCAGTTTGGCTTCTCCACCCCTTCCCCCTGTGGTCCCCAGCACGGGGTGCTGGCATCTGCTGCCCAAATACGATAGAGTGCAGCTGAGAGGGTGCATGGCACCTTCTCAGCCATGAATATCTGTCATTACCTCCAAAGACAGCAGTATCTGGCCACATCTTTGTCACAGTTTCTGTTCTGCTCACAGCTAACACGGCTAAACAGGAAAATTCAAGAATGCCCATGCAGTTTCACTGAATTTCACTGAATTTTTTGGAGTTGGAAGGGACCATAGAGATCATCTAGTCCAACTCCCCCGTCGAAGCAGGATTGCCCAGAGCTAGAGCATGTTACTCAGTTTGGACAAAGATGTTTTAACTATGGCCCTGAAAATGAGTAGCAAACTGGCAGCAACTTCTTGGACGAGGCAATCAAATCCTGTAATCCCCATCATAAATTACATCAAGTTCTGTCCTACAGCCACTAAGTTTTCTGTCCTCACCTCTATTAGGAAAGCTACTCCATGACCTTCTTCTTCTGACAATTAGAAATGATCTTCTAAATTGCAGCTTAAGCTTTTTAACAGCCAGTTGATACCCATTTGTTCTTGTGCCAACACTGTTCTTCAGTTTGAATCATTCTCCTGCCCTCCCTCCCTGTTGGAGCTGGTGCCTGGTCAATATGTTGAGAGAAGGTGCTGAGAGTGCCAGATCACTTCAGGATGAACTTAAGATTCTCTTATTTTCTTTCAACTTTCTTTTCAGACACAGTGCATCCTGGATTCCCCAATTAGTTGTGTACTAGTAGCTTACCCTTTATTATCAGTAATGCTCTCTTAGGTCTTCTTCTATCTGTCTAGAGGTGAGATGAGATAGGGCTAAAGTTTCAATAAGAGTTGGAAGCTCTGGCTTCTTCAAAAAGGTCACATAAAATACAGTTATGGCAGCCTCATTTTAAAATGGGGCCAGAGAAGGAGTAGCATTTATCTTCTGAGCTGGTCTTCCCTTTCCACCTTTATAAAATGTCTCAGTGATGTCTGTACTCAACCAGTCTTGAGTTTCACACTTCACAGTCTTCAGGATTTTCAAAATCAGTCTTCCTTGGACTTTCCCTAATTGAAATCTTGCTGGTTCCTGGAAGGGGGGTAAGACAGCAAAGGCGAGGTAGACTTTTGTCAAAGTAAGATCTGAAGCTAAAAAGGCAGCTGGTTCAGCAACAATGTCTGCACAGTGACTTGTCCTGCTTTCCTCATACACCAATATTCACGGAGCTGCACTAGTTCCTACATATGGCATACCTTAAAAAGTAATCACTCCCTTGGAAGAAATGTACATTTGCAGATATTTGCCGATATAAAGCAGGTAATATACAGGTCCTCAGCCAAACCAAAATCATGCAAACTGAAAGCATCCTTGGGTGCAACTTGAGGATCTATTTCACAACAAAGTTACCTACCTCCTGCACAGCCTCTTCCCTCTGCAGGAGGTGCTTTATAAAGCAAGGAAACACCATTAGAACCATTTTACCACCGAGGAAATGGAAATCCCAAAAAGTCACTTCACCAGCTAATGGGGGAAATCCTTTAGAGAACAGGTTTCAGTCTGGTGCTTTAACCCTGGGGCCTTACTGCCTTGTCATTGTCAA
>JAHREE010000152.1:3566872-3587239 GCA_033628505.1 Tringa tobata | reverse complement strand
GGCCACGCAGCTGAGACCCTTTCTTCTGTGTCCTTCAGCAGGGGGGAGCAGAGGAGGCTGCTGGAGCTCCGCGGGAAGGCCCTGGGATGGACGGCCATGCCAGGCAGCGGCCAGCAGCCCCACAGAGAGCAGCGGCAGGGCCCTTGGCCCTCCCGGCAGCCAGCCCTTCCAGCAAGAGAGCTGTCGGCTGCGGGTGGCAGGGGCCAGGAGCGTCTTTGCAGAGGGGAAGGTCCCAAATAAAGGGCTCTGGTGCCTGTGCCCAGGCGCAGTGACCGTGCTGCTCCCTGCTTTGCCTTTCTCTGCGGCCAAGGGGACACGTGCTCAGGGGTGAGCGGGCAATGGGGCCAGGGGCACTGGTGCTGCCAGCCCGTCCCGACTGCCCATGCGGCCAGATGAGCCATGTCTCTGACGGAGCACGTAGCCTGGGACTGCTGGGAGACGGGGTGGAACCTGCAAAAGGTTCGTGTGCTTCTTATGTGTGTGCCCCAGAGCTGGACTCAGCTCTCCAGCTTGGGCCTTAGCAGAGCAGAGCGGGAGAACCACCTCCCTCGACCAGCTGGCCACAATTCTGGTGATTCAGCCCAGGTTACTGTTGGCCTTCTCTGCTACGAGTGCACGTTGTCAGCTCATGTTGAGCTTCTCATCAACGAGCCACCCCAAATTCTTCTCAGGGCTGTTCCCCTGCCATTTTCCAGCCAACCTGTATTTGTGCCTGGGATTGCCATTACCAAGGTGCAGGACCTTGCACTTGGCCTGGTTGAACTTCATGAGGTTCACATGGGCCTACTTCTCAGGCTTGTCGAGGTCTCTCCGGATGGCATCCCTTCCCTCCAGCATGTCGACTGCTCCTCACAGCTTGGTGTCGTCGGCAATCTTGCTGAGGGTGCAGTGAATCCCACTGTCCATGTTGCTGACAAAGAATAGCATTGGTCCCAGTACTGACCCCCGAGGAACACTGCTCATCACTGGCTTCCACTTGGACATGGAGTTGTTCAACCCAACTCTTTGAGTGTGACCATCCAGCCAATTCCTTATCCATCAAGTGGTCCATCCATCAAATCTGTATCTCTCCAATTAAGAGAAGGATGTCATGTGGGACAGTATCAAATGGTTTGCACCAGTCCAGGTTTGTCACAGGTGCTCCAATTGTAGCAGTAGGCTGTACCTAATTATGTATTTGTTTACCCCATGGTGGTCTCTTGCTGATTGTAAAATGGGACATAAAATAAATAATCTTACCAGCTGGGCAAGGGCTGGTTTAGGTGCAGGCAGGTGGATCTAGCACTGCGCTTGCCCTGGCTGCCTCATGTGTTGGTGATGCATTGTCTGCACTGAACACCCCCAGAATTACAACTACGCTTAGAAGCTTAAGTGCATCGGACAGTTTCAAGCATGAGCCATAGGGATTTCCCAAAGGCTGTGACAGCTCTTGAAATTCTCTGGCCGCACCAAAAAAAAATACATGTATAAAAATTACACTCCTCTTTGAAGGACAGTTCTCTTCTTTCCCCGCCCTTGTGCCCTCCTTGCACCTACGTAAGCTCAACAGCTGTCAGCACTTCCCTTTGGTTCACCTGGGGATTGATTTAATCTTAATTTGGCATTGGCTTTGAGAGGGTGCTCTCTAGCACTTCACTAACTTGGGGCTCCCATCCTGTTCACACACTTTGCATCGCATGGCAATTCAGAGGCAAGACCACAGACCTTTGAGCACAAGAGATTATTAAAAACTGAGGTTTTTGGTGTTTTCATGGGAAAGTGGTTTTACACAAATTACTATGAACACTTTAGTTGATAGTGATAAGTCTCTATTATTGCAATTTATAATTAACCAGGTGAGTACTGAATACTACCCTAGTAAGGGCAAGGCCAACAGTGATGCATAATTTATGTGAAACTCTGTTATTACTATTATTACATGATACTACTGTACAGAAAGCTGAAAAGAGGTAAAGAAGCAGCCTGGAGTTTTGCTTGCAAAATAAAAGTCAGTATTTCATGCCTTACTGTCATTTGCAGTGGAAGCCCGCTGGTCAGACAGCACCTCAGTGATACACAACCACAGAAGGCCCAAGAGAAGCAAGCTACCACCTACACTAAGCAGGGCTCACCCCACCCAAAGCACCCTGCAGAGAGGTGTTAAGGGGTACCAACAGCCAAAAAAAAAAAAAAAACACATTTTGACTTTGCTGTAATGAGTATGGCTGTAACAGAATTTAAGAATTCAGAGAGAAATTTCCCTCTTCAAAATTACACAACAGCTATAACTGTAAAGACTACACCTGTCGCTTGAGAGAGGATAAAAGTGGATTTTTAATAGCAGCATTAATTCCAAGGTTATGGTGGATAAACAGACATTTGCTTCTACCAAACTCTGGAAGTAAGCAATACAGAAATGCAAACATACATTACGCATTCAAAATTGTTTTGTTTTTTTTTCTTATTCCTGTGGCATCACTAACCACAGCAACGTATTAGATTGATTTGCATGGACCAATCCCAGTTACAGAGAAACACTGAAGTATTAAACAGTCTATTCAGACAACCATAACACAATTCTCCTGTGTCGCTTGCCAAACACAGGATTATTCTATCCCCAGCACAACTCCCAATTTAAGGAGAAAAACTGTGCAATACACCATTAACTTCCTACAGAATACAAAGGATAAGGACTTATGCTTGATTGTTATATTTTCCCCTCCATAAATTATGAAAATATCTTTCAAAAAAGAATCCAAAATAGTCTGTTGTACAACATATCTTCAACTTACAAACACATAAAAATCTGTGGGAGAGTACAAAACAGCATTAATACAGTAGGAGTTCTATTTACATCATCAGTATAGGATATCAAACTTTTTACATATACACTTCAATCTCTCCTTTCAGAAGGGCCAGGCTTCCAAACAGCAATTTTTTTTTGAAGGTATAAATTTTAATAAAACCTTCAAAGGCTGACAACTCGCCAAACATGTACTCAGGAAACACACTATACAATTGCAAAGTAAATTAAAAAGTGTAAAAAATAAAAATAACTTAAGAGTGACACTGCTTATCTACAGTCTCTTCCGAACTAATTTCGGTCATCATTTATTGCTCTTTTTTTATCAATATAGATTATTTCATGGCTCAGGAGAGGCAGGGAATAGCTTCTACTTTAGTATTCAGCTCGGGTCTGACCCTGCAAAGTTAAGAGGAAGCTGGGGAGAGTTGCCTTGATGCTGACACAGACTTGGCCTTCTAAGCCCACCTAAGTAGCCAAAGCAGTACTTACGTGCAGACCATACTGTCTTTAGCAAAGGCCTTCATAGTGTATTAACCTATTTGGGCAAGTCACTTGTTGGTATTGTGTTGTACTCAGTCACTATCGTACTCCTCTATTTTTAATTCATCTTCCTCCATGATTGCTTGAGCTGCGACAGGCTGAGGCTGACTGCAGGGCAGTTCACTTCCACTGCACTGGCTCGAGGAGAGAGGGAATCCGTCCGGTTCGTTCTCGTTTGTTCTGGTTTTCTCCACCTGGACAGCTGTCTCCACAGTGGGCACATCGGCACAGTCCCCCTCCGCGCTAATAAATACGTCTGGTATCCCAGGATCTTTGTCAGTAAGTGTTTCAAGCTTTAACCTGTAAAATTGTCACGGCAGCAGTAAGTTACCACATAAAAAGGCCCCCCATCTCCTGCGATACGCATTCTGTGCTTACATCACTACCTTCAGTTATTATGTTTTTACAGGTCCATTGCACATTATCCAGGTAGATATTTGTGCCTAGAATTCACAGAAGACACAGGAATTCCTCTCAGGGAAGGGACTGCACTACACAGCCTCAAACCACAGCAACAGCAAAACCTGTCTGTGCTCTGTCACTCCCCAGTACCCACTGCTGCTCCAAGTTTCTTCTTTATGGTGGTAGTGGTTTTGCTGTGTGTCCTCAAACCAGGACACTGAGGTTTCCTCACACACATGAACTGCTAGCAATTAACTTACTGAAAACTGCCTATTAGACCATTTCCAAGCCAAACTGAAATCCTATAGGACAGGAAAAAATTTAACTTGAAACAAGCAAATTTAAAAAAAAAAAAAAAACCAGAAAGAAAATCTTTTTATATTTTGAAATTTCTCTTACTATTTGGACTTCTCAATCTTTGCAGCATCTCTCGATCAGTATGCTACCTATGTTCCCTTCATTATTTTTACCCCCTTACTTGGGAATAATAAAAATTTATACAGTTACTGATCAAATACCATGCAGCCTCCTCAATGCCAGATTTCTTACTCCAGTACCATTTCCATGGTAATATACATAATGGAAAATAAATATTCTTATTACCATTTTAAAGACTGCTTAATAACACAAAATAAATTATTTTCAATTAGGATTCTGAAGGAAGCAAGTGCTTACTAAAATACCTACATTTGTCTATACTCCTTTCCAAAATAGTGAACAAATATAAAACAATTACTCCACTTTCAGGAGAAGGTCACCCCTCAGATAAAACTCTAAATGACACACACCCAAGCTACCACTGCAGATACAAATAAAGATATGCTGCAAACGAAATTTATGGCATAAGGAAGTCTACAATTAATTTGTGAAGTTAGAAAGATTTTGGATTAGGTGAGGGAGATTGCAAAGAAATACACCCGTTAGGGACACTTCCCTTTCTTCCTGACTAGCAACCAAAATGGCTTTTAATACAACTGTTGGGGAGTAGGGTGGTTCTTGGGAAATACAGCCTTTACCTTACAGGGCAGTATCATAACTCAGACAGCAACACCACAGTGATAAATACAAGATGCACTGAGGGATGCCCTGAGAAACTCTCTTCTCCTGGGTAAGAGATGAAAGAGTCAGTGTCATTCCAGCTAACTCTGATCTCGATCTTTAATTAGAAACAGACACCATCACAATCAACACTCAAATTTAAAATTTCAAAGTTACAGATGTGTAACCGAGGCTCTATGAAGATAAATGATGCCGATGATTCAGAAGGAATCTCTGGAGTCACAATGTAACGTTGCACCACATCACCCCATGAGCGCTACACAATCTGTAAGTGGAGCACTGCAGTCTTACAGTGGAAGTGAGAAGTATTTTTTCAGTATTTAACATCTAAGGCAGAGGGACTTCAACAACTATAATTTTATTTAAAAACTGCAATCTAAACAAAGATTTACTCTGAGCAGTCCAACAGCAGAAATTCCACAAAACAAAGATCAGTGCTGCTACCTAATTTCAGAGGAAGCACTCATTAAAATATGTTATAGTTTCATAGATATACAGCTGCTTCAAAGGAAATAAGAATAATTCCTCATTATACTTTCTTACACCTCAACACGCACACAGAATGTTCTATCATGCTTCCACATTAATGTTTTCTGCCATGACAAACAACAGGCAAAGCGCACTATACTTTTTGCATTAATTCAGTTTTATTCTCACATAAATGCTTTTGATTGTAAAAAAAAAAAATATTCAGATTACGCACTGGAGAAACATAGATATGTCAAGGACAGAGCTAATATCTGATACAATGGACAAGAAAGCTAAACAAGGATTAAAAGCAAGGCTACAGTAAAAATGTCACTACTGACATTGTAATGATAAATAGATTTGAACTGGAAGAAGTTTTAACAGGCTAAGAATAAAATTATCATGTTGCAAATGAGGGAAAATATGAAAGGGTTCTTTTCCTCAATATATAAGAAACAAAGAAGGTCTTACTTTCTTTAAGAAAAGACAGAAGTCAAGTTTACCTCCCAAAATGTCTTTTCAGCGGTAGCCTTCCAACATCTTGGATAAAAGAAATCTGAGCTGAGAGAAAGAATCACCAGTATCATACTGGGTAGACCATAATGCACTTGCAAATAAACATAGTGGAAAATAAGTAATTCATAAGTTTAGTCAAGTATTCCTGTATAAATTTGCAGTATTTTAGATATCAAAACACTGCACACATGTCTGTTTAACATATTACCATATTTACATAATGCCTACATATAAAAAAACATCCCTGACATTCATCAACTATGTATTTATGATGTAGAGTTAGTATTCCATAGGCCACAAAATTAATTAATTCATCCTGATGTCAAGGCCCTAGTTAAACCATGAAGCCTCATATTAGAAATAATTATCATAGAATAAGTTTCCTGGCTGTCTGAACAGTAATTTTTGGAATATAAAAGGGATTTTTGGAAATCTCGGCTGTCTGAACAGTAATTTTTGGATTATAAAAGGGATTTTTTGGATTATAAAAGGGGGGAGTCTCCAAGACCAAAAGTTACACCCATCTTACCTTGGTTTCTCATTGGATTTGCTAACATAGCAAGATAAGGCAACAGCTCTGTCTGAAGACACTCAGGTGGTAAGCAGAAGCTTGAAAAGAGAGATTTTGCAGCAAGGCAATTTTCTTGATACTGTCAAGAGTTGGGGGGGAAAGAAACACAAGTAAAAAAACTGATAAATCATTATTAATGTAGACACTCTGTACCATAAAACACAGACTTTCTTCTTGCATGAAGGATGAATACACGTAATACACTTACTACTGAAAAGTAAGACGAGAAAAAAAATGATAAGCAGTTAGAGTTAACATATACAGATTCTAAAAGTGGTGATTTCCTTCATTTTTGCCTTTTGCTGGGCATTAAAATTTCCAGAAAGTATTTATCCCTTGATTACAGCCCATCCAGGCCAATATTTTTTTTGCCAGATACAGCAAGAGAAATATTAGTTCAAATCTAAAAAAATGCCAAGTGCTTTGGTGTCTCATGAACAAGGTACTTCTGCTAAACACATGAAACACAACAGTAATAATTTGTTAAACTTACACAACAGTCTAATGTGATTTAAACTGCACAAAAACTTAAACTTACTTTTAGGAATACTTTATAGTATTTCAACACTTAACTGTGTCTCTGTTAACTTAAAGGATTAAGACTCCCCCAGCAGTATGACAATTTGGACACAGGAATCAGACTTTGTGTCAGAGGCCTCCAATTTATTTTTCCATTGAAGGAATAACACAAACATAACTCTTCTTCTTCTTTAGAAGTAACTTATAGGATATTTGACAAGTTTAGCACTGTAAGCAAATCTTATCTATACTACTCAACTGTCATACCGTACAAAAAAAAAATAGAAAATCAAACATTTACCTTTTTATTAATAAAGAACCACTGGGGTTTATGTAAAGGTCGGAACCCCATCCCTCCTTGGTGGTGGGCAAAGGCTCTGGATGTGTTTGAATGTATGACCCCTCGGGTAGCCACAGATGCACTGTATTTTTCCATCACAGGCCGTGTCTAAGAGAGAAATCAGGCATTATGTGAACTCGAGGTCTCTGTAGAGGGTGTCTTATTTGCACTAAAACACACTCTGTAACTGCAGTGATGTGACACACCCAGAATATGCTTACATTACTCTGAAACCTTTACTCAAAGCAGCTGAATGAAAAGGCTAGCTCAATCAATTCAGGGAAAAGGCATACAGACTCCAACACATTTTTAGCATAGCTATGTTCTACTTAAAAGAACTTTTTGTAGAATATTCTACAAACACTGTAACTCGCTATAATAAAATACTGACATGAGTTGGACAGAAATTTGGACTGCATATCTTCTATAGTTAATGTAATATAACATTCATTAACAATTCACTGTCACCTATACTGTGTGTGAAGTGTGAAGTGATATAGCTTAATTCTAAGTGAATTGTCAAAAAATTTCTACCATTCATAAACACTTCGAGACAAATTTAGAAACTCAGTATCAGAGATTTAAAAAAAAAAAATATGTGCTTATAAGTAGATGACACTTACACTCCAATTACTACAAAGGACATCAGCGGTGCTCAAATATTCACTGGCTCTCACTACATCATCTATATCAGAAAAAAAGTCTACATAGTTCTGGTGAAGGTACAAGTTAAACATACTTCCAGACATATGCGATTTTTCCACAATATCCTATTAGGACAAAAAAAAAAGTTCAAGTTTTACACCACGTACAAGGAAATGCATCCTATAGAAGTTATGATACATTTAGACCATTAGGGAGCTGGCACACATGACCTACGCTTATGCTTATTATAAAAGGGAGGTTGGTTGGCTCCCAGAGAAGGCTAACTGTGGGGATAAAGGGGCAGAAGCCATTGCTGTCTTCTCTTGAAGGGTGGTAATAGAAAGGTTGAACTCTGACTCCTCTTGGCAATGCAGGGGGAAAGGATGAGAGGTTAGCAATCACAGGCTGCAGCAAGGGAAAGTCCACCTTCCAGCACAATTCCAACAGTGAGGTGAGAGAATCTCTGGCCCTAGAAATACTCAAAACTCGACAGATCAAGAGCCCAGGAACTTAATTTACCTTTGAAGTTAGCCTACAGATGTCCTTTCCAGATTAATTATTCTGTAATTTAGACAGACTCATTACACACATATTAAGATCAGTAACAAAACCACTGTGCTTGAGAATTTGCAAAAATCACTTAGAGTTTAGTTTGGTTTGGTTTTTTTCTAACTGAACTAGAATTGAGTAGTTATTGCAGATGTACCTCAGGCTGAATAAGCAAGGTGTCTCGACGGTATTCTGATAAGTGAGCAGGCAGCTGAGGAATTTCTGATTCTGACACTGGTTCTCCTACAAATGATTTTACAATCTTTAGTATCAGAAATGTTGTTACATTTCTGCACATAATCAAAAAAAAAAAAAGCCAGAAGAAAGGAGATAAAAATTTCAGATTAGAAATTACAAATAGAATAAAAACTAGATAGGAGCAAGAACAGAAATGTGCAACTGCATGAACACTAGTTTTCACATCTATCGAGCAGCATTTTTAGCAACTGTCAACTCTATTAGCAACTAGATTACACTATTTTCAGTTCCCAGAAAGCTCTTGATGCAGGCGTAAGTACTTAATTATTTTCAGATGCTAAAAAAGCAGTACTATAACCACACACAGGCAGCAGATTTTGCAGAACCTGAGTGTACAGAAAGTAGAACTTTCAGTAGTAAGGTGGAAAGTATTTTGGAGAGGTTGAAAGGGAGACAAGTTATGACAGAGAAGTGGGAGAGTTTTTCAGGTCAGAAAGGAGAGAGCACGTATGTCCGTTAAAGGGAAACAAAGAATTGAGATAAACAGTAGGAAGGAAAAGACATCAGGAAGAGTCAAACTCATATGCACAAATAAAGGAGGCAGTACCTATGAGGCTGCAGGGGTGTTCTGTATCCTTTGGAAATACAGACAAGTACAAAACATAACCATACAACAGTGTATAATTATGCACAAAACCAAAATCTGCTTTTGTACAATACAACAGGTGGTGGCTATTATCTAGCAATGCAACTAAAGTTATATAATTACATACATGTAGTGCACATTAATGAAACATTTATTTATCTGATGGATACCGACAGCTGCAGTCTCAAGTTACCACAAACTTTTGTTACTCTTTTTATACTGTTACTAATGACCAAACGTGTGAATTAGAGCTTATCCTAAACCTTACTTTAACAAATCTAGCTACTAGCAGCTGACATGCTTTGCCCATTGAAAGGAAGAGTAAGTCAAAGCTTTCTTACTTTTGCAGTAAATTATTTTCCCCAGGGCATGGAAAAGAAAGATGGAAGCATCTTTGCCACCAATAGCTTGTATCTCCTGATCTTCTGAAGTATCAGATTTACTTTTCTTTCTTGCTTTAGATACTACTGTTGCTGCTTCAGATTTTAGTGTGGAGCTCCTTTTCTTCCTTGACCAAAACTCTTTCTCCAACGAGCAGTCTACCAATAAAAGCAAAAATACGATCAGGAATGTTTGTACATGAATCCAAAAAAGTTTTCTATTGTATTGCTACTGCTAATGTTCTAAACAAACAAATAATAAATAAAAAAACACCAAACAGAAAAGGTTATATAAGAAGGGGCACTAAGAGAAAACTCATTTATTAGGAAGACAACCCAGCCACCTAAACTAGCCTGCTTCATTCCATTTCTGTCTCTAAAGCCACAGCTAAGGTACCAAATACTTTTTTGAATAATAAATATGTCTTAAAAAAAGTAAGTATTCTTCCTTATTCATTCTAGTTCTGACGCATCCCCAACTTGCCTTTCTTAAAAATTTCTTCTTTATAAAGTACAAGTGCCACCATATGTAAATTAAATGTAAGTTACCATGCTGTTCACTTATCAATTTATCTTCCATTTGCATTATCTGCATAATACCCTTACTAAAATAAAAGGAAGCAAAGGAAACCTTTCCTTTAGCTGATTCTTCCAACAGCCTACTATTTCTACAATGTTTTGAGATGCAGGGAATAAAACCTTCCTTCTACACTTATTTAAAACTCAAAAATTTTCACCCACAATTTGATTTAGTGGCAGATGAATGTTCCTTACCAAACTAAAACAACTTATCTTTTATATATTTATCTTCGTCTTCTCCAAAGATTACCGTGGATCCTTTTTACCCATTAATACTACAAAAGTGACTGTATTGCTTGTGTTGACACATATACACAAGTGAAAAAAGACATATAAACTAATAATGCATTCTCAGGAGATCAACAGGAGGTGAGGACTCTCCAAAATTTACAACATCCCACTGGCTGCCAATCATTTACTTAAGTGAAATACCTGAACAACTGAAAAATTGAAAAATTTCTATTCAACATGAAAGCAGCTCTTCTCAATCTTGTAGAGATAATGCAGGAAGAGACTGTTCTATGTGGTATGACAAGTACATGATCCTGAGACGTCATACAGAAGCTGTCAAGCCATATGCCTTTGTTTTCTCCCAAGTTCTCTTTGTAACTCTCACATTTTTACATTTCTGAGGTAATTTATTAAAAGTGACATAAACTGGCCATTTTAAGACTATTTAGATTTTCTACAGTATGTAGAAGCTACTTAACATCCAGCAGTGAGCTAATGCAAACTTTTCTCAGGTAACCCCAATCTACTATTTATTAACTCAGCAGTATTATCACTAAAATGGTTTTACTGAGAAAAATCTTATATTTTTCCAATTAACACAGAACAATAAAAACTTGTTATACTAGAAAACAACATCAGAAGAATTTAGATACCACATTTGCAAGTTAAACCTAGAAACTTGACTCTCTCCCTCAGGTAATTAAACAAGTACAGCCAAGTTATTTTCAGTATACCGTAAAATACAAACTACAACACTCTGTCTTACAATAGGGACTTGAAACAACATTTAATCCTGTGTTCCATAAGCACATTTTCCATTTGCAAGGTGGATAGGAGAGAAAATTAATAAAAGCAACACGATTATTGCTAGATTTATGATATACAGCAGAAAACAACTGTTGAATTCACTTCCTTACTTCTGGGTTGCCTATAAAAGCTGGCACCATCTAATGGTTCTTCACATGAACTACACGTGCCAGAGTACTGCTTTTAAAAATCATACTTTATGTAACTTGCATAAATTGGTTTCGTAACAGTTATTGGCTTCCAATGCTTTTACAAGACAAGACAGTAAATTTTCCGGGGTTTTTTGATGTTTGGAACATTCAATATAATCCCAAACTAAGTCTAATTCGAGCATTGTCCAACCAAGTACTTTGAAAATGACTAAAACACTGAAATTGGAAGTTATTCTATAATACACTCAATAACTTCACAGTTACTACCTTGCAGTTTTTCAATTTTCCGATATCCATAGGAACTTCAAAGCAAATCGGTCACTACAGAAGTGCTAGATACAAAGTCAGAGGGCTATTTCAGAAATGCTTTAAGAATAGAGATAAGGACATGGAGAAGTATAAAGAATCAAGCAATGAAAATACCCCTCTCAGTTTAAGGTTGCATCACAAAAGCTTTTATCAGTAAACACCCACCAATAGCAAAAATATCAAGAAAATAGGGCATTTCATTAAT
Organism: Tringa tobata; assembly: GCA_033628505.1. Classification (NCBI taxonomy): domain Eukaryota; kingdom Metazoa; phylum Chordata; class Aves; order Charadriiformes; family Scolopacidae; genus Tringa; species Tringa tobata. The sequence continues at coordinate 3,575,338 of JAHREE010000152.1, read as the reverse complement.
TGCATCAATGCATACATAGCAGATGTTACTCAGTTTTAAGACTACACATAACAGTTATGAAATAAAACATCTTCAGCTTTAAAAAAAAAAAAAAGAAAAAAACAACCAGACGGTGTGCCTTTTATTCCTGCTCCAGAGCAGCATGTGAAAAATGTTTTGCACAGCTCACCCAGCTAGTGAACAGTACAGCTTTACAGCAGAAATGGTCAAAACATCATCTACTTAACAAAACCATAGGTATTTACCTTTCATAGAGTAAAACTGAAGACTGTTTATTGCACTTCTTATATCCCCTGAACAACCTCTGCAAAGCAACTCCAGAGCAGTTCTATCAAGAGCACAATTCTTTTCTCTGTTCTACAAGGAAAAGCAACATTCAAAGCAGTAAGAAAAAGTAGGGAACGGAGTATTTGAGTATTATGTTGACTGTGAGGACCCTCCTCTGAATACACATTGCAAACAGACTACATGAGCCCCCACCATGTGCTCAAACTATATAAAACTGCCAACTTTAAAACATTCAATCCATTTAAGCAGTTTGCCACATTTTATACTGCAATATTAAAGACAATAATGCACATAATTTTTTGCTAGGTGTCACTAAATATTAGATATATTTGTAATCAGAACAGTTCAGGAATAATACAAGAGTTAGGTTCACGATCTCTTCTGGCCTTGATGGTACAATGAGAATTACTTCTACTCCTATTATTTGTTTCATATATATACTTTCTGTAATAGGCAGAAGAATTTTCAGAACTAACTCTGAAGACTTAGAACACGGATCAAGTGGAACTAATGTTAAAAACAAGACATCTTTCCAGTTTACTCCTTGTTTTCTGTTGGGGGGGCTTGGTGGTGTTTTTTGTGGTGGTCTGCTATCAAAGAAATACAGTAACAAAAAAAAATAACATAATTTCAGAAATATAAGTCTGAAATATTTTGGTCTTAGCACTGCACAGAAGTTATCGGTTTTGACAACTTACCATACTAGCTTCTGTTGCAGCTATTCGATTAAGAACTTTCATCATATTTGTGGGTGCAACAGGCTTGAAACTGTTGAATTTCATTTAAAAAAAAATTCATTAGTTTCTGACTTCTCATTTATTTCAATCAAGTTTTAATGAGATTGAAGATCTTACCTAATACTGGATATACACAACTCCTCTAGAATTTCCGTTGGGAATAGTAACCTCAGGTTGCTGTCTCCACTGAAGTTATCCGAGATTATAAATATAAGGGGACATCTACTTGTACGAACAAATCTCCTAAATTGAAAAATAAGTATAACAAGAATCAAACTCCAATATGCTGCAAGTGGCTAAAGCTAATCATGAAAAACTTATTTGCAACTGACCTGAGAATTTCATGTAGACTGCTGGGGTCTCGATAGAATTGGTTGGGGATGTCCTATTGAAAACAAATGAACTGCTGTCATTACACTCGGATGTAAATACTCTCTCCCACAGACTGACTCTTATGGCACACTACGCTGCTATACATTTTTTCTTCCTAGTAAGCCTGCTTTCAACTAAATTTCAATGCAGCTAACAGTGAAGGTAACTGGGGCGGGGCAGGGGTGGAAGGAAACAAAGGAGGGGGGGAGAACATAATTTTTTTTCCATAATAAAAGAAAAAAATACTATCTAAAAAATAAACATTTTCTTTCTGTCCTTGTTTCCTAAGAAACAGCCTTGGGTGATTACATTGCCTATTAGAGTTTTACTCAGAGGACAAACACTCAAGGTAGCAGCTCCACTCAGGAAGAGGGCAGGATATGCTACTTTAGAGATGAGAGAACTGACACATTAAGTGACTTCATGAAGAGAAGTCACAGAAAACCATGCTTCCTAAATTCTACAGTACATCAAATTACTCAGCTAGAATTTTTTATCTCATCTATTCTTTTTCTTGAAAGCTTACGGGCAACTTGACTCTCATAACTCTCTCTGTCAGAGAACATGACAAGTTCAGGAAGAAAATACTACTGAAATACACTCCTGAAAAAGTAAAAATAAAGTCTTCTCCTGTACCTCCCACTGTAGCTTACGCACCCTCAGAGCTCACATCTCCTCCCTAAATAGCACCACCTGCATAAGACCAGGGAATGCAAAACTTCAAATGCTTTCTGATTGCATTAATTTTCACATATCTTCCATACTCTCCTGCATCCTTAAATAGCAAGCTTAGCGGTGAGTTTTCCCCCCTTCCCGTTTACTCACTACATATTTCTAGAAAGTTAATCATAGAGAAACATGGGTATGACTTTTCAATATTGTTTTGATCTACTTTTTGATACTCTATTACTTATTGCTGTACACAAACTAGTCTCCAATTTCTGCCTGCCTATTAGCTTATATAGTTTAACCACAGGTAGAACTTCATTCTAGCCTGCTGTAGAGACTCAAGAAGTAATAAAGAACTCATCTGCAGTAAAGCAGACTAACTTTTAGCAACACCAATGCACCAGCTGAAGCTAGTTAGCATGTCAATATTACAATAAAAAGTATTCTTTTCAAAACAAGATTCCATGAGTTTTCACTTACTTCAATAAGAATAAGCTTCTTATCATTTTCTGAGGACTCCCCAAGCATCTGAAGTTTGTTATACTTATTTGCTCTTAATAGAAAATCTTGAAAGAGAGCTGCTTGGGCCTGACTCGGAAATGTATGAAAATTTGAGTCTGAAAAAGAAAACTAATTAAAAATATGTATTCTATACATTATACCACGCAGAATAGAAATACCCACAAGATCTAATACCCACCCATCTTATTTTCTGACAATAGCCAGTGAACATCAGCAGCCAAGCCCTTTGTCAAACATATGACAAATAGAAGAGAATTTTTAAGATGTATCATTCAATTGGGGTCCCAGAGAAAGACAGACCTATTTTTAGTTAATTGGCTCAAATGACATCCAGGCTATCACATAGCTCTCTATCCTAATTTAAATTGCAAATTATTTTGGAGTAAACACTGGAAAAAGACTCAGTTCCTTTTCAGATAAAAGCAAACATTAAGATTCTTATTCAGCACTAAGGATCTAACTTCCTATGTGACAGACATAAAAAAAATTAAAAATACAGAATACAAAAATCTTACAAGAGTAACTGGAAAGAAAAAAATATACCTACCGTGGCCAAACATATTTTTTAAGTCTTCTTTTGTAAAGTCTAAAGATATTGGATTGATCCATTCTTGCACCTGAATGCCAAGATCTTTTGCTAATATTTCTATAGTTGCAGTCTTTCCACAACCAGGAGGACCAGTCAGCAGTAAAACAGAGCTACCCTGTCACAGGGAAGGGAAAAACACAAAAAAAACCAAAAGCCACACGTGATAAATAAAGACTGAAAGTTGGCTGAAAATTAATATTGGCTGAATTTCTTCTATAGTTTCTGTGGTAATGATTCTCTTTTCCCAGTAAAAACTGAGTTAAATATTTTGTGTTATTGATTTACCTGTTGAGTATTTACATAGAAAGAACTGTAAATGCCTTGGTCTCAGTTTTTAACATATCTGTTTACTTAATGCACACCACGTACACTACCAACATAAAACATACTGAAATAGGGATATATACATACTGAACATTAATTCAAACTGAACTGAAACTGGAGAACCTCTTATCAATCCGATTAAAAACATCTTATTACATCAAGTCAGTGCAACCAGAAATTTGCCAAGATACTTAATCTGCGGGATACATAGTGCAGCCACAAGCACACACCAAAGCAGCATGAACTGACTGGATACCAGAAAATAGTATTTCTGATCAAAAATAGATTCCACCTCTCAGCAGCAGAAGCCCTAATCAAATTACAAGCTCTTAATCTATGTTCTTAATAGATTTTTTATAGTGTAACAGATACCTAATCACTACCAGTAAGTTAAGGTTTTCCTCTGAAATTAAAATAAAATTGAATCCAGCTCTTGTATCCAGCATTTGTATGATTTCACATCTCTAGCTGCTAATTTTAGCAAGATTACCTGCTTTGGCTGCCTCTGAAATATGTGCAGTTTTAACCAGGTTTCAACTTCTTCAATCTTCTTCTTTTGCACGGCTAGGTCATTCTAAAACAAGATTAAAATATATCAAATTCATATGTACACCTCTTGCTTTCTAAGATTGTAACAGTGAGATTGAAGAACAGAATATATGCCTACTAAAATACTACCAGACATGTACCTGTATATTCCAGTTACGTATATTTATGCTATGGAGAAGTGCAACAGGTAAGGATATTCTTTTCAGCCTGTTTCCTCAAACAACCAGTTTTCCATTGCTTGCAGTTGGAAAATAATGAATTATTTATTAGTCCTGAAGTAACATTACAATCTTGCCTGTTTGAGTCAGTACACTTTACAGCTATTGCTGCAGCTGCTGCATTTAGGTTTACCGATCAATACTACATGGATTTTTGGAACTTCTGCAAATCTCATGCAGCTTATTCTTCTCCTAACCTTGCAACCCAGTTCTTCTCCACAGATGAGCTATTACATATTTAATATAATATACAAGTACTACACTAACTTAATTAAAACAACCAGCACTCAAATCTAAGAGACGGTTGACACACACGCTGATACCCTTGAAGCACACTGTGAAAAAGCCACTCCACAAGCAGAACCAGCGACGACAGGTTTATTACAGATTTGACCCCTTTCTCCTTGAAGCCCTAAGGTACCACAGTACCCTCCCACTCACAGAGTCACACCTAGGATGCATTGAGCAAGCAAGCGATAGTGCAAAATGCACTTAGTCCTAAGTACTCTGAACACGCTAACAGACCAGCTGACTCCTGGACAGTTACATGTGAGATAATTTCTGTCCTTTTTCCCCATAACTAGTGCACCAACTCAGTCCCCTCTCCTTTCTTCAGCTGTGGATTTTTCCTTGTACTTGGAGTCGTTAGATCTGACTGAAATTCAATAACCGTTTCGGTAACAGGGGTGGATGGACAGGAAACAACATCTCATCAGTAGCTTTATCTCCTCAGGAAGCCTGAGGGAAAAAATTGCATCTCATACAGACAAATAGCTCATAAAAGTCTTACCTACAGGCAGTAAATAAATAAAACTAGTATTTCACTGCCATCATAAAATAGGATATACTTAGAACTGATGAATATAAACAGAAGCACAACATGTCACACTATAACATTACTACTGCATTAACATTCAGAACAACTCTCACACCTGAGTTTCAGGTTTGTATCTGTCTACCCATGGCTCATCTTGAGATTGGCCCCGTTTTTGTCTGGACTTGTTAGAAGGCAGATCCACTGAAGATGACTTTGCTCTTTTTCTGGGCAGAACTTTGGTTTTGCTACTTTCTGGCACAGAAGGCAGGTCTTTCTTCTTCTCCTGCCGTTTTCTTCCAGCGTTGCCTTCTAGTGGCTTCACAGCAACAGCACTGGAAGAAATATTTGCGTTTCCAAAGAAGTCATCAAATGAACGTGCCAACCAATCTGTTACCTGGTAAAATACAAACATTTCACTATTAACGCAGCACTCTTCTCCACTTAATTGGATGCAGTTGTCTCTAGAAAATTCGAGATTTTCATCAAGTGTATACAAAAATATCTAGTAGATGTAAAGAACTTCATTAACATCAAAAAGCATACCACTAGTCAGCAGCAGCTTACGCTTTTTGAATGTGTCAACTACATGGTTCTTCAGTATTAAAAAAAGCTACACCTCACATATTGTGATAGAGTACTTTGCAGCAAACTGGTAAATTGGAATAAGCAGAAAATTCTACAAACACACATTCAAACTGAAGAAGTAAAACAGAAATAAGAATGAAAAAATAGTATAAGCTTATTTCTTTAATTTTTATGTTAAGGTCATGTTCACGTTGTTTCTACATAGTAGTATGTGGCACTTTTTCTTTTTTTTTTTTTCCCCATCTACAATGCAGCCATTTAAACATTAGAAATAAGTGACAGAGAAAAAATGCTTAAGCAGCACAATAAAGTCATTTGTTTGCTGTGTGAGGAAGCTTGGACTGATCTATAATTAGACTGCCCAATGCACCAGAAGTCTGTCTGGTAATGACAAGGAACGAAACTGCTAATAGTTTCAATATTTAATTTGGGATTTGAGAAATACCCTGCCAGGACAGGTGCACGAACTTACGCCCCAGAGCCACTTTTCAGCCTATCTATGGTCCCAAAATAATATCCCAAGGGTCAAACGCTCTCCACTGCTTACAATCCCATGATAAACTTTTAGCATAGGGACTGTAACAGGCTACATGCTGAAACACACTTCTGTGAAAATGGGAGTAACAGGACAAGTCATCTCCAGAAAGGCTTGCAAATACTCTACACACCTTATAAATTAATGCAACAGACCATTACCAGGCAAGATTATGTGAGAGTAGAAGGCAACAGCCACTGGGAAAGAGGATCCCTCTCTGCATGGTTTGCTTTTAACGTTATTCTGACAAAAGCTATTTTTAGTTGAATTTGCATATCTACCAGCGGGCTTGATACCACCGGGTGTGGGGGTTCCCTTTTTATACACTGCACCAGTAGGTAAGAAAATAAGCATCTTACACGTAGGAGGAAAAAAAAAATAAAAAAGCAACTGAAGAAGGACTGCCAACACAGAGACCCAGGAGTAATTATCGAGCGTAAACATGCTGCTAATCGGAGCCGCCGGACAATTCCCACAAGCTGCAAAAAGCTTTCTGAGGACAGACCGTCAGCGCCCGGGCACCCCTCACCCTCAGCCCGTCCCCCGCGGCCTACCTCCGCCGGCGCCNGCTTCCACAAATTATTTTTGCTGCAGGAGAACTGTACGAAGGTTTTGATGAGGAGTATGATTGTCCGATTTTGGATGAGGACAGGGTAAGTCCCACATCAAAACCTACCATTTTTGACTTTCTGTAATTTCAGATAAATTCACCTGTTTTTGTTCCTTTTGTAGGTGGTTGATGAACTAGAAGATAAAATGAGTGAGGGTGGAGTTATTATCGATTATCACGGCTGTGATTTTTTCCCTGAACGGTGGTTTAATATAGTGTTTGTACTTCGTACGGAAAATTCATTTCTGTATGACAGACTTGAAAGCAGGTATGTCACTGGAGTGAATAAGGAGTGAAGTACTGTTGTGAGACTTCATCAGAGATTTTTCTAGTGTATAAATTACTGATTCTCTAAAGAATCATTTATGGTTCTCTGCATATCTGAGACGCTCCTGGTACTGCTCTTGTTTTCTAGGGGCTACAAAGGGAAAAAGCTGGAAGACAACATTCAATGTGAAATTTTTCAGACACTTTACGAGGAAGCTATGTCATCATATAGAGAGGAAATTGTACACCAGTTACCCAGCAACACTCCAGAAGACCTAGAGAGAAATTTGGATCAGATTATGCAATGGATTGAGCAATGGATGAAGGACAACAACTGACATTTGGTGAAAAAGTAACTCTGCTGGATCGCTTCATGGGAGGGTTTAATAAATGACATACATTGTTCTTGCACGATAAATTAAAATCAATTTAACTGTAACTTGATACGGTTGGGGAGTAGAAGGTGTTCAGAATGGCCAGGTTGTAAAGCTTTGAAACAGCTTCTGAAGCACTCTGGGAAAGACGCACGGGAGAGCTGACACAGTGGAAAATCATCAGCAAATGAAAGGATGAAAATGACACGGCTGACCTTTGTAGCAAGAACTCGGTTCAGTAATTAAGAATATTTTGGAGCTTACAATTACAACCAAACGTTGCCCCCGCAGGAAAAGTGTGCAATCCTGGTAACTGATGGCAGTTGAGGCACTTTTGATTTCTACAGGCTAAAACAGTGTCCTGAAAAGGAGTTCATCTCTTTCTGAATTTTTAGACTAAAGCCTGCTATACTCCCCTGTATTCCTGAATATATGGAGAGAGTGCGGAGTGACAGGAGCATGGTATAGTTTAAGGAGGGTGCTTTATTTTGGAGGGAAGAGAACTGATGTGGTAAGAGATATTTTAAAATTATTATACAGAATTTTTGGAATTATGATGTCAGGAAACATTGACTCTATCTACACTGGTGTAGAATATTAAGCAGTAAGGTTTTTTCCTCCTTTTTCTCTTAATATTCTCCTCCACCCATCCAATCGTGGAACACATTTGTATATTTGTCACTCTAAGTGTATCAAGGAAATACATAATTTGGCAGGATCCCGTAGAAAGTGCTTGCTAATAAACTTTTTATATACACGGGTTTGAATAGTAAAACTCCTTTTATTTGCTTGGAAAATTCTATTTCCAGCCTCCCGGGGAGCTGTGGGATGGCGTTCCGGCTGCCGGCGCCGGGACGTGCTGCTCCCTCCCGCCCGCCCCGGGGCGGGACCGGCAGCGCCGAGACCGAGCGGGCAGGTGGGTCGGGGGCTCCCGCAGCGGGAGGGGACCGGGAAGAGGGGGCAGGAGCTTGGGAATATCGTGGGGAGAGGGGGGAGAGTCACCCAGGCGC
>JAHREE010000152.1:3553832-3566856 GCA_033628505.1 Tringa tobata | reverse complement strand
GGGGGGGGGGGGGGGGAGAGTCACCCAGGCGCTTCCACCTGCCCCCCAGCCACCGCCGCCCCCCTTCCTTCCCGCCGGCAGATGCATCCGCAGATAGAGGTTTCACTTTAATGTTTTTGTTGATTATTTTTTTTTATTATATATATTTTTTTTTTAATCTTTAATGCTCTGCTGTGCGGCAGGAGCGATGTTTTCTGGCAGAGTGAACCCGTATTGGAAGCGGCCACGCACCGACAGCTTCAGATGTTTCACTTTCATGTTGTTTTGTTGCATTAATTATGGAGTTTTTCTGTTTTTCTAGACAAAACACTTGTTTCGCGGGAGGCACTGCTCACACTGCCAGTGAGTGGAGTGCTCTCAACAGGGGAATAAAAAAAAAAACCACAAAACCAGGAGGTGAAGATGGAGGAAGCAGAAGAGGATGACATGACGTGTGGAGACTTGGGAAACGGATTTGGGAGGAGACCTGGAGCTGTTTATGAAGGGGAGAATTTACAAAACTCCTATTCGTTTAGACCTAGGAAAGGATCTGGAAAGGTTTGTAATTCTCTCTTGTCAGCAAAGAGAGGGGAAGAAAGTGATGCTGCAGCTCTTCCCGGTCCAAAACGGAACAGTTTTTACGATGGATCATCCAGAAAGGGTTCGACCCGACAGAATAGCTGCGGTAAGAGTCATTTGGAAGTTAATTACTCACTGTGAGAAAAATCTCCGTGTGGCAGGACTGCCTGGCAGTTCAGCTGCTTCACGAGGTGCCACCCAAGTTCAATTCAAACCCTTTGCCTTTGAAATCCCTGAAGGATTCCAAGAAACGTGCGTGTGCGTTGCGAGCCCAGCGGGGTGGCTGGTCCAGCCTCCTGGTCCGCTGCTCCGGTCGCACGTGGGGATGCTCAATGCCACTGAGGAAGGCAGAGGGAGTGTTCTGCACCCAGGTCTTCCTCCCGAAACCTTAGGCAGCAGAACTGATTTTCAGTGAATGAGGCTGCGGCCCTTCTTAGTGTAAAATGACCGTTTTTAAAACGTTTGGTTTGGCATTTAGCAGAAAGCATCCTGCGTCCAACGCTGGAACAGGCTGCCCAGGGAAGTGGTGGAATCACCATCCCTGGAGGTGTTTAAAAGACAGGTAGATGTGGTGCATGGTGGGGGACATGATTTAGTGGTGGTTTTGACAGTGCTAGGTCGATGGTTGGACTCGATGATCTGAAAAGGTCCCTTCCAACCTAGACAATTCTATGATTCTGTGTGTTGTTTTTCTCTAAATACATGCATGAAATTTTCTCTAAATACATGTATGGAATTGCTTGCATTCCTGGTTTGTTTAAATCTGTCTTCCTAGAGATTGCGTCTAAAGCTTATGGCTAAATATTCAAAATCCTGTTTGCTATTTAGTTGAAATTTGTGAATTGCCTTACTTTTAAGGTTAAGAAGTTGTTTTTAGAACTTGCACATCTCTGTTCTCCCAGTGTGGGCATTCATTAATTTTTTTGTGAAGACAACACTGCTGTGGGTAAAAACAAGTAAAGGCAGCGCTGTTCATCACACTTCAGAGGCTTTGCCTTACCTTTTTAGCCATTTCAAGTATTTTGGCTACAGTGTTTCTGCCGAACTTGATTATTTCTCTCCTTTAGAACAAGTCCCCACTGTCCTTTCCGCACATGGCAGTAAGCAAAGCCATGTAATTATTGGTTTCAGCATCTTTGGTGAGATGTTGCGAGAGCAGCAGTAATTCCTCTCGGTTTCAGTGTCCTTCTGCTGGTCTCTGTGTGGTGGGAAATATCTAGGTCTTTCACACAGCAGTATCTGTGAACGCGCGACGGAAGCCTACATGAACCTGACTTGGATTTTGTAGGAGGCTGCATCTTAACATCTCTCTGCAAGGCTCAATTTAAGAAAAACGGTACCAGTATTTAGAGGAATATTGGATCTTCTGGGATACTCCACCATCATACTTGAGCTTCGTCTCTTGAAAATTGCCCCTACTTCTAAATACTGCTAGCTACTGTTGTGTTTAATTTGATTGTTGAAAAGTTGCAGTCTAAAAATAATCCAAAACATGAAATTATTTTTTTCAATCAAGACGGCAATTTTCTTGTGTTATTTTTAAAGGAAATTCTAAAATAATTGTCCTTATTTTAGGTCTCTGATATTTTTTCAAATTTCATTTCATTAGCTGTGGTACAACATGTTTGAGCTTAGTCTTTATGTATTTCTTAAGTCTGCATATTAGTTCCAGAAGAAAAAAAAAAACCACAAAGATGAAAATTCACCTCCATACACTACCTGTTTTCAGGGTCAAGCAAATTCTTATGTTTTTTTCTGTAAATATTTTACTATCTCATGTTTTACTATCTCCTGTCAATCTTACAGAATCTAATACTGAAGTGTCAAATGAAGAGCTAAAGCAACAACTTCGGGAAACTCTAGAGGTTAGTAACTGTGCCAAAAAGGGCAAAAAAGCTGCTTTTGGAATCAGCATTTCCTTGTAATTTAGCAAAGCACAGTGTGAAGATCTCAACATGTCCAGAATCTTGGATGGGTTCAGGTTCTTGAAATTAGAGCGTTGGAAGTCTCATTAAATTTTATGCCAGGAAATCACAGTGTGAGATGCAGTTTATACTCTGGATTTTCATATTCTGGGGTAGGGGAGTATTCTTAAAGACATCGAGAATACTAAAAGGATTGTATTCCTTTCCTAGCAGGTTTTCTTTTTTTTTTTTTTAATTAAGCTTTGGGCCTGAAAATCTGAACTGTAAACGCGCAAAGAAGAGTCTTTGCGTTTTGACTGCATTTTTGTGGAAAGGTAGCTAACTCCTACATTTTAACTTCACTGTGGTTAAATGTGTTGATGTGTTGGCATCAGGCCAGGCAGAAATAGGAGGATGATCTCAGCTGTGGAAACACACCCTTCATCTGCACTGTGTTCTTTAACCTCAGGGTAGCTTGTGATAGGTCATTTACACGCTCTCTTAGTGTGAAGAGCCTTCGGCATGCAGCAAGTTAAAATGTCAAGGAACCTCACTCACTATCAATTAGACAAAAATGATAATTTGCCACTGCTCTCAGATACAACTTCAGTACCAATAGCTGGGAAGAGCAATGAAGAAAGTTTTGTATGACCACAAGTGAACAACTGAGTGACCCACATGAGGGTTAAGGAAAGATAAGTATACAGAGCAGTAAATTTTCTTTTGACACCTGGAAATTGAAAAACTGCTTTTATTCTGAAGGGAAAGATGTTGCATAAAGGGGTGATTGGGATGCACCTGGAGCAGGCATCTGTTTTGCTGTTGTTGTTCTTTTGTTCTGGACAGGTAATGGTTTTGATCTAGCAATCCTAATGTGGTATCTGTGCCATACAGTATGAATATTTTGTATAATATATAGCACGTTATATTAAATTACCATTTATATTTTAGTATATATTTGTAATATCTCTCTTTTATATCTGCTGCATGTATTCGCATGGATGTATATCTGCTAGTCTGCTTTCCTTACTTATTTTAAAGCTCCAGACCTGCGTGGGTATATACAACTTCTTTAGCAAGGAAGAACTACAGTATCTGTTGGTTTATTTTCCAAACACACTTGAAGAGAACAGAAAGAATAATTATTACAAGTATTCTTCTTTAAGGATATTGTGCTAACATGCACTGTTAACATTTCTTCATCGCAAGCAAGCTGTTAGTCAGAGAAGAATCGTGTTTGTTTTCTGAAGAGGGCAAATTTACATTGCTGTTACAGTCGAGTTTTAACAGGATTAGCTTGGCTTTTACTCAGTGTACCTATTTTATTTTGCTTCAGGAAGTTGAAATGTTGAAAGTTGAGCTTGAAGCGGCACAAAGACAGCTTGAAGGAAAAGATGAAGCCCTAAGAATTCTGCAGAGCATGGTAGGAGTTGTTTAGAAATCATTTCGGTACCTAGTGGTAAAGGAAAGAAGCGAGAAGAGATCTTCCTGTCACTCCTCATCAAAACCCCCAAACCATTAGTTCTTCCCAGGGCTATAATTTAAAGCATTGAGTCTGCAAGTGTCTACAGACTCAGTTTCAACAATTTACTACTTTTTCTGCATGGAACCATTGCAGTTACTTAAGAAGACTTTACTGTTGTAGAAAATTCTCATAATTTTATCTTTGAGAATCTTTGAAGATTTAGCTATTTGAACTTAAAAAAACATGGCCGCCTTTCCAGTCCTTTAAATTACAGATTTTGCCAGTGCTTGAAATTCTGCTGCGAAGCATAGATATTTTCAGCTGACTACTCCATCTGTTGTCTTAGAGGAGAGTATGCGTTAAATGTTAGGTCAGTCTTTTGTTCACAGTTTGTAATATTTTTTTTCATTACCACAGTGAATTATGTCGGAATAACTTCCTGTTTTTTAGCCTACTTGCATAATCCATTTACGAGTTCTGTAGTTTATACCCTCAGACGTCCTTAGTAAGTTACACCTGGATCAAAGTATAAGTATGCTGTAACCAGTTTTTTTAAGAGCTGATTTTTTGGACAAGCCCTAAAGAAGATACCATCTCATTTTAAATGACGCTACGTTTTTCAATAGAAAAAATTATGGGATTGAAGCACAACTTCGTTACGCAATGTAGCTATTTAGTGACTTGAAATTAGAAACCACTGGGACTTAAAAGCAAGTTGCTAGTGTTTGTAATTCTGCACACTCCTGTTAAAGAATGTGAATTTCTCTTGATGTAAAACTGAAAATTTGTCTAAAACCAAATTTAGTAAATTTAATAACAGGATTTGACAGAGTTGTACTTTTTTTCTTTTTTGCAGGCAGTATTTAATAAAGCCACTAGTCATACAAAAGCAATGCTTCAAAAAACTGAGGAAGAAAAGAGAACTTTAGAAAAGGTAAGGGTGCATGTTTCCTTCACACCTGTGCAAAAACATCACTCCTTGCTATTAACAGTGGGTTATCAGACTGCTTATTTAAATCAGTACAAATTGGCTATTAGTTCCAGGTTTGTTTTTTTTTAAAGCATTTCTATTCGTTTTACTAGAAAGAGAAAATGTTCATGTATAACCAGGACACGATCTCAATGTTTTCATTGTGTGTACAAATAATACCTGAAAGTCAGTAGAGTTCTCTCTGTACTTTCAGTGGGTCTTTGTTGTGAGTTTCAATCAGTCATAGCGAGTCGCACTATTTCTTAGTTATTAAGCTGGAATTTCCCAACAAGTGTAAGAAATGGGTGCACAATTTTCATAGGGAAGGTGGGGAAGAGGAGGAAGGTGGCATCGATCCACCTCATTAAATTGAGTTTTATGCTTTGTTTCTCTTCCTATGTGACTTCTCCACAGAACAGTAAGGGGACAGGGAAATGTGACAGCCTGGGTTTGTTTTTGTCATAAGCCACTGCAAGCTAATGTGTGTTCATGGAAATTTTTTGCTGTCTGTACCAAATGTATTTTTGACAGTGTCATAGGTTGTCCTCGTCGTTGGTCACCTAGATCTCTGTCAGTGCCACAATCAGCACCAGCAGCTCTTCTTCTTCCTTTCAGTGGGAGCCTTGTGATGAGCTGCTGCAGGTTTGTTTTTTGTTTCCACAGGAAATAAATATTTTGCAGTGGGAAATTGAATTTGACCAGGATAGATTTAAAAACATAGAAGACACATGGACAGAAAAATATGACAGGTATTTGACTTGCACTGTGTATCTTTGTGGGTTTTTTTAATTGTACTGAACACTTTATGTCATCTTTCTTGTATTCCAAGTTTGCAACATCAGGTTTTGTGGACTTTTTCTGTTTTCCTTATTTCCTTCCAGATTTAGAAAGATTAATTCAATTTTCATGCCAGTCACACTTGTATTTTTTTCAATCAAAACTACTAAAATTATTAAGTTTCGACTCTTTGGTGTATATGTAAGCTAGCTTTGCTAAGGCTGAGTTTCCATTTTCATCCTGTTACGTTATGGTGTTAGCCAGCTGGAGCCAGAGTGTCCTTATTTACTTTAAATGTAAATGAGGCATAGGAAATAATGGTATGTGTGTGCATGTGGAAATACCATTTGCTGGTTAATCATTGCTTCATTTTCTTGCATTGTAGGTATGAGCATACGTACGGAGTGCTTTTAAGAGAGGCTGATCAACTGGTTCTTTGTTTAAATAAGAGTTACTCTGGACGGAGAGCAGGTGTGGTTAGGCAAGCAGAAGATGCCAGAGGCACTAAACTAAAAAGGCAATAACAGACCTTGAAAAATGTGGCCAGCAGGCTCACTTATTCAAATGTAGAAATGATATCTCTGAAGCCCACCCATCGGAGTTACAATTATTTCAGCGGAGATTTTTATTTAAAATTTTTCAAACTTAGAACCAAAATATAACCCAGAAGTTTGCCTGTTTGCCTGTTAACTAAGTTATACTTGTCAATGGATACCTCTTTAAAAACCCTTTGGCTCTTCTGGCTTAGGAGACTGGACGTGTAGCCAGGTAGTCTGGAGCAACTAAACTACAGTTAACTGTTAAAAGCAAGAGACATGGCTTCTGAAAACTGCAAGCCAGGAGCTCAGCTGACTTTGCAAAAAGGTTTTCTGATATGTGAGTCAGCAGGATGAGAGGAGTATGTATTTCCCTTTGTTTATTCAAGTTAAATAATTCAGGTTACTATTTAGTTTTAAACAAAACCATGAGTTTAGAGTATGCTGCATTTGCCGACAGCTGAAGGGATGCACCAAATAAATTGCTTTAACATTCAGGACTTTAGATTTCCACTTTCCTATTCAAGAAGGAAATACTTAAATACTTCAAGGAAAAACACATTATAAATGCATATTGTATGTTCTCAGGTTTCAACACTTGAAAGTGCATCTGTTCTTGAGAACAGCGTTAAGACTACAGGAAGTTTGCTTTCTAAAATTAAGACCAGGGCTATGTTGTCACATGTCCAATAACAATTTTGTTCTTTCAAGGAAGTAAAGTATTTCTAGCAAGTGTTCCAGAGGTTCATAACTGCAAATTTCTTTGAGTTTCTACTGGTAACATGCTACTTAAATTCACTTCTTGTTAAACTCTGAAGTTGTTGGCACCTTCTACTTCTACATGAATGATTTTGTTTTTTCAATTTTCTTTTTCTTAACATTCACCTGAACATACTTGGACATGTTTAAATTGGTTGTGTGAGGGTGTGGTCTCGTGAATAAGGTGAGTCTGTTTGAACAGCACACGCTATCTGGGCTGCAGAGAAACCTCTCTATGAGCTCAGAGATTCTGGGTTTTGCTGGCTGCAGAGCCACCTGCAGCCTGGATAGCGAGGAGTGACTCCACAGAAGCCAAGCCTGGCAGAGGCTGCTTCCTTAGCCGTGGTTCCATGACAGGCAGACCAAGCCCCCACACAGAACTTCCTTCAGAGAGTTAGGAGAAGCTTTAGGTTGCTTATTGGCCCCTGGCTAGTGGATTTGGATCTAACAGCATACTACATATTATTGGTACAGATACTGTTACGGGAAAAATTTTACAATCTTTTCCATAAAAAAAAATTTCCAAGTGAGGAAACTGCTTGTATAATGTTGCATGGATATCTTGTCAAACCGAATACTCAACTCTACTCAGTGTTGGGGTTTTTTCAATCTTGTCAGTAATATTTCAGCAAATTAAAATACTAGGTACAGTGTTTTAACAGGCTATTTTTTTTTTCATTTGAGTGCCCATTTAAATTGTTTTAAAAAAAATAAAAAATAACACAGACTTGTTCTAACTTCTGCAGGATATATTGTGAAAATGCAGCTCTTAAGGAAGCATTGAAACTGAGAACAGAAGAAGTTAAAACTCTTAAAGCTGAAAATGCAAGTAAGTCATCAACAGCTATTCCTCTTCCCATAGTGTTTCTCAGGAATAATTCAAGATTTAGCTATGAAGGAAGCTTTCTGTTGAGATAAGTCTCTTGTCACTGGCAGCTGATATTAGTGGATATGCAGATACCTTCTTTAAACAGAGTTTTGTGTTTGTTTTTCTTCTCACACTGTCACTTGAACTGAAAAAAAACCCATTAAACGATAGGAAAATTCAGGTATGTCTAGCTGAAAGAGCAGACCAGGTGTGAAAGAAATATACCTATCTTATCTCAGTGGTGTGGTGACACCTTGGGCATGGAGGGAAACAACTGGTCCATGCTCCTGGTCGTGTCCTGGAATGCAGCAACAACAGCCAGGGGAGCCACCAAGTGCTTCTACGATGGCAATCTGTGTCAGAGACATTCTTTTATACCATACTCTCTTAAAGATTCCCATACAGCCTGTCTGCTGAACACCTCGTGTATATATGCATTGGAGGTTTTCCACTGCAGATTGTGCATGTGTCTGGCTGGGTTAGATGGCTCAAGCACCTTTCCTTTATTTTTCGTTTCCAAAAAGCTTTAAAATAGCTCACATACATCATTATTTTCCCAATGTTGTGCTATTCTAAAAGACCAGCTGCCTTAGCATGCAAAGAGATGAGCCCGTCATACTCAGGGAGAGTAATATATGAGATGGTCATCTCTGCAAGTGGGTCATTAGCTCTAGGAGAACACAGAAGGAAAGAGAACCGGGACCTGAGTTTCTAGATCTACGTTGTCTCATCCCATTCCCAAACTGATGCTTATACTATAGAACTGATGCTTATACTATAGAACCATTTAATTTGGGTTTGGTTAAACCCAGAAATTAAGAAATCAGAGCATCAAACTTCTTAATCACTTTTCTTGTTTTATTTTGTAGTCCTGAATCAGCAGTGCTTGGAATTTCTTGCCATGCTGGATGTGAAGCAACAGAAGATTGTTCAGGAAAACATGTCCTTGAATAAAAGCGACATTACCGATTTTACAGGTCTTGAAGTATGACTTCCATGCTTTTCAAAATGGCTGGTTGAAAGATATGTTTATATTCAAAATTTCTAGATTAATTTCTCTTACTGATTATTTAAGTGGTTTTTTGGACTCATTTTTAGCTAATGACAGTATTCCCCTGCGTGCCTGTTAATCAGTTTTCTAATTTGCCATGCATTGTGATTCATATCTTGCAGAGAAAGAATAGACAGAAGGAGCACCAGGCTATTTTTCTGAAGCCAGCATGCTTATTTTTTCCTTCTTAATTCTTAGCTCCTATGCCTATTGCTTTACTTGGAGTGAGAAAAAAAATCTAATCCGGCATCTCTTGGATTGCGCTGTATATAGAGATACAGTATTTAACTGGTGTTTTGTTTTTGACTTCAAGCTGGCCGTTCTTGGAGCCTGCACCTGCAACACTCCTGGGGGGCAGCCTTGTCCCTGCGCAAAAATGGCAGCTGTAACGCGCAAGCAGCTTCTTCATCTCAAGCAAGAGGTAACGCAGCTTGGCTTAGATATGAGCAAGCAGAGGGATGCTTCCGCTCAAAACCAAATAAAGCCAGAGGCACTCTGCTGAAGCTTACACAAACTGATGTCTCTTAAAAACAAGAAAACTTCACAGAAATAATGTTTGTTTGTAGTGCTTGTAATGCCCTAACTTTTGCTGACATGAAACTGTCATTATGATACCAATCAGATTTACAAGTGAAAAAAACCCAATTCTTTCTCATCCTTTTTTCTTCCACACATATTTTTTAATCTAAAAGTATGTATACACTCTGTAAATGTAAACACACAGTGTGAGCGAGTGTGGACTACCACTGCTGGGGATGATTCCCCTTTCCCTTCCTTCCTGGCAGTGCGTTCCACCTCTCCCTCACACTGATGTCAGCAACCACAAGCCCGCTCACCCAGATAGGTCAGGAAGCTGATCTGGCTGAAAATTCTGTATTTACATCACCCTTAAATCAATAACGTGATTTTCAGGCTCTTAATGTTTTTAATTTATTGAAATTCTATACTTCTAGATAGAAAATGTGGCAGCCATCCTCATGCAGAAGTTCCAGCTGACTTACTGATTTTGAGAATAAGTAGTCATGTCCTTTTTGTACCAAATTTATTATCCCTGACATAGATACCATTCTTTTGGTCCTTTTGCTGCTGGCCCAGCCAGCATGGGACATTAATGCACTCCTCAAGATCTTCTGTATGTGCAGGGATAAATAGGCTCTGCTGGCAGCTTGTCTGTGTAGATGGCTGGTGGTGTGTCTATGCAGAGAAAAGCAGGGGTAAGGACTTCACATTTCAGAATGCATTTCTCAACGTGGCAAGAAGGAATGTAGTTTGGTTTCTACTACTTCTTTGATTTTATTTATTTAAAAGTTGTCTGTGTTAATGGCTTTGGTCTGTCTCTCAATATACATTTCAAATCTTGCTATGGCTTCCAAGTTGCTTAATATATTTTAAATTTTCTCTGAATTAAAACCAGCTTGAAAATCTGAAGAAGAGTAAAGATGAAGCTTATGTAATGGCAGACGCCTTCAGAATTGCATTTGAGCAGCAGTTAATGCAGAGGAAAGACCAAGCCCTGAGGCTTGCAGAAGTGATAAAGATTAAGAAGGAAACGAAATTTATGAACTGGAGACGTCTGAAAGATGATGGTAACTGGACGTGCTATGTACCTGTAATGGTTGAATAGAAACGAAGTTAGCTGACAAGTGGCACAGGCAGACCTTGCTGTATTAAATGTATGGTTGTGGTTTAATTGCTCACAGAGGCTTCTGAAGAGTGAATAAAAAAAAGAAAGTTATGTCAAAACTGTAAATACTTTAAATAGTGTGTAATGTAGTTGAAGAATTTCTACTGGAAGCTTTGCATGTGCAGGGTAGGGTGTCTGTGTATACATGGAATATATAAATACTACTGTAGGACATTGGAGCTAAGCTAGTCTGGGATTTTAATGTGGCCCTGTTTTATTACACAATCATGAACTGTATTATCTGAGTAAAAACATGCTAGAATAAATAAGCTGTTCTCCAAGATGATAATAACATTGTAGATATTAAAAGATGTTTATTATGAAAACAGCACAAAAACCCTAACATCTGGCAAGTTTAGCCTGGTCATCTTAGATGCTATCAGCAATTTAATGTGCTGGTTTTCTTCAAATGAACTCTATATATAAAGAGTTAGGGAAGGAGAAAGAATGCAAAAAATACGCACTGAGTTTTCGTTGAAATACTAAGCACAATACAGCTTTTTATTATGTATGTGTACCTACATCAGTATTTTTCACTCTTCTTATACTTCACATGGTCATCCATGAGTTACAAAGCACTCTAAAAGAGGAAGAATGCTTATTACCCTTTTCTTCCTTAAGAAGA
The DNA here is from genome assembly GCA_033628505.1 of Tringa tobata. Classification (NCBI taxonomy): domain Eukaryota; kingdom Metazoa; phylum Chordata; class Aves; order Charadriiformes; family Scolopacidae; genus Tringa; species Tringa tobata. The sequence continues at coordinate 3,555,659 of JAHREE010000152.1, read as the reverse complement.
AGGATAAGGAGAGGTATTTAAGTGCTTATGTCATGGTCAAAAGCATCGCAGAATTTAGGAACAGCAATTCAAGGTACATTGGTGTTACCCATTGACCTGGAGGTGCTAGACTTAGTAGCTTAGTGGGTCTTCTGGATTCTTTGAGCAGCCTCAGGATGTAATACTAAAATAGCACGTCTTGACTATTTGTTTCCCTTACATCGATGTCATTGTTTCCCACCTCTATATCCTGAAACATACATGTCATAATTTTAATGTCTGTTAATCTTTTTGGAAATCTTAGAAACTTTTCAACAGCTTGTCTCAACCCCCCTTTTTTTTTCAGGCTACCTACTGTTCAAAAACAAATTGCCACAAATTATTGTTTAAGTAGAGTGTTAAAGTGTATTTTGCATACGGCAAAAAGTATTTAGTTTTCAGTTTGCCCATATACATGATGAAAGGTCTGTTTAGCCTCTGAGTGATACTAAGGGTGGTGCTGCCGTGTTACGTACAGCAGGAGATGGTGTAGCTTGCATTGACCTTTTAGAGGAGATTGTTCGGAATCCAGTTTTACCCCAAAGTAGTTTTTCTCTTCCTAAGTTCCACAGTTCACCTACTTTTGTTTTCCTTAGGACGTGTCAAGTTACAAGGGAACAAGAACAGTCTGGGACAGAAACTGTCTGGCCTGCTCTCGTCGGATGGAGACTGCAGGAAAGTTGAGGAGCTGGACAATCCTCATGAGATCCTGAAGATGTTAATAGATTTGGTTAGTATTTTTAAGTTGTTCGTCGTGAGTCCTGAGGGGAGCAAATATAACTGTGGATTTACGTAGGCTGCCCTGTTCTTAGCTGATGTATTTATTTCACGGAATCACAGAGTTGTCAGAGTTGGAAGGGACCTCTAGACATCATCTAGTCCAACTTCCCTGCCAAAGCAGGGTTGCCCAGAGCACATCACTCAGGACGCCATCCAGGCGGGGCTTGAAAATCTCCAGAGAAGGGGACTCCACACCCTCCCTGGGCAGCCTGTTCCAGGGCTCTGGCACCCTCACCAGAAAGAAGTTTTTCCTCATATTTGAGTGGAACTTCCCATGTTCCAGCTTGTGCCTGTTGCCCCTCATCCTATCGCTGGAAACCACTGAGAAGAGTCTGGCTCCATCATCCTTCAACCCATCCTTTGGGTACTTGTAAACATAGATAAGGTTTTCTTTTTTTCTCTCTTTTTTAAAATAAATACCCAGGTGAATGACAAAGAGGAGGCTCTGGCTCATCAGAGGAAGGTCAGTTACATGCTCGCTCGTGCAATGGAGATGAAAGAGGGCGTTTCGGAGCCGGATAAAGGACATGGCGCTCCGGGGAGCCATCAGCACGAAGTCCCAGCACCATCGGGCCCCCTGGGCACCTGCTGCCACCACCTCCCTCCTCAGAACGGCCTTTCTTCATGTCCCGGTGCAAAAACATCTGGAAATCCAGTAAAAACGCTTCGGAAGTCACACTCCTGGCCGTCCGGAACGCCACGCTGGGAGGAGAACCACCCGTGTGGGGAGGAATCGGAGGAAACAGTGGTGATCTCTGTATAGCCACGGCCGGAATAAAGGCGGGTTTAAACAGAGAAAAGGCCTAAAAACGTGCTGTGGTGACATCGCTGGGGGCCCAACTCAGCGCCGTTAACTGTCACGGCGCCATAACTGTCGCTTTGGCAAAACAGCCCGATTTGATTAATTTAGCAGTAATTGCCAAACAAGAGGAGGCCGCTCGCCGTGGCCTAAATCCTCCCCTGCGCCGCCTTTGACTCTCCGTTACGTGGTAACGAGAGTGACGTGGTAACAGTCGCGTCACCGCGGAG
>JAHREE010000152.1:3522776-3553506 GCA_033628505.1 Tringa tobata | reverse complement strand
CCGGCGTCTCCCGGGGCTCTCGGCCGGAGCAGGAGCCGCTGTTGGCCCGGGGGGCGCGGGTGTCTGCCAGGGCTCTGGCCCCCTCCGGCCCCCGGTGCTCGTCGCCTGGCGTTAGCGCTCCCCTCTCCGAGGTCGGTGCTGCGGTGTGGGTGCTGACTGCCTTTGTCTTCCCCGGTCCAGTACCCAAGCGTATCTCCGCTGAGGAATGCCCGGAGCGGCCGTTGAGCACCGAAGTGTGTCCCTGCTGCCTGTCGTGTGTACTTCAGAACCGATAAGAGCGTCGTTAGTCAGAGAAACTTTGTGCCGAAAGGACTTTACAGCCTCAGGAGCGTGTAGTGAGTGAATCCGCTCTCTGGAAGTGGGAAGCAGTAACGAAACAAGAACAAACCCCTGCGGTCTCTGGCGTACAGTTTGCTACTTGCACACTGACTGTGGCAGCTGTTTGTAGTACTCTCACAGCGCTGCGTGCTGTGTAGCGTATGCTAGGTTGCTTAGGTGGATTAATTACTGAATCACGGAATCTTCATGGGTGGAAGGGACATTTGAGATCATCAAGGCCAACCATTAAAAATTGCCCCTCGGGTTTAGAGATGTTAGTGATGGTTTAGCTTACATCTGTTAGATTTATTTTGATACAGGATACAGAGTGTAATGGACACACGCCATACACTTAGAGGCATTTAATGTTCTAAGATATGTTTCTGGATAAACCAGGAAACATTCTCAGCCTGTATTTATATACAGGCTATAATGGGAGAGAACTGGTATTAGTACATTCTGGAGAAATGAGTAGAGCACAGAAGAGGATCTGGTTGGTTGCCAGTGCTAGATGCTGTGAGTGTCTAGTGCTGTATTGCTGAGGTTGTCTAATGAATATCTGGTTATTAATAATGCAGATCAGAGCAGATGAGAATATTGAGGGAACATTGGTTTCCGTTGCGGAATGGTCTTTCAGACCTGATGTAATAATCATGTTGTCGTGACTCATCTTGTAATGCTGAGTAATAAATGCTGATACGACTAATGATGGTGGCACTGTGGGCAGTGTGTGAGAGATGTGTTTGTTCACTTGAGCTGGCGGATCCCTCAGCTGTGGGCCTGGCTGCTGATGGTACCGCTGATGTGTTGGAGCACCCATGAAAGTCGGTAATTGTTGACAGACATCTTTTTTCTGTGTAGTGTGAATGATACTGTTTTCTGTTCAGGAGAGCAATAACGAATTACTGTGAATGAATGAAAGGAAAATCTTCATGGGTGGGAGATGAGGTTGGGATAGAGTTGTGTGATTGGTGTCAGTGATAACATCATAATGCTGTCAGTGGAGTTCTGTTCTTCTGAAGAAGTTGTGTTGAACAAATAAAATGTTGCTTTTTAAGCAAGGCAGTTTAGGGTTTTTTACAGTGTGCCACGTAAGCTTTTCCTTATGTGTCTGAAAACTTCTGTAACTTATCTTCAGCCGCTGATTCAGCTAGTAAATTTGCAGCAGCAGCAGCCACTGCAGTTGGGGTGGATAATATGTTGTCTTGCTCAGCAAGAATCATTTTAACTTCTATTTGACAATGTTTAAGTTTTTCCATAAAGCATTTGCTCGGTTATAATGAACTTCCCTGTTAAGTTGGTTGCTGATGATCTCTGTGGGCAGTTGTACCCTTGAATTACTTTGTCTGGAGGGCCCCAAGCCTATGGATAGGTGCGTGGCGTAGGGATATTGGAGGGAAGGTGAGAAGGAGAAGGCTGGTAATTAAATAATTAAATATGCTTAAGGTGGGAGTTGGGATCTGCTGTGCTTGATGCAGCACTTCTGTAGCTCTGTGAACTTCAACAGTTATTAATGGTTGTGTTTCTATCAGAGGCTTCATTCTAGTTAAGGTAGTTACTGGGTGGTAAGCTGGAAAAAACTACTGAAGTCCTGTTGTGAGGATAAAAGCTTCAACGTAGCATTCTGCTCAGATTCAATGTAATGATTAAACACAGTGGTGAAGTTGAAATAGAGTAACTTTGTAGTGAGCAAGAAGACTGCCCTGATAACCTAAAATTAAGATGGCTACCATGGTGGTTTTTCTGGAGTGAAGACTGTGTGCGTATATATGTGTGTTTCTTTATCCCTAACCTGATCTTGTATTTCCCTCCTTCCGCCCCTTTCCTATTCCCCCCCCGCCCTTATCTTTAAGTAAGAGTTTGTTGAGAAGTCCTTAGTGGAATCTTGGTTTTGAACCTGGTGTATGCACCTGTCATATCAGACATGATTTATAAACGGTATAAAAGAAGTGGCCTTTAAAGTGGTTTTAAATGCACTGCCATACTTGCACTCATGGTACAGTTATCCAGATCACAGTATTTGCTTCCCTTAGCTAACAGGTTTTATGTAGTAGAACTATTGCTTCTGTCTTTTAAGATACTGTATTTATGCAATTTGAAGTGCTGTATCAGGAGTGAAGTGCCGTATCACAGCAAGCCTTATAAGCAGACGTTTTCTATTCTGTTGTGTTCTGTTTGAGCTTTTCTCTTGGAGGCCTCAGGAGGTAAAGAAGGACATTTGACTAGGTGTCGATGTGACCTAATTATTAACTGTTCAGAATCCTTTTAGAGATTGCCACTGACTGGCTCTCTTCAGTGCTGTTCATGTTGGCTCTTCCATGTTCTGGCTTCCTGGGTTCACCGTGGTGACTGCTGCCTGGCACAGTAATTGAGTGTTACTAATTTTCCACTAGTTAAACTTGGGTAAAATAACAAAGAATGCTGATCTTGAAATCAGGGCACAAGTAAAAGCTTTGAAAGATAAAAGACTTTAGGTTGAGCTTGTTTAGAAACATACCAAATGTTTACCTAGAGATGTGGCAAGTACTTACATCAACAAAAAGTCTTGAAGCTAAGGATACTCAATTGACAGAACAAAGAGTTAACTGTTAACAGTTAACTGGAGGGAAAAAAAATGGGTCTTTGCCAAGCCATGCACTTGGAAACTCTTGTGATCGGTGTGTTCTGTTCTTCAAGTGAGATTAGCTGCCTCCTAAGGAAGTGAAATGTACCTAAGGACAACTGGTGTGATGAGAACTGATGACCTGTAACGGTGTAAAATATTCAGCATGTGACCTGTTTCTGTCCATTAATATGTCATCTTTGGTGTATTTCTGGCTGAAGAAGTAGTAATTGAATACTCCGGCGCTTTCTTTTAACATCAGGCCTTGTAGTTTACTTGCAGAGTAGACAGTAAAATATCTTAAGAAAATGACAGATTTAATTAGTTTAATGTAGCACAGTAATCTGTGAAAGTAAATATCTAAGTTACCTGAACCGTAACTGTATTCCCTGATCTAATCTCAACTTTCTGAAATAAAGCTTTCTTGAATCTTCCTCTTTAGGCTGAGTTTTACAATGTTAGATACTAGCTGTTATCACTGCACTGTAGTCAAATCTTACGCTGTGATGATTTTTTTTCACCTTTTCAAGAAGGCCTGGTATTTTGTCTTCAAGTCTCCTCACACATAAATGTTTCGCTTATCTTGGTATGAAAGCATATGATTTTTGACAGACAGTGATTTAAATATTGTTTAAAACTTGAAGCTTTCTACTTTGAAAAAAAATTGTGAAATGGAGCTGGTAAGAGCCTCGAGTTGTATGTCTCAATGCACTGTTAAGGACCTAATGCCTCAGATACGGTAATGAACATTGTATTTTAATCTTTTTAAAAAATCCATGCACCAAGTTGGACAGCATCTAATGAGTGTATTCGGAGGTCTAGAAAATATGTTCAGAAGACAGCACTTAGTGCTGTTTAGTCAACAGAAGGTCCATGCCTTTAAATGTGTAAGAGGTGGCACCAGCAAGGAAGGGATTGACTCAAATCCTGAAGGTGTCTGCTCACAGGTTAAGTTTTCCCTGCGCTTTTCTTCCTGCTCGTGAGTCCTTCCTGCTCATGCATTGCCCATTCTGGTGTGCTGGCACAACTTTTCATATGTTTAGGCGGGGATCTTGTCTGGGTGAAAAATAACTAAGGAACAGGTCTCTTCAACCCGGGTCAGTTCTTTCTCTGTGCACAACTTCACTGAACAGATGTTAATCTGGCATGATGTAAGGAACGGTAAAGGGACAAGCTGTTGACAGTACAGTTCTCAAACCTGCAGTGGGAAGGTGCATAAGCAGCTGTAGTCTCCTCCTACACCCAGCTCTCCTCCTGTGAGAGTGGTGAGGGGCCTCTGACCACCCCCTCTTTTGGTCACAGATGTTAGTTGTAACTTCAGTTTTATCCGAGTGGTAAGGCTGTAAAATAAATCCCGACAGAATAAAAATCAGCATTATGTATGCCTTGGTCCCCAGTTATCTCATAATTCTTCAATATTTCTACTTTATATATCTGCTCAAATAATTTTTGAGGGCTGCTTTGTTGCTGTCCATAAATACATGTTTTAAGAATGGATTCTGTACTTTAATGTCTCCTAATGAATCAGCAAAAGCTGTTAACCTCATAAGGCTCTTAATTGAATTAACTTCCATTTCAAGTTGCACTCTCGTTCTTGCCAGAAGGTCATGAAATGAGATGATTGCTACAGGCAAGAACTGTATTCAAATGAGTGTAAAAGAAATGGCCTTGTTGGTATTTGATGTTTCTTAGATAGCTGTGTGAGACTTGAGGTACGGCGCAGTGTGCTGAACACTGTCGGAATGACTAATTCATGACCGTAGTTATCAATACAGTTGTATATTCAATTGTTTGTTTTTTTGCTTATATGTGGGCACAAAGTACTGCATTATGTCTTGTTGCGTACGGTTTGTTTTGCCTTTCTTATGCTTTGCAAGTCTCTATTTGAACTACCATATTTGCTTAAAAAAGTGTTCTTGTCACTTGCATGTTAACATGGTAGAAGGCAAATGCTCCTCATCTAACCATTCAGTGAGAGTAAACCTTACACCTCAGTGGGGTAAGGAAGGCGTAGAATCTAGATCTGCAGCTGTAGAGTGGCATAAGTGATATGAGAGGATTGAAGTATTTCTTTGGGATCTAAGCCTTGAGAAGAGACAGTTCTAGATGGTCAAAGAACGTTGAATGGGGCAGGGTGTGAAGTCAGCCAGTGCAGAGACCAAGTGCACTGATAAGGATAGAAGGAAAACTGCACAGACCTCCATAGGTTTGTTTTTCAGACATTAGACTGAAGGGATCTGCATCATTTCAGTTTGTTTAAGGAAAGTGTAAATAACATCTTGATTATGTGTTTTAGGTAATTGCACAATAAAGGTGTTCGGACATGAAACAGATGAGGAATTAGAAAGAAATTCAGAGTGACCAAAAGGGCATAACATTGAGTGTCTGGAAATCTTCATTAAACAAGTGAAATGGGATGTTTTGCAGTAGAAAATGTGTTTAATAAATAGTTTTCTGATGAGTTGGTAAGTCTCTAAAAAGGTATTTTCAAAAGAAAATGTATTTAGCTTGGGTCTTGGAGAAAGTGAGTAGTTTTTGTGTTTTAAGTAGAAGAGATGATGATGAGCTGAATTACCATGATGGATTTTTTTTCCCCCCCTGGCCTTGGAGGAAGATTTAAGAGGAGGATTTAAAAGCAGCTCGTTGATCCTCGTGGGGGAGGAATACTGACCTCAACCTGCTTAAATGTGTCACAGCTCTGTGTTAAGATGACTGTGCCATGCTTCAGTGCTTCAGCTGGTTATCTGCTTTATAGTTCCTGGTATATTTTAGGTTTTAACCCATGCTTGGTCTTATCTGAAACATTTGGTCGTAGCTGAAAGTAGTTGAGGTTGATTGATTGGATAGCTTGGGAACTAGGATAGTCTGTTCCTTTAAGTCTCATGTTCATGTGCTCAATGTTGAAGTTCTTGTCAGGTTTGAACTCCTGAAGGAAGCGTTTTTATTGCTGGCACTTCTGCCAACAGAAGGATACTTTTTATGCTTCCTACTGCAGTTTAAAGCATGAAATGTTTGGGATTATGCAGGCATCATTTATTTAAAGAGTTCACTTGTGTTGCGAGGGTAGTGGTGACCTCTATGGCGTTTTTGCCTGTGAAGTGTGTGGTATAAAATGTGTAGGAGATCAAACTAAAAGATCCCGGTATCCCTTCTGGTTTGAAACTTCCTGGCATTATAATGCCGTAGTACGTGCTTTCAGATGTGTTTGGTTTTAATAAGGCAGCCTCAATTTCCTGATTTGAGGTGAATTTTTGAATGTATTATGCATAGTGTACTGAGTATACTGTATATATGATTTAGAGTACATAGAGGCTGACAGCCCTGTTTGTACTTACATTTTCTTTACATGGAGAGAGAAGAAAATGCTATTATAATTAGACATACTTCATTCATAGAAGTTGTCTTCCAGTAATAACACTTTGACTTTGTAAACAGCAAAATGCTGTGAATGAAACACTGTGTTTTTCTTTTCAGATTTAAGAAGTCTTAAGCTTCACTAGAACTGTAACTAGAATGGACAGTTACTTTAAAGCTGCAGTCTGTGACTTGGACAAACTACTTGATGAATTTGAACAGAATACAGGTTAGTTCCTGTGCTACCTTGTTCTCCAGCATAATGATACTGGTCAGCTGACTGTTACTGTGGAATTTGAAAGTAACATATTCTAAGTAAAAGTTTGTTTTGATGAATAGATGGGATATAGAGGGCATGCACTGTGGAAAGACAGTAGTTTTATAAAGTTTGCTTTTGATCTCTTTTTGCTCAAAACAGATGAATATGACTGCTACAGGACACCTCCCAATCCATATGACTCAAAACACCATTCGCTTTCTTCAGTTCTGGATTGCTTACACAATGTAAACCCAACACCAAAACTGCAAGAGGATGCTAGCAATTGTACGTCATCAGAAGAAATCCCTCTAGCCAGTCACATTGGAACAAGTGAGGCCCTTCTGAGTTACTCGTCACAAAATGAGAAGAGTGTCGCTGGACCTGATCTCTTGTCCACTGTGGACAGTGGTTCCTTAAATGAAATTCAGGCTTCAAACCTGGGAAGGTGTAGTATACCTGTGTGTGATCTTGTTAATGACACAGGTACCTTAATCCATTCAGCGGCTACTCGTGAAGATACTAAGAAGTTGCAGGCTGATGACTTCCAGTGCAGTGAAGGTTTGATTGGCTCCAGTATACCTTGCATACCTGTTCCTGCTGGTGTGGCATCAGCAGATTGCAGCGGTGTTTCAAGTACAGAGCAGAGTGATGGGGACTCAGTGCTACAAGATTCAGGACTTCTTAAAACAGAGGAGATCAATCATTTAGCTTTAAAATCAGACAGTTATGCTGCAGCAAAGATCTCAGATCCATCTGATGATCAACATGGGACAGGATCTGTGCAGTGCAGTGAAATATTTGGTCAGCTTGAACAAACAGCTCGCCTTAATACTGCATGTGTCCCGGTAACATCACAGAGTTCAAATGCATGCAGTCCCAAAGATGAGAAAGCACGTGAAAAATTTCCTTGTGAACCGCAAGATGAAGGTGCATGCTCTGCCGTAAGCAAAGAGATACATGGAAGAAATGCCATAGAAAAGGTAGACTCAAAAGATGAGAGTAATGTTGAACCCATGCCTTCTGATCAGCCAAAGAGGCCACAGTTGCACGAAAGCCATGCAGCATTACCTGGAAATTGTGTTTTACCAGCCTCCTCATGTCAAACGGGAGCTAAAGTAGAATTGAAACAGCAAATCTCAGAAGAGAATGTAGGTAGTGAAGAACTTAATAGGAAAGAAATACTTAACAGTGTTTCAGCTTCATGTATTTCAGTTGAGGATGTCCAGACCTCCTTGTCATGTCTTCCACTTCCTGTATCTATATGTGGTTCATTAGCTGTAACAGAAGAAAAAGTTAATCCTCTACCTCAAAATGAAATGGCAGAGGTTATTAGTGATGTTGTAACTGTTCATGCTGGAAAGTCTAAAACTGATCTCTCCAGTAGGGAGTCCTGTGAAAACGCTGAGTTGCATGAACAGGAGGGATATATAACTAAAATCAACGAAAGTATTGTGGAAAAGAGTACAGATGAAGAGAAACGCGATATTGAGAATGTAATTGATGACAGTGATTCTCAGCAAATCAAAGCTTTTGCTTCTGCTTTTCTAGAATATGAAGCTGAGCCATATGGTGTTGATATAGACTCTTATTACAACGAAAGTATGAGCCCAGCTATGGCTGACTTTACCGTTGAGAATGTTTTTAAAAGTGATGCTCTAATAAGCGATGCTGAGCTTGATGAGTTCTTGTATGGACAAAGTCTTCAGTCCAGTGTGTTGAAGTCTTCAGACAATGATGGTAACTTAATGGAAGCTGATGCAGATGAAGCGAATTTAACAAATGTGAACAATGTGGATTTCACAGAAGTCACCAAAGAACATATGCAAGCAAAACTAGAGGAGATACCTAGCATTAACAGTAACCTTAAAGTATCTCTCACTGCCAATGAATCGGAGTCTGCAACAGAAGAGAATATGTCTCGCATTCAGGACACAACAGAGAGTGATAGTAAGGCACTGGTTTCTAATGTTTATGCCGAAGGTGCAAGACCAAAGCAATTGCATGGCCTTTCCCAGAGAGATGTTCGTCAGAGACAACTGAACAGAACAGATGTACTTGAGAGAGAAAACCAAGAAGCCACTTCTCTTGCCCCAGAAGCTCCCCTCTGGGGCACCAGCGTAAATATTGGTAAAAATTCTGAACCTGTGCGCTCTGGGGAAAGCAGCTCTGAAGCTGGAGGAAATCAAACATCTGAAAACCCAGAAACACTTAAAATACCTGCAGCTCTCTCGCGAAAACAGCCGTTGTGGGTTCCTGATTCAGAGGCACCCAACTGCATGAACTGCCAAGTGAAGTTCACGTTTACAAAAAGGCGACACCACTGTCGTGCATGCGGAAAGGTAAGTTGTTGGAGAGGGGTCCTGAGTTGCTGAAAGCAAATGAATTCTCATTTAGAGATAACTAAAATAGAGAAGGGAGAGAATATTGACAGAATTTGTCTAGCTCAAAGTTTTTTATTTTAAAAAAACATGGGTTTTTTCCATCACAGAAACTTAAAGACTGTTGGAAAAGACTGATACTAGTTATGAAACGTATGACTTTTTTATGAAAATAATTAAAGGGAAGTATGGAGAATGTTCTTTTTTTATCTTCCATTACCGGGTAAACTAATGTTTTTTGCATAGAACAAGGAAGATGGTAACAGCGGATTGCTTCGTAATAGTCGTAGTGAGTCAGCTTTTTACTCAGTTTTTAAGTTACGCATAAGTATTTAAGCTTAAAAAAACTGAGGTGGTGATGATGATCAGAATTGAAGTAAGTGGTTATTCGAGCTGTTAAACACTGTCCATGAATCTGGAAGGATTGCATTCTTTCAAGAGCTGTAACAGCAGTACCAATGCAAAGGATTTATAGCCTAAGTCTGTTCTCTTGTGTGTTTAAATGTGTAATTTTCCAGGGAGTCATCTCAGGGGCAAAATATGCTACTTCTGTGAGGAGAGTGGTACTCACCAACAGAGCAAGTAATCTGTAGAACTTTTTTTCAGCCAGTAGTGTTCTGCAGTGAGTAAATAATGTCACACCTTATCCTTAATCCAGAATTCCCTTCTGAGCTACTGTGCCTTACGCTTGTACTAGCACATAAATGGAGATATTAGCAGTACTAATCAACTTGTTCTTCAATGTTCCTCTGTAAGCTTTAGGGATGAGGAGATAGAGAAAAGATTAATGTCAGTACTTACTAACTTTCTGCATCCCTAGTGTTGAGAGGCATCTGGAGAGGCTTGGTAACTTCTTCCCAGGATGACTTTTCTAGTTCTATGTATTCAAAGCATAGTATCCATTTTCTTCAACTGCAGTAAGTGTGAACTGAAATGCAGGTCTGAATTTGGGTGCCAAAAAAATGGAGAACTCATTGTGACAACTTAAAAGTCATTGAACTTAAAATCACTTGGTAGAATCTCTTGCTGAAGTTTCGTAACAGTTTAAAACAGTTCTTCAGAGTGGCTTTCATTTTAGTCATAAGACTGACTGACTTCAAGTTCCTGTTTACATTCACTGCAAAATTTTTTGTGCCTTATCTAGAGATGGGGATAAAAGCACCCTTCACTACACAGTCATGTTTACAGCCATCAGCTGTTAGCGTTGCTAATCCTGTGTGTTAACAGAGGGGGTTTTGGCAGAAGAACAGTGTAACTAGAAGGAGTGCATTGTGGTTTAACCACAATGAGCAGATGGGCCACGCAGCCAGTCGCTCACTCTCCCTGGTTGGACTGAGAAGAGAATGAGAAGGGTAAAAGTGAGAAAATTCATGAGTTGAGATAAAGACAGCTTAATAAGCAAAGCAAAAGCCGTGCACGCAGGCAAAGCAAAACAAGGAATTCATTCACTGCTCCCATCAGCAGGCAGGTGTTCAGCCATCCCCAGGAAAGCGGGGTTCTATCACATGTAATGGTTACTTGGGAAGACAAATGCCATCGTTCCAAACATCCTCCCCTTCCTCCTTCTTCCCCCAGTTTTATATACTGAGCATGTTGTCATATAGTATGGAATACCCCTTTGGTCAGTTGGGATCAGCTGTCCCACCTGTGTCCCCTTCCAGCTTTGAGTGCAGCCCCAGCCTGCTGGCTGGCAGGGCAGCATGAGGAGTAGTTGCCTATCAACAACTAAAAACACCAGTGCACTAACGAAAATATTTCTCAGCCCAAATCCAAAACATAGGCCTATCCCAGCTGCTAGTAAAAGAGGTAACTCTGTCCTGTCTGAAACCGCAACAGAGCACCACAATACGTGTTCTTTGGCAAATGAGTGAAAACAGTGTAGATTATCTAAACTTTATGGCTGCTGGAATGCTCTGCAGTTGTAACTCTGTCATAGCTTTTCTGAATGTACAATTGCTTAACTTTCTGTGCCGTAAGACTTTTTTTAATAGTAGCTTTTTGTCTTGAAACAGACAAACGAAACACTCTTTTTGGACATGTTTTGGGCAGTTGTGCTTTCAACCACTTAGACATAAGGAGAAACTGGTAGGAATTCACAGTTGTCCTCTGTGGCCTATTCTGGAAGACAGCTGTATAGTTTTCATCTGGTCCCACAGCTTTTTTTATCAGTGAAAAAGGCAACACTTGTGAATTCTGGTTTCTGCGCAGGAGGGTAGTATGAGTTTAGTGGTCCCTGCCTTCTCTCCCATCTGGAGCACTTGTGAGGCCCAACAACTTCTCAGTTTCTTTATTTAGGTGTTTATCTTTTGCTGTGCTACCTTTCCTCTTCCTAGCACAGCCAGAATCAATGTAGTGGCTCAGCAGCCTCAGCATCTTCATCTCCTTTCCCCTGTTACATTACCTGCTCTTAGTTTGTCTTCACCTCTTGGCTCTGGTGCATTAGGATTTAGCTGCCTCTTCTGTTCTGGGTCCCAGCGGCACAAGTGTAAGAGGAGAACACCAGCTGCAAAGCATTGTACTGCTTAGCATTTGAAGCCCTAAGGTGGATTGTAACTGATTAGCAGTTAATCTTCACCAGTTACATTCTGAGCATGTGCATTTTCAGTTGAGCTACCTGTGACACTAGTGCAGAAGTAACTGGAATAGTTTCTTTTTTCGGCTTATATTGCACCAATCAAGTATTACTGTTTTACAGTGCCTTTACCTGCTTAAAGGAGTTCACTTGTAAATAACTTTTTTTTTCCCCTCTGTCACTAATGTTTGATTTGTGTTTTTTTCCTTTTCTTTAATCCGCTTTGTTTTTCTGGAGCTAATTAGGGGTAGCAGAAGACTTTTAGTGTTCCTTCCATTTAACTCTTGTCTGGTCAGCAATACGAGGTTTCTGTCAGACTGAGGCTTTAAAAGATACCTTTTGTAAAGGCTAGTACTGACTGCATATAGTTAAAAGTGGTGTGACCCTTTGAAAACTTGCAAATCGTCCTTGAAAGAACATAAGGTGAAAGTGAGAAAAGCACCAGATAGTCAACGGAACTCTTGCAGAAAACAGCTTTACTACAGACATGATTCCTTGAATGGCATTGTGCAGGTGTAGTTGAGGCTAAAGAGGTGCACTTTTTTCCCCCATCTCTGCTTCAAAGTAGACAGGAGATATATCCTGTTGGAGTAGAAGAGCATATTCTATTTGTTTAAAGCGGTCTTCAGCAGGCTTTTAAATACTTTGCTGAAGGGAGTTAGTAACATGAAGGCAACTTTGCTTATTCTTTCTGACAGTGCTTGGCCAACATAGTTGCTGAGCCAGTGTTAGTAAATAGCTTGGGAAGCAGTGAGCTCTGGCTTAGATAGTTGTCCGTGAGGTAGAAGAGGCAGCTTGGAATTTCATGACAGACTGATAACACTTGTATGGAGAGACTTGGTGCAGCAGACTGCTGCAAGATCAGTGGAAAAGGAACAGCTCTTTGCTAGTAAGAGATGAGATCATTTTCGCCATTTCCTGAATCCCAATTGGGGACTGCAACAGTTATTTTCAGAGATAGTAGTAAACTAGTAAAAGCAAATCTGACGCAATTCTCAAGTTCAGTTGTCATTCCTATCACTGTTGTTTAATGTAATAGCAGCTATGGGATTAACAGAAGTAGGAGTGAATTTGAGAACAGGTGGTGCAACCTGGAATTCTTTTTATCACTCCAAATAAAAATTTTAATGTAATAAGTTGTCATTTGTATACATCTTGTTGCTGCTTTTTGTTCTGCACATATTGTGGGTTTTGGTTGTGGGTTGTTCTTTTTTTCTGAAGGTTTCTAAAGGAGAGATTGAGATACAGGCTTGACTATTAGGCTGCAGAGAGTTTAGAATCAAACAAGTGTGTTTCTTGGAAGAGTGTTCTAATCGCTGTGCATAATTGTACACCAGCTGCTTCCAGCTATGATCTTAAAAAATAAAATCCAATTTTAGCTATTTCGTGGGCACCTGGCTGTATGTAATTAGATCCAATCACAGCAAGAAATTTCAGGTGCTGCTCTGTTTCATAGCTGAATCTGACAGAGTATTGGCAAGACCTGAGTGCTTAGCTGCATAATTTGGGTGTTCCTGGCCCTATGTGGAAGGGTGGTTTGTAAACATCTAAGGATTGCTTTAGTCCTAAAGAAATACCTGAAAAAATTGCAAAAGCTTATGATATGGATGGATTGTGCTTCTGGGGAACAAGGAAGAACCCCAATCAAAAGCAGACTGCGCAGACTTTGTAGTTTCGCCCAAACTGTAGTGCTTTTAAGATTTTTAATGGTAGCATTGTAGAATAGTTTGGGTTGGAAATGACCTTTAAAAATCATGTAGTCCAACCTTCCTGCTGTGGGCAGGGACAGTTCTCACTAGATCAGGTTGCTCAGAGCCCTGTCCAACTTGACCTTGAACACTGCCAGTGATGGAGCATCCACAGCTTCTCTGGGCAATCTGTTACAGTGTGTTATCACCCTCATTGTCAAAAAAATTATTCCTTATGGCCAGTCTAAATCTGCCTGCTTTCAGTTGGAAACCATTTCCCCTTTTTCTGTCATTACAGACCCTCATAAAAAGCCTGTCCCCATCTTTCTTACAAGCTCCCTTTATGCACTGAAAGGCCACAATAAAGTCTACCTGGAGCCTTCTCTAGGCTGAACAACCCTAACTCTCTTTGTCTGTCCTCATAGCGGAGGTGTTCCAGCCCTCTGACCAATTTTTTGTGGCCTTCCTCTGGACTCCACCAGGTCCGTGTCATTCCTGTGCTGGACTCCAGAGTTGGATGCAGTAAAATGCTTTTCAGTCCAGTAATTTTCCTCCTCTCTGAACAGAAATGTATTGTAAAATGCATATGCTAAAGCTGCTTTTCTCCTTCCCTACTTCCAAAATTGTGTATACATACTTCATATAATGCAATTTCTTTTAGTAAAAGGAGTAAAAATAGGAACTTAATTCAGGAAATACTGGGATTTTGTATATATTATTTAATTCAATCTTTTTCTGATTCAGGTTTTTTGTGGTAGTTGTTGCAAACGGAAGTGCAAGCTACAATACATGGAGAAGGAAGCAAGAGTCTGTACTGGCTGTTATGATGACATTAATAAAGGTAAAAAGGGTTTTTTTGAGTAATTGCATTAATTTCTAAAGGTACAATAAGTACAGCTAGCATCTCTTTAATCTTTTTTCTTTTTAGGGGGCTTCATTATTTTAGTTAGTTTCTGTTTCTGAGATGGAGAGAATAAGAGTAATTGTACCTCTTAGTTGGATTTCAGTTCTTATTTTAAACTTTGAGTAGCAGGCTGATTATTTTTTATTTAAAAAAAAAAAAGTAGGTTTGAACTTGTAGGACTAAGTATAAAGTTATTCACTTGGGTCATCTATGGCAGGAGTCTAGCAAAAGTGATTGTCCCTCCACAGTAGCCTTCTGTAAGTTTAAAGACTATACCCCAGCTTGTTCTCACATGTTATTTGCCCGTTTTATGTAGCTTTCTGTCCTGGTATCTTTGCAAGTCACTTAACAGTATTACAGCAATTAAATAATAAGATAGCTTTCAGTTAAGAAAAGGTTAAGCATGGATGCTTATGGAAACATCAGGAGAAAATTAAGGTCCTAATTATTAATATTTAAACAACAAGTTGAAAACCTATCAGATTTTTAATATGCCACCTGAATGGAATTTGACTTGATAAATGTGATATGTATTTGCACCAAGGTACGGGGATCGTATGGTTCAATGTAGTCATTGCAACAATAGCAAGATGTACAAGGAGGTCTGTTTCTGTGTTAGAAACAAATTAGGCAAATGTGCAAGTAGAAAATCAAGAAGTCTTTCTTCTTTACAATAGCTTGAGTGTTCATTCTTCATAACTATCTCACCAATTGCGCACTGCATTTGCAAAAAAACCCCACCTATTATATTGCACTGTAAACAAAATTTTTGTGAGAATGAAATTATGAGATCTTAAAAGGTATCTGCATTTTTTAGCACAGGCATTTGAAAGGATGATGAGTCCAACTGGTCCTGTCCCAAATTCCAGTATCTCCTCCGAGTATTCTTCTGCTGTTCCAGAGGAGGAAGCCCAGATATCTGGTAGTGCTAGCTCTCCTTCACCTTCTGCATTGTTACCTATCTCAGTACTTAAACAACCTGGTATTGAAGGTATGCTAAATATAGTACAATATATCTAACACTTTGAGGATCTCTTTGAAAAGAGTTGGTTATCGCATCATGGATACATACTTGGTATACTGGTATTTTTTGTGGGAAATGGAAACTCTGTGAACTGGGACACTGGCAAGTTACTTTTAGTTCCCAGTCTTGATGTCATGTATGAGCTTGGCCAAGTCTGTCTTAAGGATCCGTTTATGAAATGTGAATGTTTTGGGTTTTTTTTTTTTAAATGTCCTCTCTGTTTATATTGCTTGATATGAGATGTTTTTTGCATGTGTTTGCCTGATTGGAGACTGGCTGGTATCAAAACTGTCTGCCTGTGCTTTGTAAACACATTATATGTTTGGGGAGTGAAGGAGCTTAATTTTTATCCCTTTTAGCTGTTAGACCAGTACAGTAATGTGAAGTCAGTGTTGTTTTCTTAACCTGTTCTAGGTCTGTGCCCCAAAGAACAGAGGAGAGTTTGGTTTGCAGATGGTATTTTGCCAAATGGTGAAGTGGCAGATACAGCAAAACTTTCATCTGGAGCAAAGAGGTCGTCACAGGAATCAAGTCCAGTAAACCCTGACTTGCCAGAGATGCATATGGTATGAATTAAGAAGTGTGTGTAGGTGCATGTATCACCTCTTGAAATACCTTTGTTTGCTATTGATAGTGACCCTACATACAGAAATATTCTGTAGACCCTAGTTCAAAGGAAACCATTTGTTTTGGGGTGTATGTAAACTGCAAAAATAGTATGGCAGAAAATTTCCCAAAACAGGTTTTTCTTTTTTCTACACGGCTTTTGATTAACTAGTCTTGTAGCAGTTAACTCAGCCATAGTTTTGAAACCTCATTACCAAAATGCTTATAGAAGAAGCTTGTGGGTTTTTTCCAGTAGCTTGCTATAGTTTGCCTGTGGATTAGACTAACCAGAAGTTGTTTGATACCCTAGAATACTATATCTTTGGGTGCAGCAATGTCTAATCATTCCTTTTCTTGTCAACTAATGCTGAATTGAAAGAGGGCTTGGCTTTTTTTTTCTTTGTAATTTTACATATTCATGGTATTGAACTAGTTGCACTAGACAATAACAGTCCAAAGAAGTGGTATAAGTTTGCTATAGAATGATTTGGAGAGATTCCTCAGCTGAAGCCTTTTTAAAATAAAACGTAGGTCTGAAGCACTTTCTGAAGTGGTAACATGAATTCTATGATTCTAACAGCATCCATGAGTGTTTAAAACAAATTAGTAAAGCTAATGACCAGATCATTATTATTTGTATATGGAGGATCTGAACAGTTGCCAAGTTTATAGCATGTAGATCAGTTTTAATTCATGAAGGATGGTTTGTAGTAAATGTGACTTCATTTGAAAAAGGAAAGACTCCAGGAAGTTGCAGGTAAATCTGACATTCCTAGAAACTTCAGACCTGAGGTTCCATTCAGAGTAACAGCAAGAAAATGCTAAGGTTTTTTTTAATAGGGGTGATCATGGGTCTCATTCTATTAGTCTGTAAAGAAGTGAGCAATGGGTAATGCTGATATTGTTGATGAACCTGTATTTCTAGAAAGGCTTATAAAGAGCTCTTGAAAGGAAATTACCCATCAGTAAGACGAATGAAAAAATCTCCTTCCAATTCATAAAGATGCAAATTAAGTGGTAAAGGGACAAAGATTTGAGACTCACAGACAACCCACAGTTGTCTGTCCTGGTCTCTGTGCTGTTCAGTGTACTCACAGATGATAAAAAAGGTAAAACTGTTCAAACAGTGAAGGCAGGTAGATTCCTGATGCTAATGAACCAGATGCCTAAATCACAGATGCTGTTACTTTCTTAAATGCAGGATAAGATGTGGATGACTTTGGCTGGGCTTTTTAAGATTTATTTCTGTATCACTTACCAGGAAAGGAGAATTTACAGTCAGCAATCAACCTGAAGAAAATATTTAAGCAGTTGCTAAGAAAGGAAGTAAATGGGTGGTATGAAATCCTAGAATGGTTTGGGTTCAAGGGACCTTCAAAGGCCATCTAGTCCAATGCCCCTGCAATGGGCAGGGGCATCTTCAACTAGGTCAGGTTGCTCAGAGCCCGGTCTGGCCTCACCTTGAACGTTTCCAGGGATGGGGCAAACAGGAATGATAACAAAGAAAAAGTGAAGTGGAATGTCATTACGACACTAAATGCATCAGTGCTACTCCCAGAGCTTGAATATACCTGTCAGCTCTTGCTCTACCTGTTTTAGTAATCAAAAGGCATAGCCTAGCTTCCATTTGGGGAAAAGAGAATATTTTCCCTTGCAAAAGATGATCAATGTCTGAAATTAAAAGCAGTATGGACACAGTGAGTGTGAAAGAGTTAGTCGATGGTTCTTTTCTACAGCTTCAGCAGCTCAAAACAAAACCACCACACTGGAGCTCTAAAGCAAAGGGTGTGCTTTAGTAGGTAACACATGATCCTGAACACGCTGCTGCAGGATGCTGTGAAGGTTAAAAGTATAAAGTGATATGAAACACCAGCAAGGAAATTCATGGGGAAGAAGTCTATTAGAGGCCAATTTAGTCATGTTTTTGTCTCTGTGTTTGTGGGGTCTATTTTTGGGGGTTGGTGTCTTTTTTTTTTTTCTTTTTTTTTTCCCTGTTGTATATTCTCTAAGCAGAGGATTTGCTGGAAGCTGATGGCAAACCAGGAGAATTATCACAAGACAAGCGCAGGGTTGTTAGGTTTTTTCCTTGTTGCAATGCAAAGTCTTCCCTATTGAGATAGGATGCAGGTCTAACATACTTCAAAGATGATAGCACACCTCTCAATTTGGTTTTTATTTTGTTTTGTTTTTTTTTTGATGGCAGCTCATATCCTAATGTGCCTATGCTCATAGGTAGTCATATCCACTTTGCTGGGGGAGCAGCATAGGTTTGACTCCAAACTAGAAATTAACCAGACTGTAAAATGCTAGACTCAGGTATTTGTACATAGTGTGGAAATAGAAATACACTTGCTGATCCCAATGATCACACATTACAGCGATGACAATGTTCAGTAGCTATGAGTGGGGAAGCAGTAATACTAAACTGATTCCTGGAGTGGTACTTATTTATTGTTGATTATGTTAAATTGGACTGTTTTATGTTAAAATAACTGTTATTTTACTAACAGTGCTCTGATAAGAATTATGTGTTACCAAACAAATAAATTAATCATGCATCTTCTCCTAAAATAGGGACTAACGTAACTTATAAAGATGGGGGAAAAAAATTGGGGGGGGGAATCCAGATTTGGTGACTGCCTTCTTGTTTAGAGGAAATGCATTCTCAAGATCTGTGATAGATTTCTATCTCTTTTTGCTTCTAGAATGCTAGTAATGAAATTTTAGCTTGTTGTGATACAAGAGTGTAGATTTTTTTTTTGTTGTTCTTCATAGGCTGCAAACACAGAGGAAAATAACATAGTAACTGATGTAAATCCAAAACCTAAGGAAGAATTTGATACTATTACAAGAATGGAGGAATTATGTCCTTCAGCTTGTTCAGATGACGCACAGCAAGCTGTTCCAGGCCAGAGTGAGATGGTACATAGTTATACATCTGTAACTCTAGAAACTAAAGAGCGTACACCTACTGCAGAAGCTGAGAAGATTAGTTCCAGTTCAGTTGATCAGACTACAGGTGATATGCCTGTCAGTCCTTCAAGTTACAGAGCACTATGTGGTGTTGAAAACTGTGTCCGTAAAGAGATCAGCCTTGTTCCTGATGGTGATAAACTGCCACCCCTTTTGCTTGCAGTGGGTGAAAAAGGAAAAGGTAACATTTGAGAATCTTTTAATATTTAATCACCTCATGCAAGTTTTTTAAATAGGAACTTGTGTCTATATGATTTGTATTTTAATACACTTCTAATTTCTTATTTATTTGCTGCACATTGGGTTGTTGGATAATTGAACGTGCTTTATTAACAGTATGTTACAAAAAGACTACTTCATGACTTAAATTTGTTACAGCAGTGACTGCACTCACTGATACTAACTAAAAGTACCAGTGTATGGATGAGGAAACAGCATACACAATTTGTCAGTAATTAGGAAAAGAATGGTAGCCCTTGTTTGTGCCTTTTTTGAAAGTTACTGCTTTATTTTTGCATATGTTCATTGAATCAGGGTGAGCCAGCTATTCATTGCTTGATCTGTAGCAATTCTAAGTTTGAGAGTAATTGCTACCCTCTTTAAGATAGGAGGATGGGACAGTCTTTCATATGCTTTGATATGTAATCTTGTTTTAGGTAGTTGGCTGACATGATGAACTAATTTGGGTGTTAATTTATTTAGATCCTCTAGTGGAAGAACATCCGTCTCGCCAGCAGGTCACTGTGCTTCTTGTGGAAGGAGGTCCTAATCCATTAACTTTTATCCTAAACGCAAACTTGCTTGTGAATGTCAAGCTAATAACTTGTAAGTAGTGCACATTATTTTTTCCGTTAAATCCATCTTTCTCTTTCTGACTGTAAAACAACATTACTTGTGGTATCTACATTTTTTAATTACAGATTCTTCAGAAAAGTGCTGGTATTTCTCGACAAATGGACTACACGGTTTGGGTCAGGCAGAAATTGTCATTCTGTTGCAGTGTTTGCCAGATGAAGAGATTTTTCCTAGTGAAATATTCAAATTATTTATTGACATCTATAAGGATGCAATGAAAGGTATGTAATTTTGATGTCTAAATTTCACTTTATAGTATCTTCTTGCTGGTCTTTAAAGCTGAAAGTTGATAACTAATTTTGCTTGAAGTATCTGTAGGTATCTAATGATTCTGTTGAAAAATCTTGCAGTGTTAGTCTTGGGCTCTAAATAAACAGAAATTTAAAAAATGTGTTTGTTTCATATACTTCTGTAAACATCCTTTTTTCCAGGTTTTTTGTTGTTATTCAGTCATATTACATTGGAGATTCTGGGTATAAATCCTTGAGCGTATGGTTTAGGACATCTGGAACTTGATTTGTAGAAGTACTACACTCATAAATGTTTGAGGTCTGTTAATTGAAATTCTGTTAATAAATTGGTGTGTGCCAGAACACTGTACACTTCAGGGATTTTGGTATTTTCTGCAAAAACCTGGTTTCATGTACAAGTTCATTTAGCTAATAAATATTGACACTTAGTCTGTGGGTTTAGGTGTCTGTCAGACCTTCAGGAAGGTATGAGATGCACAGTCTTGTCTGCCATTTGGTGTGAGACAACTGGTTAGTTTTCTTGACGCCAATGTATTACTTCTCCAGATGTTGCAAAGACTCTGTTCCTCTTTTTACAGGACGGTTAATAAGAAACATGGAAAACATTACTTTTACTGAAAACTTTCTCGGTAACAAAGAGCACGGAGGATTCCTGTTTGTTTCACCAATTTTTCAGAAGCTTGATGATCACATTCTACCAGATAGCCCTTTTCTTTGTGGCATACTCATCCATAAGATGGAAATACCCTGGGCAAAAGTTTTTCCAATCCGTTTGATGTTGAGATTGGGAGCAGAATATGGGGGTAAGTTTTAACACTTCAAATAGCTGTATGAGTGTGAAATTCCTTTCGGAAAATAGAAGGTTTTTAGACAA
This sequence comes from Tringa tobata, assembly GCA_033628505.1. NCBI lineage: Eukaryota > Metazoa > Chordata > Aves > Charadriiformes > Scolopacidae > Tringa > Tringa tobata. Next base: position 3,532,848 of record JAHREE010000152.1, on the reverse strand, counting down.
GCGAAATATTTAAAATTGTCTTCAGAGTATTTTATGTTACACCTGTGTGAGGCTGAAGTTTCATACCTGGGAAGCCACCTATTGAGACACTTGGGAATTTATATTGTGCTGCTAGACTCCCTTCATTATTCTTTTTTAGTTTCCTTAGATTATGAGAAAGCTAAGCAAAACTGACAGTGGTAAACTATCAAAATGTCTGATTTTTGTTGTTATAGGAGAAAGGTTTGAAAGGAAGTTCACAAGCCTCATTTACAACTCTGACAAGTTGGGGTTTTTTTTAATTAAATGACTGAAATTGAGTATATTGTCAAAATATTACTGCTTCATAAAATGAAAAAAGGTATTCATTACATATAAGGATAACTTACTAATTAATACATTTGAAGTCTCTAGGCCTGTAAAAATGCAGGAGATATTCTTTCAAAGTGAGGTGATAGAAAGCATGTAAGTGTGCACGCCCCACCAGGTTGTGCAGTGGCACAACCTTGGTGTGGGAATCACCTTCCAGCATCTGTTGCAGGCTGATGTGAGCTTTCTCTGCTCTGCCAACGAGATGTACGCTGAGCTGACTCTGATCCAGGCTCACCAAAGGAAGGCGTTTGCGCAGACTCCCATTGCCTTGAAGAATAGATGGAGCTAGCTTGAGCAATATCTGAAAGTAGATGCTGTCCTAGATGCCTTTTAGAGTTGCTTGTGTACTTGTTTCAGTAACACAGCATTTAATTTAGCGAGGCAGGTGCTGTTTTGTTTCCTGTTTCACTACTGCTTGTGATCTAGAGAGCAGAAGTTTGCATAAGGTGCAGCAGTTGCTTAAATGGAATGGATTTCAAAAATATATCATACACAGCTTTCCTGCTGTGTATGCCTTTTTGATAAATAAGCCTACCACTCTAGAAGGTTCCGGTCCATAAATATGTGTCACTATATTGTTGATGGATTTCTTGAGTCAATAGCTTGTTTCTGTTGGCTGGGCTTCTGACTGTATGTTGATGTGGGTGGTAGCTTCTTTGTCATTCTTTCTCTTGCCAAACTACTTGTCTTTTTTTTTTTTTCTTTTTAACCAATTTTGCATCTTTGACCTAACAATCCTGACTTTGCTATGCTACCTGTTTTGTTTTCAAACGGCTTCATACTGTGGAATCCTGCATCTCATGGCCTTCCTGAGTTTCCATCTGCCTGTGTTTCTCATTGCAGCCATGGAACTTCAAAGTGTGTTACTTCATATGAACATCCTCACACACTCGATTCTTGCTTATCAGTACTCAGTGGTGCTTCACTTCGTATTACAGCATTAATGTAGAAGCAGATGTTAACCTGTATGGTATTCTTATTCAAGCAACTGCAAAGCCTTGCAACCCCTCCCACAGCTGGTGACCCAGAGACTGAACCCGGGATGTTTCTGCCCAGATTACCTATTGCAAGAAATGTAGCTGGCAAAGCATATGAAAGCAGCAACGAGTCTCTGCCACACAATTCCTGCCACGGGAGAGTGGCTCCATGCAATGACATTGCAGTAGGATTTAACCATGGGTGGGGAAAACGTGCAGTGGGCTGAAGGACAGACCATAACAAAGAATCAGACAGGGGCTCTACTTCCTTTGGCTGGTCAGATACTGAGATTAAGAAACGTAGGCTATAGCTGAAAATAATATGGATTAGCAAATTAGCAAAATTAGCAAATTAGCAAATTAGCAAAAAATACTTGGATTAGCAAAAAATTAGCAAAAAATACTTGGATTAGCAAATCTAACAGTTTTTGGTAGGTAAACATGACCTTTTTGTTTGTTTTCTTCCCCCATCCTAGCATATCCAACTGCTGTAGTAAGTTTCAGGCACCGGAAACCACTCTTTGGAGAGATAGGACACACAATTATGAATCTGCTTGTTGTGAGTGAATGTTTCATTCTCTTCCTTTCCTGTTGTAACTTAGATTATGTAAAATATCCTCAAAACTCTGCTTCTTGAAAGCAGAGTTATTTTTGGCAAAGGACAGATATATTGGTTCTCCATACCTGACTTGAAACTTTCTTACCAAAGAATATTTATATGTGAGTTAGGAAAGCTGTGTCTTTCACATTGTATCCTTACGCATTAGTTCTGGTAGTAAGAAATAGCTTTAAATGAATGAGGAAAATGTTGACATTTACATTTAAGCTGGTAGTAATAATTGTCCAGGTGCATTTTTCTCTTCCAAGCATTGGTGTGGTGCAAGAATTCTAGTCTTAAACTTGACATTGTTTTAATCTGAAGAGAGTTGACAGGCAGATGCTGTGGTCTAACTGTAACAGTAACTACTTTGTACACAAAGCCCAATTAACTAATCTGTTTTATGTGAACAACTTTGGGTTTTGGCAAAATCATCAGTGTGAGTCAAGTCTGGAATTCATGCGATTCCCTGAGGAAGTTGTTTCTCTGTTACTCAAATAATTTGATGTAAACTTCAGTAAAGCTGTATTCCTGACTAGTAACCTTCTCCTAATACTTAGATAGAACTTACCCTTAATACTGTCTGTAGCCATAGTCTAAATAACCCACTGGTAAATAGTTACAGCTACTTTGTCAGTGCTATATATTTGTTTATATATTCACTAAGGTACCTTTCACCTGCATCATAGTAGGAAAAAAGGTTATCACTAAGTCTTTAGCCACCCTTAATGTCATTACTCTGTAGAAGTCTTAGAGAAGTATGTAAAGTACTTTAGGTAATATTATAAGAGATAAGAAAAGGATACTTAATTTTCTGCTAATGTAAAAAGTTTGTCTGTTACAGGACCTTAGAAATTATCAGTATACTTTGCATACCATAGACAACCTGTTTGTCCATGTGGAAATGGGTAGAAGCTGTATTAAAATACCTCTAAGGAAGTATAATGAGGTGAGTAAAATCATCTTGATTAGCTTTCTAATCTAAAATGCTTTAGCCTTTGTTTTTCATATAATATCAGTCACGTCTTTCACATGAGGTCTTCTTTTTTTTTTTTTTTAAAAAAAAAAAAAGGGGGTGGGTGGGTATTGACTCTTAGAGGCTGTAATTTTTTTCAGTCTGCAGTCAGTTTCCAGGCAGTTCTGCAAGTGAATTCTATACTTAATAGCAGCTCTATAGGTGACTTTGCTATTTGCTCTGCAGTAGACTCTTTGAACTGTAAGCATGTGATGGGGGGAGGGCATGGAACTATCTGAACGCACAATTCCTTCTTCATGGGTGTGTTGGAAGTTGGATAATGACAAGTGGAATGCTAAGCTTTAGGGTAACTATTAAATGCTGAAAAAATCAGCACTTTCTTCAAAATCTTTAAGCCTGTATTTTCAAAAATTGTCTTTACACATTTCCTGATGATGGTGATTTGCTTAAAAAAAAAAAAAAATCTTTCTTGCCAGTGTAGTTTCTGTTACAATTTGTTTACTTCTGCTTTAACAAAAAAAACCACAAACCCATAACATTAAACTGCATGAGCCTTAATGCATATTATAGCCTTCAGACCAACAAAATCCCTACAGCTGCTATTCCGCATTGTCCAGTGGCAGGTACTCAGACTGAAGTAGTATTTCTGATCATGCTTGGTGTTCGTCCACCTCGTCACGGCAGACTGTGTTGTGCAAACTCTTTGGAATTGACTATGTGAATAATTCTTGGCATTTGTTTTGAGACCTGGATTTTTCTAATATCTTGTCTTTAAAATGAATATTGCAAAGTGAGATCTGTCAGTTTAATGACAAATTTTGTATTGACAGGTAATGAAGGTGATAAATTCTTCTAATGAACACGTAATTAGTATTGGAGCAAGTTTTAATACTGAAGCAGATTCTCACTTAGTGTGTGTGCAGAATAAGCATGGCGTCTATCACACCCAAGCAATCAGTGCTACTGGACATCCCAGGAAAGGTAAGCTTGTCTAATATGGTTTATGGAGAAAAATCATATTCCTAGAGCAGATATGTAAGTTCACTTGTAGGCTGTAAGAATAACCCGTATTCCCGGTAAGTTGTTGAGACAAAATGGTCAGCATTCAAGCAGCAAAGCAATTTAAATGCGAAATAAAATGTTGCTGGTGTATGTTGACATTTAGCTACCTTTTACAAATGTCACGTTAAAGGGAGATTAATACTTTTTTCCTTTTTGTTTCCAGAATGTTATTAATATAACTTTTATTTGCAGACAGATTCTTTGCGTATTTCAAAATCTAAATTTAATACTAGTGTGAATTGGGCAATGTATTTACATATGTAAACAAATAGTCTTAGTAACCAAGTGTATGGAAATACAGTAAAAGCAAAGTATCTCTATACAGCACCCCAGCAAACTGATACAACCACCTGTACAGAGAGGAGTGCGGAGGTACCTCTTGGGTTCTGAAAGTGATACAGCTGTGCGGTGTGGCAGCGTGTCTGGGCTGACGAGTGTGAGTCACCCTTCCCAACAAGGCCCATGAGTTGGGGAGGAATTCCACTTTGATGTGCCTGTACTCTTGCCACCTCCAGTGTCAACTTGCAATGACGTTCTGTGCTTCATTAAGCTACTTGTACATGAAGCTTTTTTGGTTTGCCTCCGGTGCCTTGCTGCCGGTGTCTTTGAAGGATACTGTATGCACTCAGAAAATAAGTTAACAAAGCCCATCTTTTCTGCTAAGGTCTGATTGGAAAAAATTCTTCTCTCTTTAGAGAGTTTTGGCATATCATCCTGTCCGTAAGGGATTTCTATTAGCACTTTCAGTATAGTAGTATCTTTTTTTCCTGCCTTTTAAAAAAGGAATGCAAATTAAATGTTAATAGTGACAACTTTGAGTGTTATGAAGTGGTACTCACTTTGTTCCTACTTTTTCTAGTTACAGGTGCAAGTTTTGTGGTGTTTAATGGAGCCTTAAAAACATCTTCAGGATTTTTAGCTAAATCCAGTATAGTTGAAGGTAACAATTTTGTCCTATGTAGTTTCTTCTTAAGATACCTTAAACAAAAAAAAAAGCAGCAGTTTTGTGCACCATTTTTTATTCCTCAGTAAGCTAAACTTTTTCTTTTCAGAATTTTTAACTTTGTAGAAAACCTGTTGCAAACAAATGCTGTATGAAAATACATGCTATCTCACCTGCTTGTTTTAAAACACACTAACTTGTTGTTTTTGTTTTAACACGCTTTGCTTTAGTCAGTGCAAGTCTTTCCTTGATGGCTGCCAATGTATGGAACTGTTTTTGTTGCCATGTTGATGAAATACATATATTAACACATAAATGCAAAAAAACTTCTAAGGTTGATCTTTCAGTCTTACTGCTGTTGACAATAAAGGTTTTCATCACTTCCCCTTTCATGTAACATTTAATGCTGTAGCTGGGGGGTGAAGTCCATTTGATGTGCCATTATTAACGAGCTGTAGGAAAAGGTTGGTCCCACTAGAATTGAAGACAAGATTCTACTGGAAAGCTGTCCTGCTCTTTCTGTAAAGAAGTTGGAATTCTAACTGGTTTTCTTGCAGATGGACTAATGGTGCAAATAACACCAGAAACAATGGAAAGCCTACGTCAGGCATTAAGAGACAAGAAGGACTTCAAAATAACTTGTGGCAAAACAGATACAGGAGATGTAAAAGAATATGTAGATATTTGCTGGGTAGAAAATGAAGAGAAAACAAACAAAAGGTAAATGTATTACCAAAGCAAAACATCTTGGAGAATTCTTGTTCCCCATTTTCAAATATCCAACTTTAATTTCTTGAAATGAATCTAAGGTATTTTTATTGTAAGAAAGTACTTGATACGGAAACCTGTAAGGGGATAGAACAGTAAACTGCCTGCAAACCTCTAGATGTCACCAACAGAACAGTTTTGCATGTAGTTCACCGAAATCTAACACAACTTTCTCTGTTCAGGAAGTTAGCAGGAAAAGTGCATGAACCCTGGGTTTCCTTTGAAAAGTCCTCTATCAAATCAGTAATCAGTTTGTGTGAGGATGCAATTAATCCCTTTAAGCTTCCTTGTCGGGGGGGCTTGAAAATGCATAGAACTGTCCTTGGCCATTCACTGCTTGGAATGACAGAGTTCAACAAAGCAAAATGAGATGCAAGACATCTTTCTTGGTTGTGATTTGAATCCTTGTTTATGTCGCTTCAAACTTTAATTATACATCACTAAATCAAAACTTGTCTCATCTTAAGTTGTTTCTCAGGCCATGGGTTTGACTTAGTCTGCTTTTTTTCTGTGGCTTCTCTGGTCACTTAAAACAGTGTCTTTACCCAAGATGGTTTACAGCTTCTTAAACCTGTAAGATTAGGTTTTTGTGTTGTTTGTTTCCTATTTAGGATATTCTTTTTTGTAGCATCTGTGTTTTTGTGGTGCAAGTCCTGTATTACATTTTGTTGTAAAGCTGTTTTAAATAACCTTTAAGGATGCCGAAACATTCCTTTATACAAGTTATTCAATCTAAATCGCAAAATGTTGTTTTATTTATTAACCATTTTATTATCTTCCATAGAATTTTAAGCCCAGTCGATGGAAAATCAATGGAAGGAACTCAGAGTGAAAAAGGACCACAAGGCAGAGACTTCAAAAGAGACGGAAAAGTTATGAAGTGTACTGAAGTTAGTAAATTATATTGTTCCTGGGCCTTTTTTGCTACTTTTTAGAATAATTAAGTGGTAAAGTGATCCTATAAAGTGATACTACTAAAGAAACTAACTTCTTTGACATCAAGCCGTACTGGTAGCCGGAATGTTCTCTGTAGCTCTTCGATAAGTTTACATGTTTTTCATTTTTTTCTCCTCTGAAAAAGACTGAAAGTTTGTTAGTATCAATGACTCTATAAAGATATAACCCAGATATTTCCATGGCCACTTAAGTATTTTGATTGAGTGTATGAAATACTAGAATACTTTGCCAGCAAACAAGCATTATAGCTTGCTCTGTTCTGCGTTGTATGTATACTGAATTACTCTTTTCCTTATTTTTCTTAATACAGCCAGGCTGCTGACTGTCCTTTGTCCTTTCTGTAATTTCAGGTATACTATTTCCTAAAGGAACATGAACTATCCGGCCCTGTTCCACAGCAATTTGCTAAAGAGATAGCTGCTGCCTGCAGTACTGCTCTTTGCCGACACCTGAAAACCTTGAAAAATAATGGGATGAATAAGATAGGCCTAAGAGTTTCTGTTGACTCAGATATGGTAATCTTTCAACTTTTATTGCAGACATTCCAACTGAAATCTCTTTCTTGTAAAGACCTTGGATCTCTTTTTGAATGTTTTTAGTTTTTTGCCCTATCCCAGATCCAGACTGAGGATGAAATTTCATGAAGAAACTGCCTTAATGACTAGTTTTTCTTGAAAGGAATAGTCCTAAATTTGACCAAATTCCCTAATTAGCTGCTCACAGTGAGCTATCAGTCTTTCCCTAGTTCTAGCTCTCTGGCACTTATCTGCCTCAAAGGTGAGTCAATTTAGAGAATCACAGAGCTAATTTTCTGGTGCATTTCTCAAAATACATAGTTTTCTGTTGGTTTTGCTCGCTGATGTAGTTCAGTAAGGGATATTTCATAGAATCATAGAAACGTCTAGGTTGGAAGAGACCCTTGTGATCATTGAGTCCAACCATCTACCCTACTCTACTAAGTTCTCCCCTTGCACCAAAATCTGTACAGCAGAAAAGAACATGTTTGCCCAGCTGAAGATGGAAGAGAGGGAAGGCAAGGCTCTCCAGTGTGTGAATCCCTTCAAAAGATTACAGAACTGTAGAACAGTTCAGATCCTTGCCTGTAAAAGTGTTCTGTGTTAGGCTTCCCAAGTTGGCAAGCTGGAAATACTGTCCTGAAAATCTAGTTTTCAGTAGTATATTTTGAAATTATTGTAATAGTAACTATGATAGTAGGGTACAGTCAGAGGACTCCTGGACATCAGACTGAAGCAGTTTGGGATGCAGAGGGTGTGTGGCCCTGTAAACCCAGGGAGAATGATGCATACTTCTCGATGGCAAGCCTAATCATTCATGGTTGACATCAAAGCCCATCCAGTTCCCAGTGCTGAAGTGTTATTTTGCCATTTCATGCTAGCTGGAATACTATTTTACCAAGATACTACACTTCCGCGTTGTCTTGTTAACGTAAAAAAATGTTAATATTAACATTAATGTGTTTCCCTTCTAGGTCGAGTACTTAGCTGGATCTGGAGGTCACCTTCTTCCACAGAGCTATCTGAATGAACTGGACAGTGCTCTGATTCCTGTGATTCATGGTGGGATGTCAGATCCCACAAGTCTACCATTGAAAATTGAATTAATATTTTTCATTATAGAACATGTGTTTTGATGAGGCTGATTACAGGCAATATACTGATTTGCTAGATCTGAACACCAAAGTTGTAATGCTACAAACACTAAAAATATTGAACTTTCTAAACCTCTTATGTTTTGATAGATTTTCAGACTGTTTTTTAAAACCCTCAGATCCTCTCTGGTTACTCTACCACAAAAGAACTGTAGTTTGTAATGTTTCCTAAAGTTCTGAAAGTTTACACTTAATACTGGTGCAGAAGAGGGCAGGTTTTGTTACCTCTTTACACAGCTGTAGCATTTTCTATATGTAGTGTAACTTTAAGCCATACTATCTTGCCTCTTAACTTCAGATAAATGCATTGCTAAAAATCGCTGTGGTTAGATCTAATCTCTGTCTGCAGCATGTGCTTTGCATGTGCAGATGAGCTAAAACACTGAAGTAGAAGCTGGCACAAAACTGTTTTCTTGCCATTTGAGATTCAAACATCTGTAGCTGACTGCAAACTCCATGTGTCAGTTGCAGGTGCACACCTTATGATGCTTATGGTCAGCACAAGGAAGAATTTTGTTGGTATGTTCATGAAGACATTGTAGTTCAAGTCTTTCAACACTAGGGTGTTACGCTGGTGCTTCAGGAACATATGCTCCGAGTTAATTTTTTTTTATAGAATAACTGATTTCTTTCTTGTATTTATAAGGATTTATCTAACTTAAATGGATGCTATTTTTATAAATACTGCTATTTTTTTCTTTAGTCTGTGTTCAGAAGTCCTGATACAATTTGACCTTTCAAGGCTTAATAAAAAAATAGATTACCCTTGATGTAATCTACATGTAGCAATAAGTCAGACCAGAATTCTGCAATATCTTTTCTGCTCCTGTCTACTGCTTTTGCGACCTATTAGTAGCCACCTTTACTTTCAGGGAGAATTGATGTATTAAGTGTGAATTTTCATGAACAGATTGATTTTTAGCATACCTGAGGTTCATGTATAATATGTATTTTTGATACTGGGTCATTAAGATCTATTTATGTACTTGTGATGCATGTGATTTGTACCAAGTTTCAGCAAACCATAATCGGGGTTTGGTAACTGTCACACAACTGTTTATCAAGAACAGAACCAAAACTAAACACATAGAGCATCTATATTGTGTTCAGCAAAAATGCTGGTACCATTTTATAACGAGACTATTACAACTTGGATGCCTTCTTGATGCTAATAGGGGATATTTTATGTTTTTGTATCAAAAACAATTTGTAACTTAACCTAATCTACTCTACTGTTACCTGTGCTTTAAAATGCCGGTTCTAGAAGGGTTCAGGCTTCAAGATCTTATCATGGAGGAGACTGGGGCTGCGTTTGAGCTCATTAAGGTAACGTCTTCAGAGAAACAGCAGCCCTGGAGAAGAGCTGAAGACTGCACCCACGCACAGTATGAACAAAACGTGTCCTTGCTTGAAAACAACGTGCAACCGGACAGTGGAAGAGGCAACAGCGAAGGGTTGAACAGTAGCGAAGGAACTGTGGCGGGGTCGGAGGCGGCTGTTGTGCCCCAAACTGCGTGGATCAACCCATGGGGGTAACCAAAGGAACAGCTGCCTCTCACCACTCGCCCCCTACTAACTCCTTTAAGTAATGATCAATAGGAAAGTTAACTAAAATGCTTGATATCTTATCTCTGTTATTTAAAAAAAAAAAAAAAAAAAGACAGCTTTACTCTGCATGTGTCTGGTCTTGTAGCGTTTTGGGGATCCTGGACCTGAACCTTTTCTAGGATATGGACCTGATGGACCAGCTCCAGAAGAGGCCACAAAGATG
>JAHREE010000152.1:3495478-3522630 GCA_033628505.1 Tringa tobata | reverse complement strand
GTTCTTTCTTGTTTCATCTCTCATCATCTTTACCGCTTTCATCGTTATTGGGGGCCAGTCTTTTTTGAGTGGTGCCCAGTTACAGGACAAAAGGTAACAGGCACAAACTTGAACATAGGAAGTTCCATCTCAACATGAGGAGGAACTTCTTTCCTTTGAGGATGGCAGAGCCCTGGAAGAGACTGCCCAGAGAGGTGGTGGAGTCTCCTTCTCCGGAGACATTCCAAACCCGCCTGGACACGTTCCTGTGCAACCTGCTCTGGGTGGACCTGTTCTGGCAGGGGGGTTGGACTAGATGATCTCCAGAGGTCCCTTCCAACCCCGTATCATTCTGTGATCTCTTGGTAGGTCACCCTGTCCAGTCTGCTGACACCTGCGTTTGTGGATCTGCTCTGAAAAACAGAAAATGGAAGTGACCTGATTAAAAGGCTCTCCGTGCATCCCTCCTTCCCTCTGTCCTCCCTTTCCTCCTTCCACCCCTTCTTCTCTCCTTCTCTCCCTCCATTGGATGAGGTTCAATCCCAGTGCTGTTAAATGGGCAGTTGAGCAAAACCTCATCAGAACCTGCCATACTTCTCAAGCTGGCTTTGCCCCAGGTTGCTGTCCGTGAGCAGCAGCTGCAGCATGGTGAGGATGGCTGCTCGTGATGTCTGTCAGGGCTGTGCTGCAAAACTTGTCCCTGAAAGGGGACCTAGATTCCCACCTAGTTTTGACCCTATATGGACGGATCTTCTCCTTCTAGGGCTTTTTAGGATGGTTTGAAATTGTGTAATGTTGTCACATACTGGGTAATATTTCTTGGATTCAACAAGACATTTATTACTATTTTGTTCAAGATGATTGAAGTATTTCAGGTTATTTGTGAGCAGTTACTTTAGTGAATTTCAGTTTAATTTATGTGAATATTGGGAAGTGTGAAATTTATTTTGGTAATTTGCTTTCTATTGACTGTGTAATTATTATCTTTTTATTACTATTTCAGTTTAAGTAACTGTATATTGAATTCTCTGTGAAGATGGTAGCACTGCCCAGGCTCTTGAATGCTTCTCCTTACAGAAAGCTACTTTCAGGAGCTTGCAGCAATCCTAAGATTTCCACTCATCATCTTGTGTTTCAGCTACCGTTTTCCTGGCAGATGTTTCTGGCTGGCTGACATTTTTTTTAAGTTTTGCCTGAGATGGGTAGGTCAGTTTTGAGAATGAGACAAGGGGAGTACTCAGTCTCTCCCACTGTTAAAATCTTTTGGTCACCTTTTCTCTAGAAGGCTCTGTCTGGAGCCCTGTTCTGAGAGGAAGAGATTTAAAATTTAGCAAGAGTGAATTCACATTTTGGATATTCATTTTGCTGTTCCTCTGAAAAAAAATAATGATTACTTGGCCAAATGTGTCTACAAAAATAAGTTTTCACATGCTTGTAGATTTGTAGAGTTCAGTGACTAGAGTGCCCAGAGAAACGCATCTCTTGCCTCGCAGACAGCAGCTTGTACTGGGTGATCTTTGTGGAGTAAGTGTGCACAGTCCAGTGTGGAAAGGCTTGCCCTGTAATTGCGACTCTGAAGTGGACACTGAAACTATTTGATTTGCTTCTGTTAGAGCATTCATTTTTTACATCGACAGGTGATGTTCACATGATAGAAGCAGATGTTCTTCTTCGTGGTGGCTTGCAAGGAAATGGAGACCCTATCATGGCTCATCCACCTGAAACAGACAGTGACATCACATTGCAGGAATGGTTAAAAGAGATTGTCAACACGAATAAAGGCATCAAGCTGGATTTTAAGAGGTATCTCAAGACAAAAAGATTTTTATATTCTTTGTGCTCTGACTAATTAACAGTTTTACAGGTAGGAATATCTTGGCAATGGTAGACCAAACTTTCTCCTGTTGTGCAATTTAGTGTAATATGTTCCCTCCTGAACAGAAAATCCAGTGAAACATAATATAACTAAATGCATTTCAAGAATAAAAGCTTTAAAAGTGTTTTAAACTACACGTTATTATTTTATATTCAGTGAATTTGTTACAGAGTTACTATTGAGCAAAGTTTTCCGCACTGGGAAAAGTGAAGTGATAGCACCTATCTAGGAAACTCGTATGAGTTTTCTTCTTGTGCAGAGAAATTGGGAAAGACAGCCTTCCAACTGGGAATTCAGGCAATGGCTCCCACACTGGGCTGGGCACCTGGATCGCTGTGTGGCAGCACAGTCGTCTCTCCTGCTGTCATCCAGTTTTCCTCGTGCCATTCTGGACACATTCCAGGTGTCAAGGTTTTTCACAGAGCTGCTGAAAAGCTTGCTGAAAAGCCAGCTTCTGTTCCAGGAATGCTGAAGTTCATAATAATATAGAAACATCATCCCATAGCAGCATGAATATCTTTATTTTTCCAGAGCTTCCCCCTGCCCTCCTCTGAAGGAGAGGAATTCCGTTTCCTGATCCGCTCCAATGCTGTCAATCTATTGGCGTAGTCTTGATTCAAGAATTAGGTGTACTACTTTGAATATCTGATCTCGTACCAAATATGATGTGGTATTAGATTTTTTCAGCATGTTTTATAATACAAAAAAGTTGTCTTACTTTTTGTGTAGTTACATGTGTGTGCATTGAAGTACATTCAGTTTCTTTGGCATCACTTATTCATTAAATTTCCAGAGGTTCATTTAGAATTTTAACCATTAGCAGTTTCGTTGTCTTTAATGGAAAATACACCTGAAAATCCCATGAGATTGCCTTGAAAAGTTTAAAATTGGGTTCAAAGGGAGCTGTGATTTTCAGGCATACATCTCTGCAACTCCTAACTTTAGCTTTTGTCTGAATTTGCATGTACAATGTCTATTTTCGCAGCAGGTGGAAAATCCACCTCCACATTAAAACGAGCTTCATCAATGCCCAAGTATGCTATAGAAATGCAAAAAAAACCACTAGGTAGTTCTAAAATGTGATTTGTACCCGTTGTTCTGTGTAACGCAATCGCAGTTTTCATGTGGAAGTTCATGAAAACGCAAAAAACGTGGGCAGACCTAATCCTTTTGTTGTTAGCAGAATCTGTGCACATCTGCCTGGACAGAGAATGGGAAGGACAAGAGAAGCAGACATTTGTTTGGGTTTAGTTTTTGTTGGGGCTTAGTGTGGTTTGTTGTTTTTTTTTATTTTAGTTATTGTTTAAATGAATTTAAAAACATCTGCCTCTTATTTTTCCACATGGAATTTCCAGCCAAGTGCAGTGATTTAAAAAAAGCTTTTAAAATTATGTCGCATTAGGAAAGTCTAATTGTATAAAAGCATTTAAAAAACACAAGCACTCAGTGCAGCTATAGTCAAATGAGTGATATGGATTATGGTGATCTTTTTCAATAGTATTTCTTCAGATACCATTGCTGAAGTTTTGAAGATTATTTCAACAGCACTTGAAAATAAATATTTTGTATATTTCTAAGCTGCCCACTTGATTGACCACACAATCACATTTCCTGCTGGCTTTGTCTACAGGAATGAATGTATTTTGCAAAAGGGCTTCAGAGTCCCACTTCAAAAATGCCAGTGTCATTCAACACGGAGTCAGGAATATATTTGAATTTTCCAAATGCTGTGCAATAAAAGCAGTGCTGTCTGGGGGCTTTTCTGTTTGTTTCAACAGATGCTGCTTTGGACTTTTTTCTGTTTACATTATCTTGTACTTTGTAGAAATAAGACAGGCATTCCACGGGCTTTCACAATCCCTTGCATATGGGAAAATGTCATCTATTCTGGCCTCAGACAATGTGAGAAGTACTTAAGCCAATAATGTTAACTCAAGCCATCACTAGCTTTTCTCTACAAAGACTTGAGCTAGTGCTGACTGAAAATGTTGAGAGGATTTCCTGCCACCATGCAGCTTTCTCAACAACACAAAAGTTAGAATGTACAAAATGACTTTTCACAAGAAATAACACCGGCAGCGCAGGGTGCTTTTTGGCTTTAGAGATAATCTGATGGAGCATCTGGCTGCCATTCCCGTTTGTGGCCACAAATCCTGACAGGGTTCATCTGACATCATCATGATCCAGGTTAGGAAGTAACTTGGTACAGAACCATCCCCACTAAACAATGACAATAGCTGTTCACCACTTTATGTCCCTGAACTCACTCTCTGCTCCGAAGGCAAGTGTCAGCGCTGGTGTAAAGGGTGGGAGGTACAACAGCTTTGGAACTGGGAAGAGATGTGGCAATTAACCATCGTCTTTGTAGTCTAAACGGGCAGCCCTGGAGCACAAAGCCTGTGGCTTGTATCCGTCTAAGTTCTAGCAGTTGTCATCCTCTCCTTGCTCTTCACAGCGCCTTCTCTTCCCCTTGCTTTTCCTGGTGCTCCTGGGACACCCAGAGGAACCAGTTTAGGATGTTGAACAGGGAAACTAACCCTGCAAAACATAACAAAGAATTTTCTGTTGGCTCAGCTCTTTATCAGGTCGCTGCAAGATTTTGAGGAAAAGCTGGAAGATGTCTTATTCAGAGTTTTTCGCAACGTAGGTCAAAAACCTTTCAAAAACACAGGTCCTTGCTATTTGTAGGGAAATCACAGCTCTAACCATAATGATTTTTAATTCCTGGATGTTGCATAGAATGCTAATTAATTTGCTGTGAAAGAAAAAAATACTTTTTTTTTTTTTTTTGCATTCATTCCTTTTCCCCATTATTCCACATTTCCTTTCCATCCACAATACTGCCTCAAAAATTTTGGTGGATAGAGAAAGGTCATTGTTTGCCTTCTAGTTATGCTTTTTCTTTTGATTGGGGAGAACAGTAAGAATATGCAACTTCAGATATTTTGTTAAATGCTTACAAGTGGTGCTGCATTGGTTGCTCAAGCAACTACATCTCATACTTAATAATTAGCTGTAGAATGAACATAGTGGGCAGACTTCTTCATGCTGCCACTACTAGGCCGTGCTTTTGAGCTGTGGGAACAACCACTACCAAAAGTGTTGGAGCCTGCAGTGGCTTCCTTAATTAAAATCTTTCCAAAGAGTTCAGTTACATCAAAGTCTTAACAGGTCCTCAGTTAGAAGAGCCAGGAGGCAAGAGCCATGAAGCACTTCTTGTTGGACAGCAGGGAGACAAGAGGCTTTATGCTACTTTACGCCAGCAGTAATAGTGACCTTATGGTAGAGGGGGTCCTCAACATTTGTTCTCTGGCTTACAGGGACAGTTTCATTAGCATGTCCATGTATATATGCACTGTACATTTCCCATGTTCAACCAGAGTGAGGTGTCTCATCTCACCCGTGTGTTATTGGCACAGTCTAGAAGCCGTACGGCCTTCCTTGGAGCTTCTTGATGACGTGAAGCAGCGTTTGAGGCGACCCGTGTGGATCAACGCAGACATCCTACCAGGACCTAATGGAAAGAGTGCTGTGGTGGATGCAGAAGGCTTCCTCGACACTGTCACTTCATTTTTCCCTGATGTCACTTTATCTCTGGGGTGGACAACTGGCTGGCACCCTGGCAAACGCAATGAAGGTAAAGGTTATGCATTTAATGCTTATACTGCTTAGTCTGTTTTCTCCAAATTAATTTCATAATTGATTTAAAATAAATTATATGCCACCTGGTCATTTTGAAAATAATAGTTAATGTAAGAAGAATTATTTTCTTTGTTGGTCTATACTTTATAGTGTTTTATAGCAATTAGTTCAATGCTTGAGTTGCAGCAGAACCATATAAAAAAAAGTTATTTTTGTTGTTAACAGTATTTTGTTCTTCAACTCATTTGCACATATTGAGGAATTTTGAGGGACAAATAGCTTACACCCTGTTTCAGGTGGTCCACTCCCTGAATCCTGTGAGGATTGGTTTGGTAATTGGAATACAGGCACGTTTACTGCAGAAAAATAGATTAGCTGGAAATTTAAAACCCTATTAAAGTGTTTTTGCAGTAGATAACTGAAATCAAATTGTGGGTCAGCATTGTTTTTAACATTTCATTTCTGTTGAATAATTGAGTTTTTGCAATAAATTTTCCAATTTATTGACGTTAGTAACTTTTTACAATCTCAGTTTTAAGAATCTAATTGAAGTTTCTTATCGTTAATCCCTAATTTGAATTCAGATCCTGAACACGTAGCCATTAGCTTAGGGACTTTTTCACAGGATTTCTCTCATAATTCTTATAGCTGCTTCGTTAGGATGTTTTACACCAGTGCACGTGCATTTGTGTGCAGTAGCACAGGCCCCAAAAATACTGTCTGTGACTACAAAGGCAAAATTATACACCTTTCCAAATCGCTAATTGTTTGTTAGCAAGATTTAATACTGTTATGAGGATTTTGGGTTATGTTATACAGTAATTTTATTAAACTATATGGTACTTTATCTCCATTCTAAATTTCAGTTTATGGTGTTGCTAATTAAAGATAAGACAGAAGAAAAAGAGTTTATTTGACTGATTTAGACTGCAAGTTGCTCTTTGCCCAACAAAATCTGCTTCTTTTAAGATTTGATACTTTAAGTCTTTTCAGTCACAGCATTGCATATGAGTACTTCAGAAAAAAACTACTAACTGTTGTTATTAAAATTAAGATTTTCATAGCCATAGTAGAAATAAGAGAATATTATATACTGTCTTAACTAGCTCTATGGCTTGTAAAAAACTCAACAGCAGGCACTTGAAGTGTTTCAGGTTGCTTGATTTTAACATTTTTTTAAGTACAAAATGTTTTACATGCTTCGTTTCTCTATAATTTAAAGTCTTCTGTTGCATTCATTCAATTTTTTTTCTAAATGTTTCTGTTTTTAAAAGCTTGCTGCCAAGTTAAAACTAGTCCATGTTGAAGTCACCGGTAACATTGTTTTTTAGAGAGAGAGCAAAGGTACAATTTCCTGGACATTAGAAAATGTCACATTCTGTACTATATATATAATAACACTGTAATTAATAGAAGTAAAGATTTTAAAAATAAGTTTATTTTTCCATATTAGTATTGCTTTTCTCCTCTAGGACAATGACTTTTTTTAAATAATGATTTAGTGATTTCATTGCAGAGTTATGTCATTTTCACAAACCCCATGTTTGCTCTTGTATCATCACACAACCTAGCCATTCAGGAATTTATTGTGTCTTTAGAGAGATTGTATTTGTGAATAACTCTTTTTAATCAAATGGTCTTTATTGCAGGCTATGATTGGGTGATGGTGAAAGAAATGGCTCAGATTTGCAGTGCACTTTCCCAGCCTGTAACTTTCCCTGTAAGAGCAGCGTTAGTTCGACAGTCAATATCTGAGCTGTGCTGGTTAATGCAGCAGTCAGATAGGTAAGTCTGATGGCCTTTATTTTTAGCTGTCTTTATTACAAAGGCATATAATTGTTTATATTAAATATAGCAGTTACGTGTACATACTTAGCCCAATTCCATTGAAAATATTTTTTCTTCTAGATTATCCCTTCAGTTTTTTAATTCCTTCAGTTCTGACATTGTGTTGACGTACAGAAGTTGTGACTATTCATTTCTTTAAAATAAGAAAATTCCAAAAGCCTCTTTTAAAATTACTTGTTATAGGTAGTGAGTCTTGTGCAGGTTTGTAACCCAGTTGCACTATAAGCATTTTGTGAGACTAATGTAGTTAAATAGACCTCGTGGTTGGATGTTGCAATTTGGAATTAATGATATTTAAGTACTTACCTTTTATGGATACTTTTTATTGGTTTCAGTATTTGTATTTTCTGTAATAATGTGACATAAAAACATTAAAGGTGATCTTCAGATTAGAAGTTAATGAGTGTGCTACAAAGCTAATCTTGCTTAGGTACTTGAAATACATTCAGTGTTTTCCAAACACTGACTTAATATTTCCTTCTAAAATTAGTTCTTACAAACTCGTGACAATTTTGAAAAAAAAATTACTTACATGTAACAGAATGAGAATCAAGCCTGCTTTGTACATAATTGTCTTTTACTCATCTTTTACACTTCCTCTGCCTACCTGCACTTTAGTAAGTTAAGCACCAACCAAGCTCAAGACAGAAAAGTGAGGACAGTGACTTGTATGGAAAAATTCTAAGTAATTAGACATGACAGGGTGACAAAAATAGAGTTTTGTTTTGTTTTGTTTTGTTTTGTTTTGTTTTGTTTTTTTTAAGTGGTGAATCGAGAGAGAAATTAGAATTAAACGTTTGAAACTGGGAAATTAATTTCAAAATAGTTAAGAGTACATCTTGTGAATCGTGCCGTTCTCAAATATGTCCTCATTGGATACAAGCATTATTCCCACTGAAATACTAGGATTTTCTCTTTTACTTTAGCATAAAAATCCTCATTTTTCTTAGTGACATGATTGGAAGAAAGAAATTCCTGAGCCATTTTTGCTGACATCCAACTAAATTCTGATTTATCTCTATTTTAGATAAATACAGTTTTAATAAACAAAGGGGAAAAAGAAGTATTTGTCAAGTGGGAATTGTGCAGGGTAATTGCTTTTAACTTTAAATGATACTTGGAAGTTTTTCAGGGTTTTTTAGAGTTTCAATAAAGTCTGTGAAATTAATGAGGAAAGTGTATGTGATAAAGTACAGAAGATAAGTTCAGTTAATCAGATGGCATCACATACACATCACGTAGGTGACAAAACATGGAGTATGAAAATCACCTATAACTGAGATAACCTCATATTTTCTCTTACGATTATCTACTTGTAGCTGTTTATTACTTTGTCAAACTTTGAATGCTGAGCCTGGTAAATTTATTTGCTGGACATCTGCCTAGGATTTTTTATTTCATTCCTTGCTAGGTTTGGCACAACAGTTCACGCAAGGACCAGGCTATAGATAAATTATTGTGGATGATGTTGGATTGTCCATCCTAAAAATTCTGCAGTCCTCCTTGGGAAGTTACAGCAACTTTAGCTTTATGAGCAAGAACTTGAAGTTTGACTGGAGCCCCATTGTGTGACTTATCTCTGTAATGAGGAAAAAAATATTTTTATGAGCTTATTAGTGCAGTGTCTTTTGGTCTTACGTGCTTTGTCTAATAACATATTCTTTATTCTCTTTATTTTCTTTTTTTTTTTCTTTTTTTTGATATAGGTACAGCCTCACTGTTTGGACGGGAAAGGAAGATGTGTATGCTGTAGAAGATTTGCTTTACATCAGAGAAAACTTTGATAAAAGTAGGGTTTATTATGACATCTTAGAGCCACAAAATTCTGAATTCAAAAAAGCCATAGGAATAGAACAGTAAATGCAAAGCAGGCAATCTCTGACCTTGTAATACTTAGCCTCTTTAAAAGTGAAGATTTCTTGTTCAGGGAAACACATTTTCCTTCCCAAAAGAATTGTATAGAACACAGCCATGGTTGTTGGAGGAGTTTTTATATAGGACTTGCATTGAAAGGCTCACAAGTAGAAATGTAATGCCTTCTTTAATAGGTCAGAATTGCTGCTTACTCATCCTGTGCTCGTTCCCTCTCATTTACCCAGGGGTGTGTAGTAAAAGCTACTCACCTTACCTAAATACACTCTGCTTCTTCCCTGAAAGCATCCAAAGGGGAGGATGGCCCCAGCTGATAATTGTGGACCAAGGTAGTTTGCTGCTAACTGCTTTTGTGTAAGCCAAAGTCTGTGGGACACTCAATCTCTGCCAAAGCCCAGTTTTGCTTTTTATAGGGGAGGACAAGAGTCAAGACCGAATTAAGTACAGAACTATGCACTTTCCAAAGGGTTTTGGTTTTTTGGTAGCTCATTTTGATTGACGCTGCATTTTTAATGCCACTGCAATTGATAATGTTCTCACTCCTGGTCAATAGAAGAGTGATGCTACATGTTCCAGGGAGAAAGAAGGATTATTTTTACGGACTTAAAATTAATCAGGTTCTCTGCAATGTGGCAGTAGTGCCTTTCACACCATAGCTTGCTTCTGTGCTTTCTGAGTCATCAGCAACATAGTCCTTGGATTGTGAGGAGACTGAGGTGGAATTGTAGCTGCAAGGCAGGAGGTGCTGGGCAAACAGAAGCCCCAAAATGAAGAAAAATCCTGTCCTGTACATAGAGAACACAGAGATGGATTGCAGTGAGGTACACATCAGAGACAACATCAGAAGAGCTGTAGTGCTTTGAAAGAGAGAAGTGCTGGTGGTTCAAAATTTAAAGAGCTTGAAACTAAATTTGTAGAATCACAGGAGTTACTGTTAAAATGTTCTGCTGAAGTCTTTCTGAAAGCCAGAGGCTCTAAGAATGAAATAGCTGTACAGTGATGAGTGCTAACATCAAAAATTGTACATTTCTGTGATGCAACAGTTTTTTTCTCCATTCTCCCAGTTTGAGCATCTTTTAATTCACAGAATACAATTTCACAAATTTTCAAAAGTTGGAGTTCACTTTGAGAAATCTAAAATCATTGCAACCCTGCTTATCACCTGCAGGAAGAGTCCAGCCCATTACATTTTAAGCATTTTTTGCTTCTTTTGCTTCTGCATCTTTAATAAAAATCTTGACATCTGTGCACATTGAGACACCAGCTGCGGGTTGTTGCCTTCTGCCAAATGTTACAAAGGGTTTTTTTTTCACAATGATAGGAGATTTTGATTTCTAAACGAAAGCTGGTTCTGTGAAGAGACATAACCCTGTCCTCGTCTTGTCCTCCTTTTTCCATTCCTCTCAAACGGTTCCCACAGGCATTGTGTTAACTTTGAAGTTTTACACAACACTGTCCAGGCTGTTAGTACTAAAGACTTAACCACAGCAAATTTTGATTCTTACACAGCATTAGTATACAACTATGATAGAATAGTTGATTATATTATATATATTTAACATATATAAATCCTAAATCTTGAAATATGGTGATTTCATGCAGTCATTCCCGGTTATTACCTATGCACCTTTACCAGGTTTATCTAATACTTGGGTTAGGTTCTTGAGGGATAGAGCTTTGATCATTTTTGTCATCTACTAAGATACAATAGGCTTTGATGAAATCAGGAAATATTTTTCTAGATAAGAAAAAAAAACCCTGCCTACTTGTGTTTAATTTATACAAGCAGTCAGTGTGAGTGGTGGTAACCACCAAAATGTCAAGTTGGCAGAGTCATTCCTTTTAATGAACTGGCAGAACTGATGTTTTTTTTAGTTCACTGTGACAACCTGATCTGACTTGAACAGATTTAATCTCCCAGTTCTTTAGAGCATCTCTTTCTTTGAGCTTTGTGTGCACACTTTGCTATACCATGGGAGGAAGAGAGTTGAACTATTTCCCAACTGATCATAACTATGGAAAACATTGTACTTCAAAGACCTTTTTCTAAACCAAATCATTTTGACTAAAACAGGTTCAGGAGGTACTGGGTGAGCAGGTGTGCTAGCAGATCTGATCACACCATGTCCTTTTCTGGATAATGACCCATTCACCCAACTCCCTTTCAGGAAGAACAAGATACACAAATGACCAGTTAAGTATATAAAAGCTCCAGTTAAACCCAAGTTATAGATACTGCTTTGAATCTGTAGTACATGCAATAAAGTAGTAGGAAAAGGTATAGTTCAGGGCTTCTTACTTTCTGGGATCTACCACTGAACAAGAGGCCAGCTTTTGGAATCAAATGCAGTGTAGCTGCATTAGCCAAAATGAGTTAATTTGCTTTTGAGGGACATAAAGGAAATAGCTTGAGTACACACCGCTGTACCCACATTCATTTATTGAGTGAAAGGTGCCATTAAAGAGCATTGAGTTTGTTGTGTTATTATTACTCAACGCTTTACTTGTTCTAGGCTTAATCTAGATTTCTTTCCCAGATATTGCTGGTCATTCAGCAGCAGCAATACTTTCTAGCCATACATTTGTTTTTAATAGATTTAAAGTCAAGAGTATCTCATCGTCCTTTTGTTCCACAATTTATGTAAGCGTTAAGGACTAGAATGGACTCCTAGATCTTGTTTCAGCTCCTTGTTGCAGGCAGTTAAATTTATTGACTTAACGGATTTCCTCTTTCAGTTGGCTAGGGTTTTTTGCATCTACAATGGCAAACTTTTCTGTTATTTAGAAACCTTTTTCCCATTTATCAATTCCCACCTAAAGTATTAGGATTCGTTAAAACTAGTTAAACTAGTAAGTAAAAAATATCAGCAATTGTCAGAAGTGTTCTTAAGGGTGCAGACGTCATAGAAGGAGTATCAGTGAGTAAAAAATGTGGTTTGAATAAATGGGGATATTCTGATGTAATTAAAAGAAGACATGATCTGGATTACCAGAAAAATTAATTAAGGCAACAAGAGATGTAAAACTAGATTGAACAAAATACTAGAAATGAATTGTCTGAAGCACTCTTGCAGTGACAGAAGGCTCTGACTGTATGGTGAGTTTGACAATTCTGTATGGATTATCCTATGTATCTGAATTCCTGTATGTATTTTTCACCTACGGATCTCCATTAGTTTCCTGTGAAGTCATTTATGTTCCTTATGTCAGTCTGGTCTGACTTGCACAGAAATAAATTCATTTGAATTTGTTCATCTGCGTTCATAAGAGTCTTCCTAGAAATGCTTTCCTAAAATAAGATGTATTAACTGTGGGGCAGGCAATAAATAAAGGTGAGAAGAAAGATGGTTATTTATTCTGTTGGAAACAGGGCTGGGTGGCAGGTCTGTGTTACTCTAGTTGTTGCTTTTTTTTTTTAACCTTCTGTCAGTGCTGTTCCTTGTACTTAAAACATTTAGGAGCTATAAATTGTCACCTCCTTGTGGAATCATTTTGTCTATCAGCGTTGCTTCCTGTCTGCTGTTATCTTTCAGGCAGGTTTTTGGACTTACTTGTCCTTGTTACATGAAAAATCTGGTTGACTTTAAATGAATCAGGTATTGTTCAGGGTGTCCAGGTGTGTTAACTGATTAATAAAACATTTCCAATTTACTGCAAGTGTAGTTCAAGCTTTGGATTTTTCTGTGAATTTGATGGAGCTTACTAAATAGAAAAAATAACACGTTACAGAAGAGAATTGACATCATTAGTCCTGCGCAGCTACACAATAATACCCTGCAGTAACATGTCAGTGTGATGAAGGCAAAGCAGAAGCTGATTTCCTCAGGTTTGTGTGGTTTAAATGGGCTGTCGAAGAAACCAAAGAAAATGCCCCCAAAGACATGTATTTTAAAAACCACTTTTCCATCTTCACCTTCAGCATTCATGTGAAGCATTACTCCGTTTTGGCCTACACTGACTGCAGGAAAAAAACAAAAACCTGCAACCCCAGTCATCTTCAATTAAAACCTTGACATTAAAGCCTTGCATGTTTTATTTACCAGCCGTCTGCCTGTGATGGGGCCGTTTGCCAGCGTTTGTACCACGGGCACCTTTCCACACCCTCCAGTAAAACCTATTCAGCGCTTGAGTCCGGGCGCCGTGAAGCTCTCACCCGTGATTCCTGCTCTGCTTGGTTTGGATTTTTTTGGAGTCGTGTCCTGCATTCTATCCAAGAGTCAGGGGAGCTTTTCCATCAATGTTCTTCTAAAATTTCTTCATTTAAAATTCCTTTCAATTTTCAGAGAGTATTCCATTTAATAAGAGCAAAATTACTAACATAAGGGGAGATGCTAGGAAGCATTCGGACAATTTTTTAAAGAAACACTTCTCCCATAAACTTTCTGTTAACTAGAAACCTTTTTATACCACAAAAGTATTTAATTTCTTGAAATTTTAACTGACAACTGATTTTTTTTTTTTGGTTGCTGTGTTTTGATGCTCACAGACATTTTTGTTCTTTGGTTTGTCCATCTGTTGTTGCAGGAATATCTGTCTGCCCGTGCAGCGCCATTCCCCGGTGCCCAGGCTTATTGCCTCTGTGTTGTTACATTTACTGTCAGTTTTGCCAAGAGTTTTGTCTATAAATCTCATAATAACTATGGGCCGGGAGGCAACAGCCAGGCCGAGGTGCTGAACTGGTCTTTTTGCCTCTTCTGGGCCTTTGCTGACGAGCTTTGGTGAACGCCTTTGCGGTGAAGTGAGATGTGACTACCCTCTGCTAGCGACTCCTGATAACGGCCTTTTGCTGGAAATCCCTGTAATTACTGCATTATTACTCTTTTAGTACCATGGTTGAAGAAAATACTGGAGAAATACTGAAGAAAATCACTCCACACTGCAGTTACCCCAGGCTGCAGCCGGCGTTGAGGTCCATGTTCCCGGTCACTCCGGGCAGAGGGGTGGCTGGGGATGGCACCCAGGACGGGCACAGCAGAGGTTGGCCATTAAAACCCGTAACAAGGAAGCCTCGGGTTTGACTGTGCTTCCAGTAAAACTCAAATTACCATACTCTCCATCATCTTCTGAATTTTGAACATCTAAATTTTCAGGGCAATTTTATGTTATTTTTTAATACCCTTATGCTTTGGCTTGGCTCCCTTGAATTTTTCCGCTGATCCTTCTGCCGTTATAGCTGTTGATTTCACAGCCTAATTGTGATTCCTCTCATTGCTGTAGCAGGAAAAAAAAAAAAAAAAAGGGCACGTGCAAATTCATAATCTTAATCGCGATCTGTCCAAGCAGAATTAAAATAATGCTTTTAAAAAGGTGTTCTCATTGTTGTGTTTTTAAAACGTATGTACAGGTCAAGTTTGTCTTTTGACAGGGACCAGCTTTTGGGAGAGACGCTGTAACTCGTCCATCTGTGGCAGCTCGTGGAAGTGCTCAGAATTGCTAGCTGATGCCTTCAGAGAAAAAATACAGGAATTAATTAGAGTTCATCAGCATGCATCTGCACCTGGCTTGGAGGCATTTGGGAATAATCTGGACTCCATGCAATTCTGAAAAATACCTTCACTGTTCAATATAAGTTCTTAGCATGTCTGTCTTTTAAATGACTGAACATAAATTAACCTTATTTTGGGAGAAAACCTCTGAATTAACACTAGATCTACAGTGTGGTGCTGGCAGGGGAGATGCCACCTTTATGGTTAAATTGGAAATAGTGGTTTTGGCTTCATGTTGGTGGCTGGGAGTCCTCTGGTGCTTCCCGAAGTGTTGGTACCTGGGCTTCCCGAATCCTGGCTGGGATGAGTGGGATGGCCGAGGCAAGCCCTGCTTTGAGCTGGAGGTGGGAGGAGACCTCCAGAGCTTCCTTGCAGCCTTTTTTTGTTCTTTTTTTTTTTTAATGATTTAATGACACGTTTCACCTGCCACACAGCACGTACCACCGCAGAGGATGGACAGGGATGCAGAGGGAGTCTTAAGGAATCCTTCTGTAACTCCTGTAGTCCGGTTATTACCAACTTTTACTTTCATCTGTGTTGAGCTTTGACAGATACTTGCAAGGAATTTAAGTAGAAAAAAAAAACCTGTACAAATGACAGAGTGCCTCGGTCCCTGATCGAAGTCCTGGGGTTCTGCAGCCCATGCTGCACTGGGAAAAAGCAGCCAGCTTTTCCTTTAAGGGTGTGAAACGCTACAGCCAAGGACATTCCTGCGGGGTCTGCGCTCGCTTTCGACCAGCTGCACCCACCACCGGCCTGTCCCGGGTAACAGGGGTCCCATGAAGAGCAGGAGTTTTGCATAGACACATTTTATATATATTATTTTACAATAAGGTTAATTTGTGCAGAGTATAAGACCTATTGTCTTTTTAAAAAAGGATCAATAGCTGCGTATTTTATCAGTACAACCAGTCATAAAAATTGGAATTTTATTGCCTTCATTCTGAAAAGAAAATAAAAATCCCACTCCAAGTTTTCTAAGATTTATCCTTACCAAACCTGAAGTACCTCCTTGAGGGTACCGCAGAGCCAGTAATACTTTAAGGTAAAAAGATGTGCAGCTGGGAAATGTTTTAAAACAGGCGTTCCTCCCTCTAATTCTGGATATCAACATTCACTAAAAAAAAAAAGGAAAAAAAGCCTTGTCCCTTTTATGACTACAGTGTTAATGTTTTTAGTGGGATGGTTGGCGATGACTAATGTTGGCCTTTCTGTAACAAGCCACGCTCTTGTTACATCAACAAACTTGCCAGCTAATGGAATAATGGATGACTAATACAAGAATCCATTTATTTATAAATACCTGGTTTTAGTTGGAAAATTAATTAGCTGTATGGCATACCAGATGCAGAAAGATGAAGTTTTTATTAAGGATTGCTGAGTGGAAAAAAAAAAAAAGAGGAATTTAATGACTATTTTAGCTTACTTTTTTTCTTGTGTAGCTGCATCAAATTACAGCAGTATTCTTTCAGAAGTGCTGCATAATTGTAAAAGACAAAAATCAAAACAAAGCAACTCCAAATCCTTCTCTTCTTAAAGCAAAAAGTGCAGGGAAGGATATTTTGGAGACCGTCCTTTGAACACTACACCTTGAAAACTGCTTTTTTACAGCATTCCTGTGTGGTGGCTCGCTGTTCTTAAATTTCTTAAACCGAAATACGAAGATTTTCAGATGATGGCTGTTTTTGTGAGGCCACCGCCATTTGTCGAGGCGTGACTTTCACTGTACGCTTTCACAGCGTTTCGCAGAGAAAATGAAAACCAAGAGGAAAAAAATTGTTTTTCACCTTTTACAAACTTACCACGTCGATTCAAAATTCAGTCATCCCCTCGGCAGCCTGTGTCACCGGGAGCCGTAACTCACGTTGGCAGGGGTGCCTGCCCACAGAAATGTCACCTCCATTTCATAGCGTTTAAATGTTTAAGGATTTTATGCCATTAATGTTTTTATAAGTTTGCGTGGACAAGCTTCACCGATTTCTCCCTGTAGGGTGTGAGAAGGGGTGATCCTCCCCGGATGGGAAGCCACGGCTCTTAAAAGAAAAGTAGCAAGGAAAAAGTTTCAGCCTGTGGTGTTTTCTTCTTTACCCAGATGCACAAAGAACACCTGAAAGGTATTTCGTTGTTTGTAAACTTTTAATGTTTCAGGGTGGAATTTAATATTAGAAATTCAGGGCTTGCTGACACTACGGATGACCGGAAAATGATGAGGCTTAAGACTTCAAAGATGGCAGAAGTGCATCTCCTCTGAAGCGTCCCCTCTCACACAATACTTTGTACAAATTTAGCTACCTTGGATTAAATGTAATTAGCTGCTCCTGGGTAGAGACAGCCTGAGAAACCCTTGTGAGCAAGTACCTTTGGCAGTGACTCAGCGTCTCCTAAGCGGTGAATAAAAGGATGCCTCTATTTCCATATTCCCTGAATTGGGGAAAAAATAACTTTTATTTATGCACCATAACAACATCAAGAGAACAAAACTGAACTGTTTTTTCCTTTGAAGGTCACTTTTAACATCGATGCAACAATAAACATTAATGTTAACCTTTCACATCTACATCAAAAGTAGGCACAAAATACTGGCAACGCTACACAAGAACTTCACTTTTTGAGACATTCGCCATTTCCCTCTGTTGTCTGAGCATTTTGTAAAAAAATTACCATTTCAGTTGAGGGATCAAGTAATTCCATATCTGTAACTGGTTTTAAAATCAATACAGCAGAAATTGGGCTTTATGCTTTCAGCAAAGATACTGAACACCTGATCCGTTGGGGTTTTTTTTCTAAAAAATAATTTATATTTTTTAAAAGATGCATTTTTAGCTTCAATTAACTTCATTACGAATGAGTGCAAATTGCCATTTTCATTTATAATATAACAAAAATATTTGAAAATTCTGTTGTGTCCGTATGTCGTGTTTGTAGGGACCAGATAATAATTTAATATTGACATATATTATTCCACTTAACTTCTCTGTCACAAAAAGATTTCCATGTAAACCTTGTTTCTACCTGGCATATGCAGATGCTGATCCAGCAACATCTCCTGAAGTAAGACAGAACCTGAATGGAACCAAATACTCCATCGCCTTCACCGTGTTTCCACCAGTATTTGACAGCTCTTAAAATGTAAATAACTTCGCTTTGGGAATTTCCTCATTTTTGGATGCTTAATGTGCAAACTCGGGGGTTGGGTTTGCATTTCTTTTTTATTTTTTTTTACCATAGTGAACACTTCTTGTTTGTGTTCATGCCAAGACTAGGGTTTGCCAGCCAATCAGTAAATGACCAAGAATCTTTCAGCGGACAAAGAGTCCATCTCTAATTAAATCAAAAACAAACAAGTAATGGGTTTGCCAGCACTCATTTTTGTGACTGGCACTGATGGTTCTTGAGGGGTGAGAAGCTAAACAAGTGTGACAATCACATCTGGGGACGTCAAATGCCATCGCTCACCGTGGGCCTTCCCAGCTGTCACCAGGTAGCAGAGCTGTGACCGCAGGAGGACAAAGGACACCACGGCCTTCCAGACCTGTATTTGGTGGGGAAGAATGAATTTTGACAGTGGCAATAAAGATTTGCATCTCTGCTTATTCTAGCTACCTTTGAGAGCCTGGACAGAGAACCAACGGTCAGAGCATCTGCCTTCTGGCAGCCATCACCAGAGACTGCAGAGGTTTTGTGTCACAAAATTGATTTCAACATTTAAATTTGTAGTTTCAGACCAGCACTTGATACACAGCTCCGCTCTGTGGAGATGTAAACCATATCCTTGTACTTCCCAGATGTCAAATGTTCCCTTCTGCAAAATATGCATGTTATAAACTTTTTGGACATCCTTATATTTTTACATAGAAAGGTATTTACAGAGACTGTATGCTTATCATCCACTTGACATTGCCTAACAAATAACTGCAACGTTACTTAGCTTTGCCCGTGGAACAAAGCAATGTCAGACTGGGTAAATTTTGACTGAAACTGCAAGAAGGCAGACAACACCCAGTGTGCATTTCTGAAAAAAAAAAAAAAAAAAAAAAAGGCATCTCATTTCAGTATACAGAAATTCACATTATACAGACAATTTCAATACAATTAATTTCCATAAATTATGACAAAACGGAACACATTTAATATTCCTCAATCTTCAGAAGATGAGTTATAAAATGCCAGAAATCAACCACCTATGGAATATGCACAAAGACAAGGTAGATCCTTGGAATCACAGAACATGACATGGGAAGGAAATACAGGTTTTAGATAGAGATAATTAAGAATACACAACAGCTTGGAGGCAAAGGCATGTTTCTCATCTGTAAGAAATTCAGTCCTCTGCTTCAAATGAGGCAAAAGGAGGACTTCCATCTCCCAGGTGAGTATCGTAGCTGTTGGATTCCTTCTAGGTCTGTCTGAGCAAGACAGAGCTCTCTCTTCCTTGCTCCCAAGCATGTGTGTGAAGTGTCCTCGCTGGTGAAGACAACATCTGGATGTGTCCCACCAGCTGTATCCCCTCTTGATAAGAAACCCAGGCCTGTGACTGGGGAGAAAGAGCTCCTGCATGAGCTGGAGATCTGTGTTTTGAGAGTCTGGAACTACAGAAAGTAGCAGACCCTGGTTTAGATGCAGCCTTTGCCTCCCCCAACCCTTCCTCTTCTTCAATGAGCAGATTCCAGCAGTCGAGTAGCTTGAGAAGCCGAAGTTGACTGATGCACCTCACTGACACCAGGAGCAGAGCTTGGTCATTTTACAGGAGGTTGTTCAGGAGTTGTTGCTCACTGTGGTGGCTTCTTGACTTGGCCTCCAGGCATCACGTTGCTGAACTTGAGCTCTCCAGTGCTCTGGGTATCACACCGACTTCCAGTGGGCAGCAAGGCGTCTAAAGGCCCACTTCCCAGTCTTCAACTGGGATTTCCTGGGCACAGCTCTGCAACATGAATTTTACGGACTCTGTGTGTTGTCCATTTACGTGCGGTGAAGCCACTAAAGCCAGAGGATGCTACTGTGCAGACCTGTGCCACTGCCCACCCCGCACGCACACTGGCCGTGGGTGGGATTTCTGGATACGGCACAACTGGGACAGAGTCAGTCTGGTATCCAGCATCACAGCCAAATCTTTCGAGTTCCCAAATCCCACGTGTACCACCCTTCTGGGCGCAGAAAGAGCAAGCTTTTGGGGAAACGTAGGAGGGACAGCATTTCCAACCTAAAATGAGAACTGCAGAGCCTGAGACCCGTGGTGCATTCAGCCTGTCACAGGTAAGATTTCAGTGCTGAAGTTGAAAACATCATGAAAACAGCATAATAAATATTCCTCAGTTTCAATAAAGCAGCATCATTAGTTAAGTATATCTTTTGGTGTAGTCTCTAAGCTATTTAACACATTCCAAGGCAGAGCACCTTACATCACAGACCTGCTATCTTTTGTGATATGTATCATCACAATTCGGTAGTGCAGTAAATATGTACACATTGTAAAGACTTTGTAACTCGTTAATCCCCTGTTAAAAATTCACTAGTTGCTTAATCTGCTCAGTCTGTAATGACTGCCTCCTCAGTAGCATTCTCGTATTTTTGGTCTCCCTAGGGAAAGCAGGTGCTGCTGGTACTAAGTGGTTTTGTCCACAAGAAATCATCCCAGAAACCCTGTTTATGAAAGTAATATCTGGAACTGGGGGGTGAGGACTCACATTCAGCGGCGGAAGAAAACCTGGTCTTGTCTGAGCCACGTGATCCAACAACAAGGCTCCTGAACCCCGCCTTTCTAGAAAAGCTTGATTTCTCCTGCTCAGAGTAACAGCAGGCATGTTCTCCACTACTTCTCTAGAACTTGCTAACACAGTGTGAGATGGAGAAAGAATCTTCTTCTTTCCTAGCACTGACTTAATGTCTTCTGCAGCAGCAGGGCTTAGACTAGTAGTTAACTGAGAATCAGAGCTGTAGTGATTTGCTCCTAAATTTCTTTTCTGGATAATACTGCTGAGGTTTGAAATGAAGCTGATTTGCCCTGAACTGGCATCCTTACTCATAGGAATCCCACTGGGGTTATGCTTGTCTTCAACATAAGGAGTCTGAGAGTTTATCTCATCGTATGATAATTTCCTGGATCCAGTTTGATCAAAGGTTTTCAATAAATGAGTGGTGTCTTTTATGTCAAT
Source organism: Tringa tobata (assembly GCA_033628505.1). Classification (NCBI taxonomy): domain Eukaryota; kingdom Metazoa; phylum Chordata; class Aves; order Charadriiformes; family Scolopacidae; genus Tringa; species Tringa tobata. The sequence continues at coordinate 3,501,775 of JAHREE010000152.1, read as the reverse complement.
ACTTTGGTGCCTGGTGATGAACCTCTTTGATAAGGCCAGGCCATTGATTTTAAAAGAGAGCTCTTCTTCTGGAGTAATATCCTGAAGTTCTTCTTGTAAAGAGGCAATTTTACTCTGGTGAAACAGCGATGGAGAGCTCTTTACCCAAGGCTCAGACTGTAGCCGCTGCACTTGTGCCAGCCTGGACCCTGTTTTTGTTGAGCTGGATCTTCTCGTCGGGGAGACTGTTTGAGATGAGCTGTCCACGCTCCGTGGATGATCCAGATCTTTAAAGTCGAACAGTGCTTTTTTAGTTTCATTTGAACTTGTAAGCAGGGATGGAGATGTTTTCAGTTCTATTTCCGACGGGGAAGTGCAAGCAGTTGGGGAATGGCATTCCTCAAGGTCTGCAGGAGGCACGTTTAGGTACTGTTTCGTTTTCTGCCTTCCCGAGGGGGACTTGTCCGTTGTGATGATGATGACTTCTTTTCCCCGCGCCCTGCAGGCATTGAGAAGAACCTTCAGGGTCTCCTTGTCCCCAGAGTTTATTGCATACACAAGTGCAGAGCAACTGGAGTGATCCTGCAGGCTTGGGTCAGCCCCGCTTTTCAGCAGCAGAGACACCACCTCGGGGCCTGCTTTTTCCAAACAGGCATGCATCAAGGCTGTCTTCCCAGCTTTGTCCTGTATGTTCGGGTCGGCCTTGTTTTCCAGCAGGTATTTGACCATCTTCGCCTTGCTGACGCTCTGGGCGTCCACATGTTTTGTCCTGCAAGCAACCATCAAGGGGGTTTCACCTCTCTCATTGCTCTCGTTGATGTAGGCGCCGCCCTCCAGCAACAGCCTGGTGAGGCGAAGGCGGCTCTGGTAGACGGCTCTGATCAGGGAGTTCCCCTCCGCTGGCAGCTCCAACGACTCCGTCATCACACTTGTCTCACTTACACCTTCCCAGCCGCTGGGAAACAACACCCGGGCTTCAGAGAAAGCAGAGAGACACACATTCCGCCCCCCCTTCCCACCCAGGAAAAAAAGAAAATAGGGTTTAACTGTACAACTCGTTCCTGTAAATACCCTCGTGCTTTGTGAAAAAAGCATGAAGGGGGAAAAAAAAAACCAACCCAAAACAAAATTGTTTTCCCAATTGTGTGGGAATTGGTATTCCCACCTCCCAGACTTCAAGAAATGCATTAAAAACTTAAAATACTATCTGGATGTAGTTATAACATTTATAGGAGTTTAAACCATGGCTGGCACTTTTTTTTTTTGACTGTTCTCCCTTTTGTCACGCTCCGCCATATAAGCTGTGAAGAAAGTTTAATTCTCCACACTCTAATTGCTTTACATTCAATACACCCAAAAAGCAAGAAAGGAATGAATCCTGCAGCACTTTTTTCATTGATGTAAGACAGTGTCACAGTCATTCTTTCTCATAAAATGACAGCGCTAAAAATCTAGAAATTAGTGAGTAAAAGAAAGCTCATGCATCTTTAAATAAGAAAAGCAAGCATAGTAAAAACATTTTTTATCTAAGAAGAAACTTAAATTGGTGGAAAATAAATATCACTGTATTTTATAACAATAATTACATTTGTGGAAGTACACTACCTTCCTTATGCTCCTTTGAATACCTGCTGGTCTGAGTGAAGCAGCATAAAGGAAGTGATGCACAGCTTGAACCACTCATCATGGGGACCGGTGGGCTGAGAGGAGTCTGGTACCCAGGCAGCCAGTATCAGCTCTAAAACAAAAGAAAACATTTGATAGCATCAAAGAACATCTAGAAGTTTCACACGCAAAAAAAAATAAAGAGCCTAATGTCATATAAATAATGAAAGGTCTTGTATGAATGTATACCTGCATACATGCAACTAATACAATTAAATTTCTTTTCTTTATGTATGTCTTTTATGTGCTTGCTTACCTATGTGTAGAGAAAATTTTTAGAGAAAAAAAAAAATCAATATTTCACGGTTGGCAGAGCAATATAATTCCAAGACAAGATTAGACATGGATATGAAAATTACATTTGGTCATTTACAGTATATTTCTAGAGAAATAAAAATTTTAAATTAGTTTAACTGCAACAGAAATTAACAGAGATTAATTTTTATTTTCCAATGAAAGCACTAGTAATGTCCTGTTGAACAAATGAAAAGCAGTAACTTCGTTCTCTTTTTCACCGATTTTGGAGTTCTACTTTGAATTCCAAAATCAAACAATGATACCAATTTAGTTTGTTCCAAAAGTCCAACAAACAAAAAGAAGTCAGTTGAAATACACGTGACATTTTAATTACAGATTTCTTCCTCCCCCATTTATTTCCCTTCATAGCATCAAGCTCTGCAGCTACAGGTGTTTTTGCTAAGCACTGATGTTCAGTGGCTTATGAGTCCCAGTGAGACCCGTTAGCTAGGTGGCTTCATGCCTGCAGTGTGTTAATTAAGTATTTAACTATTATTCAATATAGTTGTCGTTTGGTAGCATAATGCAATAATGGCCACGTATGGCATGTGTTTGGGTAAGACACCTCACAACATTTGGTCTGTCAGGGAAAAAAAAAAAAAACAAGAGACAAATGTGTGAGACAAACCACTTCCCCTTTGGCAGCGTTTATTTCTGGGCTTACAGCCCTGCCAGAGACTGTGCGCTGTGTCTGTGACTGCAGCCCTGCTCCGAGCAATTAAGGAGGATGAAAGAGGGCCAGAACGTCTCTGTCCATCCTCATGAGACTGAGCATCCCACTTCTGGTCACGGCTGAGAGAGGGGGGCACCGCTGTGGTACTATCCTCTTCTCTTGACCAGTGGTGGTTGGTTTTTTTTTTTTTTTTCTTCTTCCCCTCTGTCTTAATAAAACATTTTTAAAAAGTAATTGCATTGAAATTAGTTTAAGGATTCATTCCATTACACTGGAACTACACGATTCAGTAGTGTCTACCTCGGCTTTCATTGATGTGCAAATCATTATTATGAAATGCTTACTTTTGACAAGTAATGTATTCAAGATTATTATCAAGTCTTTTATAAAAAAGTACTCCATTAATTTGTGCATTTAGGCTTCCAGAAACAAACTAAAGAGAAATGCCTTTTAGGTAGCACACACGCTGGAGTTCTGATTGCATTCTTGCTTGGCTTTGACCTTCCTGGAAGTTATTAGCGATTTTACATTTATTTCATATTTACCTAAAGCTCTTCTGATACTTAACTGCTTGCTTTACTTAAGTGATGGCATACAACACTTCTTACACAAGTTTTTTCATCTGTAGAAATATTTTTTATGGCCAAAAAGAGCAGGAAGTATTAAGCAGGCACAGAACTAGAATAATGCTACTTGAAGTCATGCAGCAGGTCAGTGCTAAAAATGAGACTGTTTTTCTGATATCTGATCTAATGCCTCCAATTGCTTAAATTCACTGCCTCCGTAGACTTTACCAGGACTGTTAATGAGAGGGCAGAGGAAGGTTAGTCTAACACAGTAGTCAAGGTTTGGAGTAGATTGCGTTGCCAAGGATGTTGTGTGAACCCAGGCCGGAGAAAGCCCAAGATGTTTTTGTGCAGGCAGGTCAGCAGCTCCAGCGTGCCTAAGGTCTCACCAGGGCTTGTAGGTACTGACAAATTTCATTTCAGAATCCAAACTCATCACTACGTACACGGGCTGGGACTGTCAGGTCTGAAAGCAGCCTGGCTAATCCCTGACAAAAGGAGCACAAGAACCAGTGCTGCCAAGATCCAGCCACGTTATTTATCGGTTGATCTACACTTTGCACTGCAAAGGAAAGTGGAAAAATAAATATAAAGCAGGGAATAAAAATCCATAAAAACTTCAGAATCAGAGGCTATATGTTTAAAAGGCAGTGTTATGGGTTTGTAACCAGAACAATATAATGCAGAACACATTCCTGAACGCTGGATGAAGATAACCATGATTATCTGGAGTACAACCTGCTCCAAAAAAAACCCACAGCTTTGAAGTGAAAGATCACAGTTCAAGCAGGCTCCCTCAAAGAGTAATTTATTTGATAATTCATCACAGATTGAGACTGAACACAGTGGGATTATACTAAATCTAATTAACTGCAATGTCATAAACACTGCAAGTGTTACTGAGATGTCAGGACTGACACAGCTGCTTTTCGGCTGTGGAGGTAAACTTGTGCCAAAATAGCAGTTTAAAGCACGAGGAACTAGGCAACTTGGCGTTCGACACTAAATCATGAACTGGTCTTTCAGATCATCCACAAATTTCTGGTGTTCTCATACAAACAATATTCCTGGAACACTCTCTGTGTCTAGGAAGAGCTTCGTTTTATTTGCAAAAAGCAGTATCGTCCTGGAAAGTGCTCTGCGACGAAATAGTACAAAGCACCTTGTAGCATGAAAAGCTATTTCTGAAGCCGATGATGATTTGTTTCCAAGAAGCAGATAACTGCTGTAGTGGATTTGTGCTGGGTCCTATCCTGAGGTCAGGCTGGTAAATGTAAGAGTGATAAACCAGAGTCCTATTCTGATACAAATTCTGCTGCCATTGTAGTGGGAAAAGCCACAAAAATTTAAAAAGTTTTAGCACTTCTTCTTCCAGCCCTTGCTTCTAGATTTATAAATAGCATTTAATTACAAGGAGAAACTCTCACAGTGTTTTGTTACATCTGACAGTGGAAATAATCACAAAATTGAGGGGGAAAAAAGCTCATCAATGTTATAATATCTAAACAAGCAGAAACATAAACAACATTTTCACCAAGTAATCGAGTGCTACGAATCAATGTTCTTGCAAGATACTCCTCGCTTTTTCAATGTGAAAGCCAAATATTCTGCCCTTTGTGCATCAGCACCGAGTTACACAAACTGGCTTTCACGGTAGTGCTGAGAGTCTAAACTCATTCCAGTAAAACCAAGTCATCGATTCTCATCTCTGAAAAAAAGACGTGCTTACACACTTAAATAACATAACCCTTTAAGCATTTTTTGTGATTCCTCATATCCACAGTTAACCCCCTGTAAGTTCTCTCAGCCAGCATAACAAGAACTCTTGATTTCCTACACTGTCATAAACACATTGAAATTTACCACAGCAGAGTAACTTTTGATTAAAAAATTACCATTCTAACAGCCAAAACTTCCCCACCTTCACCCAGAGTTGCCAGAATCCAGTCCAGTTTTGGAAACCTAGCCTGTAAAGTGCAGCTTTCCATAATGAAGCCTCCGTCCCTTCAGCCTTGCTGTTCTCCCAAGGTTAACTGCCAGGTGGTCAGGATCTGTGCATTTCTCACCCTTCTTCTCACGATCTGCCCTGTACTCTTGAATAAAGTTTGGAGAGGTCCAGACAGCTCATTATGCACCCTTCTGCTGTCACTGCATTTATCATCTTTCCGAGTACTCCTGCTCATTTGGAGGTGTTTTTTACCTTACTAACTACTGCCGGAGAGTGGCTGGAGCACGGTGGGGAGCCCTAGGAGAGGGAAGTTTTCACTGGGGCTCTACATTAAGGTCAACGCTGTTGCTCGCTCCTATCTCACAGCATCCTGACTTGTAACCTAACAGCTCTAGCCTTTTTCCCGAGGGAGATCTGGAGGGAAAAAAACAAAACAAAACAAAACAAAAAAAAAAAGCAGGGACAGGCAACTTCTCCACAGAGAAGTTAGAGAGAACACACCTGAAATATATAAACGCAGGCTGGAAGGGTAAGCACGTTGAAGGCTTTTCCCCTAAAAACCCAGCGGGAAGGGAGGGACCGGTGTTCGAAGTGAGAGGGGCCTGAGAGAACCGCTTGGCCAGGCGAACACCCCACCACATCCCATCCCTTCGGCACCCACCCCAGCCCTCCCTCACCATTCTGCCCACACTCACCTGCTACCAAGCCCTCAGAAACCCGCGCCATCCCCTCCCTGCGGGGACAGGCGAGGGCCCGGCGCCTCGGCAGCGGGCGGAGGTGCCGGAGGGAGGGCGAGATTTTATTTTATTTTTTTTTTTTACCTGTTTTTTACCTCCCGCCGCCTCAGGGCCCGCCGGGCGGGAAGGGACGCGGCGGCTGCAGCTCCTCGGGCAGCTCTCGGCGAGGGGATCGCGCTGCCATTCCCAAAGAACGCACACACCGCGCACACACACACCCGGCCACACAGCACGCACCGGCCGAGCGGGGAAGTTCAGCTGCCGCCGATCCACCGACCCGCTCTCGGCAACACCCCCGGCCGGCCCGATCCGCCCAGGAGGCACCGGCGGGAGCGCGCACCCTGAGGGAGACGGTCAGGCAGCTTCCCTCCTGCCCGCCCGCCCGCCCCGGAACGGCGCTAAGGGGAGGGCGAGAGGCGGCCGCCGCCCGCG
>JAHREE010000152.1:3358289-3495084 GCA_033628505.1 Tringa tobata | reverse complement strand
CTCATGACAGAGACGGCACCAAGATGCCTTCAGCTGTACTTACTCGTTTCCTTTTCCTGTAGTGAACGGTAGGAACAACCCACCAAAGACCCTTCTTCACCACCTCACCGCTGCCTACAGCCCAGGAGTATGAATTTAATGGCAATAATAGAGGGAGGTCAGCCAGAAGAAATGCTTCCTTCAGGTGTACTCAAGTTTTACTTCTGCAATAACCTCCAGCTGCTTTGGAGGCCAAAACTGCCAAAAAGCAAAACCAGGATTGGGGTCCTATCTGCTTGTAGGAGGACCAAGACGTTCCAGTTACCTCAGAAGGCTTCTTCGTTATTGAACAGTCCTAAACCATTCCAGCTAGTTAAATATTTTACTATGAGTTCTTTTCTTCCACAGGAGCACTCACGGACCCTGCTGGAGATGGAGGCCCCCACGTCAATATGGGATTACCTTGTATACCATGGATTGTCTCTCTGCTGCTTGCTCCATGCCAGGACCAACCTGATGCCATCCTGTGCGACCTGAACAGGCTGGAGAGCTGGGCAGAGAAGAAGCTAATGAAGTTCAAGGAGGGCAGATGTAGGGTCCTCCACCTGGGGCAGAAGAACCCCAGGCACCAGTATAGGTTAGGGGTGGATCTTCTGGAAAGCACTACGGAGAAGGATCTGGGGGTCCTGGTGGACAGCAAACTTTCCATGAGCCAGCAATGTGCCCTTGTTGCCAAGAAGGCCAATGGGATCCTGGGCTGCATAGGGAAAAGTGTGGCCAGTAGGTCGAGGAAGGTCATTCTCCCCCTCTGCTCTGCACTGGTGAGGCCACAACTGGAATACTGCGTCCTGGCAGGGGAGTTGGACTAGGTGATCTCTAGAGGTCCTTTCCAACTCTGACAATTCCGTGATTCTTCTTTCTTGGTACTTGACATTGCCCATCACCAAGTGAACCTGGCAGAAAATAAGTCCCAGCTCCTGGGATTTTCTTGCATGCTAAGCACACGAAAAGTTTATTTATCTGGAACAATGCTTTAATGCAGCATCATTTTATAGGGTTTTGTTACCTGAGAAATAGATTACGTTTTGTTTTCCAGAGTGGCTTGGAATCAGCTTCAGCACTCAACAAGCCTCAATAAGAAAAATTAATTCCAACAAAGCCAAGGTGTAGGCTCTTGACCATAAAATAGGGAAAAAAATTGTGAAATAAAAAATTCCTCTCAGATACCAGAATCAATCTCTTCTCACAGCTGCCATGTAGTATCTCTCTGAGGTTATCTTAGCTCCTTGGGTCCCATTTTTCCAAGCTCATTGTCTCATAGGACCTCTGTTCCTACTGGCGGCTTTTGAGATTAGTACTAAATCTCTATGAGATTTTGAAGCATGGTAAAAGAACCTGCTCAATTTTTATGCAACTTAAGGAGACCTTCACAGAAGCAGGGAATGGTTGAGGTTGGAAGTGACCTCTGGAGGTCCACTGGTCCAACTGCCCTGATCAACCAGGGCAACATAGAGCTGCTTGCTCAGGACCACGATCAGACATTTTTTTAGTGTCTCCAAGGATGGAGATTCTACAACCTCTGTGGGCAACTTGCGCCAGTGCTTGGTCACCCTCCTGGTGAAAAAGCATTTCCTAATTTCAGAGGGAACCTTTTGTTTCAATTTGTGTCCATTGCCTCTTGAACACTACGAGAAAGAGCCTGTCTTTCCTTTTCACCCTCTTTTCAGATATTTGTATACATTGATAAGATCCCCCTGAGCATTCTCCAGGCTAATCAGTAGCAGCACCCAGCTTCTCCTCATGGGTTCTCCTCCAGTCCCTTCATCATCTTCATGGCCCTCTGTTGGGCTCTCTCCAGTACGTCCATGTCTCTATTGTACCAGGGAGACCAGAACTGGACACAGTACTCCAGCTTGGTCTCACCAACGCTGAGCAGAGGGGAAGGATCACCCCTCTCATCTGCTGGCAACACTCCTCCAAATGCAGCCCAGGCTGTTATTAGCCTTCTTTGTGGCAAGGGCATGTTGCTGGCTTAGGTTCAACTTGGTATCCACCAGGACGTGCAGGTCCTTTTCTATAAAGCCGCTTTGCGGCTGGGTGGTCCCAGCACATCTTGGTGCCTGAGGTCATTACCCTTAGGTTCAGGACTTGGCACTTCCCCTTGTTAACTGTTGAGATTCCTGTCAGTCCATTCTCCAGCCTGTCCAGCTCCCTCTGGATGGCTTCAAGACCTTCTGGTGTATCAGCCAGTCCTTCCAGTTTTGCGTCATCTGCAAACTCTGCCCCATCATCCAGACCATTAATGAAGATATTAAACAGGACTGCTTGTTACTGACCTCCAACTGATGGTGTCTCCAACTGGTGCCTCTCATCACCACCCTCTGGGCCTGGTCATTCAGCCGGTTTTCAGCCCACCTCACTGCTTATCCAACCTGTATGTCAACTGCTTCTACAAAATCATGGAATGGTAGGAGTTGGAAGGGACCTTTGGAGATCATCTGGTCCACCCCCCCTGCCAAAGCAGCTTCACCTAGAGCAGGTTGGACAGGGATGCATCCAGGCAAGTTTTGAATACCTCCAGAGAAGGAAACTCCACAACCTCTACTCTACTCCTCAACCTCCACTTCTCTAGGAGGATCTTCCCGGAGACAGTGTGAAAGGCCTTGCTGAAGTCCAGGTAGCCAATATCCACTGCTCTTCCCTCATCTACCAAGCCATTCATCTTGCCATAGAAGGTCACCACGTTCCTCAAGCACGACTTCCCCTTGGTGAAGCCAAGCTGACTACTTCTGATCAACTTACTGTGCCATAGCCTTGTTTAGCTTCTCGGTGCCTCTGCTGATGCTTATGCAGTATTGTCAAGCACACCTTGCAGATGACAGGACTTCCTGCTGATAACCCCGATATTTCAAGGATATTTCCTTGGAACGCTGGTTGCCACCGCAGCAGGCTGTGACAGTTGTACACAACATTCTGCAAGAAGTTTTGGCTGCCTTTTGTCACGCTAACTTTTTGTGGTTGGCGGTACAGCAGATAGACACGGGACTGGCAGCAGCATCTTGTCTCCCTCGCCAGGACTGTTAATTGCGGGGGCTGTAGTGCTGTTGTTGTGCAAGGTCCTCTACTCGTCTATTTGAAAAGGCAGCTGCCGCCTCAAAGATGCTGTTGTCTCGGCGTGTAATAAAAGACAACAGGTGAATGCAGCAAGCAAAGAGGGGAGGCGAGGGCAAAGTCACAGCGAAACAATCCGCCAGGCTGGGTATAACAAGTAGCAGTCACAGGGCACCAGCATCCTTGATGCTATGAAGGGCTTTTTTAGGCATCAGAGGAGAGAGAATTTTCCGGGAGGAATGTGAAGGAGATTTGTGCCCTTCTACTTTTAAAAAAGCGCACGACAGGACCGGTTAGATACCAGCATGACTAAGAGCTGGATGAATGGTATGAATAAGCCACTAAGACAAACAACATCCCAAGGGCAGGTTCCTCAGTGGCTCTTTAACCTTGTCTTTCAAAAACTAAGTTGGAAGAATGTCCGCAGACTATTTTTTTCTTTCTTTTTTTTTTCTCCCCTGCGGCGTGATTCTAATTATCTTTGTTTTCTTTGCCTCTCTGCACCTCACCCACATTGTTAGCGCTCGGTCTTTGCCGAACAGCCTCGGAAAGGCACGCGTGTCGAACACCCACTCTGCGGGAAGGTTGCTGCTCTCCTCAGACCTGTTGCTGCGTGCGTTATATAAGGTACGGAGGCGGCGGACGCTTGTGTTGGGTTCATCAGTCCTGCTCCTGGAGCATCTTCGCTCCTGCGGTTTCCGCAGCTCTCATCTACGCTTTCTTATTCCGTCCTCGCCTGCGTCGTACTGTTGTGCTTATGATGGCCAACATAAATCTTTTATTTAAAAAAAAAAAAAAGAAAAAAGAAAAGAAAAAAGTGTAGTGCACCAGTTCTTAGAAGAGCACTTTTAGGGAGATAATTAGATTTTTTTTTATAAATGTCACAATATCGTCCCTTTTGGCTACTTTTAATTGCATACAGAAACAACTGTTGGTATCAAGAAGTTAATTTTTATGTTAACAGTGAGGGAGGGTGGAAAACCAGAGCAGGGAACGCATCAAGGCAGACCAAAGTTTACTCTAAAATACAGAAGATGTTTGCATATGCACAGAGCATATTAGTTCATCATACCTCTGGGTATCCCTCTCAGGATCTCCATCAACCCAGCCCTCTCCTCAATTTCACTGACAGTTGGGCTAGCTAGATGTCTACCAGGGGAAAGTTTTATGGTCAAAGAACACTAATCATAGAATCATAGAATGGTTTGGGTTGGAAGGAACCTTAAAAATCATCTAGTTCCAACCCCCCTGCCATGAGCAGGGACACCTCCCACTAGACCAGGTTGCTCAAAGCCCCATCCAGCCTGGCCTTGAACCCCTCCAGGGATGGGGCAGCCAGGGCTTCTCTAGGCAACCTGTTCCAGCGTCTCACCACCCTCACAGGAAAGAATTTCTGTCTGGTATCTAATCTAAATCTCCCCTCTTCCAATTTAAAACCGTTACCCCTTGTCCTGTCACTACAATTCCTGGCAAAGAGTCCCTCCCCAGCTCTCCTGTAGCTCCCTTCAGATATTGGTAGGCTGTTACAAGGTCTCCCCAGAGCCTTCTCTTCTCGAGGCTGAACAACCTCAGCTCTCTCAGCCTGTCTTCATAGCAGAGGTGCTCCATCCCTCTGATCATCTTCATGGCCCTCCGCTGGACCTGTTCCAACATGTCCATGTCCTTTCTATGTTGAGGACTCCAGAGCTGGACACAGTACTCCAGGTGGGGTTTCACGAGTGCAAAGTAGAGGGGTAGAATCACCTCCTGAGACCTGCTGGCCACGCTTCTCTTGATGCAGCCCAGGATGGGGTTGGCTCTCTGGGCTGCCAGTGTGCACTGCATTATAATAATATTAATTTTAACTGACTAAAATGTTCCACTGCACTGATTTTTGATAAACTTTTCTCCAAATACGGGCAGGCAGAGAGTAAAACTAAAGAAGCACGCTTAGTTTTCTGGTAGCCAGCTCAACAAGCTGCTAGAAGCCAGGAGCTGGACTGCAGACCTGGAGCTCAGGAGCCTTGTTTTGGGAAGGTTGGCTTCAGAGGTCAAACCCAGGCTTTGCAGCTGGGCCTGCGGGCACACCTGAGAACCTGCCTCTTCTGGCACCACCGAGTCCCATCGGTCACAGGAGGGGACTTCCCTAGGTCCTTGTGGGTCCTGGGAATGGACTATCTTAGCTGCTCTGTTTTGTTTATGGGGGAAAAAAAAAGAATGGAAATGGTTTTATTTGATCTGAAACAAAATGTTTTTTGGACTTTGCTTTCCATGGGAAATCGTAAGCACTTTTGTTATCATGTCTAGTCGGTACTGACCAGCTGAAGCCTACACTAGCACAAGACGATTCAGATGAAGAAGGAGCCACGGTTGCATACTATATATAAATATTTATATATTAATGCATTACTGTGCAAATTGTTGAACATGGTATAAAGTAATACAAATTGTTCTGGTCGTTCTATTACTTTATTATGTATCAGCACATGGAATTTTCTTCAACACTGTGAATAAATGGAAAAATACAGAAGCATAATTAACTTGGTTTAGTTGAGGTGACTGAAATACCTCCCCCCCCCCAAATTAATATTATTATATACTAATTTAGTAGCTTAAAAATACATTTTAAAACATTATGTACAGAAGCAGATGTTTACTGTGGTAGAGCTGTTTGCTGAGAGGAATGCAGTAACACATTGTAAACAACAGTGTTTCTTAAAAATACTTTTATTAAATCAAACAGGTACAGCTGCTTGTTTGTTTAAAATAATGAAGTGAGATTATTCTGGTGATCAAGAGACATCACTGGAGCGGTCTAAAAGAGAAGAGAGGAGACAGAGGCAGTGGGCAGAGAAGCGCTATGTTTTGTTTCAAAAATAATAAGCAAAACCAAACAGAATAAATCAGGACTCCATTAAGAGTCTTACAAAAAAGCCACAAGTTGGCATGCACTAAAAAATCTAGATTAACACTTTATTACTTTATTGGTTTGTTTGCTTGGATAATTCAGATCCTGAGGTACACCTGATATTGTACACGTGCAGTTGCTCTGATCACAGCAGGCTGAGGGCGCTGAGACAGGTTCCTTTGACATTTAGTCTGGCGTTACCCCTTCGGCTTCCGAGAGGTAACGCCAAAGTCGAGTTTCCTCCTGATTTCTGTCAGGCATGTTTCAATTATCTAGTTATGACATGGAGTCTTCTTTCTGGAACAATATGCTCCCTGCAGTGTTTGGTGTATTTTTGCTAATTACTTCAATTAAAAAATTGACTGTGTGTGGGAATCGCTCCTGCGGTGCTTGCAGGAATAATTACAATTGGAGAGGGAACAGCAGTTCTTCAAACATTTTTTTTTTGGAGAATATATTGCACTAAAACGTCTCATTCCATGGACACAACCATTTGCAATGCTGCAGAACACAAGTGCCAGTTCCCCCAGTGTCGTAAGTCAGCAGCTGTACAGGGTAACTCTCTTTTGCCAGTGTTTTTATTCCCTCTTGTGTGAATCAGATGTTACTAACACAGTGTGTGAGCATCCATCGCGTTGGTTCCTTCTCCTAAAATGTGTTCAGAAAAACTGAAAAAGAGATTGTTAAAGAAGTTATTTTAAAATTATTTGACAGTATAGCGTTAGGCATACTGGTGAAGTGAGAGGGTAGCAAAGCATGCTCCCTGCCATATAACGAGGACTTTTGTCAATATAGTGGTTCCTGACCACAGAACTTGTTTTCTAATTAGGATGAAAAATCACATAATAGTTCAAGACATCAACTGCTACTTTCTCTGCTTACAGGCTTGGCTTGTTTGGAATTCATATACTAGAGATGGTCAATACCAGATGAATCTTTCATGCCACCGAGAAGAAAAACATACACTCACAGTTTTGCTACAAAGCTTTTTTTTTTTTTCCCCTGGCATTTTTTTTTTATTTTTTTTTTTTTCTGAGCAGGCCAAGCCGTTATTCTGCCATAAATTGAAGGATATGGATTTCCTTCATATGAGGATAAATAATACACTGAATGAAAGCAATCATTATTTAGATTACAGCAGAAAGCTGCCTGTCCCCTTTGTGCAATGTAGTAGTTTCAAAAGGAAGATGAATTACATACTAGAAATATACATATAGTGAATTGAGCAGTAAATGATGGTGTAACTGCTGTGTGACAATAAGGAAGAGAATCTACATGATCCCATCTGAAAGAAATCCATAATTTGATGAAGGACACTTAGACTCAATGCTCAGAAGAAATCAATTTTGACTGACTAAAAAAGCAATATGCACAAAAGTACTTAGTGAGTAAAGAACTCTAGAAGAATGGATTGCCTTTTTATATGATTAACAAATGAAGAAACATAAGAAAATTTTAATTTAAAATTAATTAGGAAAATTAATTCTTTCTAAACTTAGGTATGTTAAATTGATGAGGTTTTCCACCTAGGACTCTTGATGGGAACAGATCTAAATTTTAACCTCTCTGAACAAAACCCAGTAATATGAGGTACGGCAATTAAAAGCTCCTTCCTGCACTTGAGAAAATGAAGCTTTTTTTCAAGCTGATTTCACAAGAAATGGTTTTCAGAAGCTTTTTTTTTTTGTCATGTTCAATAACCTACTGATACAGCATTGAAAAGTTTAAAAGCTTCCGAAGTGCTGCTTAGTACAGCTGCACAACTTTCAGTGGAATTCAGTGGTTGAGTTGGTCCAACCTGTTTTAAGTTATTTACTCTTACATGAGAGACATATTTAATATTTGTCTCTTTTCCGTTTTCACTTACTGCAAGACTGGGAATGGGATGCAGTAACCCAGTGAGATGTCCTACTCATGGTTTGGAGCAGGCACCCTCCAAGCACAAGTTCTGGAGTCTGGGAGGTGTGCTCCTCCATGGAGCGTATCCACAGACGGCTCATATCCGATTATTCCAGGTTCTAAAGCTGCTCACCCGGACCCTGCTGAAGCGAGAGATGACATTACCCATCCTGCTCCACCACTCTCCCTCACTAGGTGTTACTGGCCGTACCAGTAGTAGGAAGGATTGCTCAAGTTTTTCCTTTTCCTTTCAGGCAACCCTCTTTGTTCGGCCGAAATCACTCTTCACGGGATATTTAAGGGAACCCATCAGGCTCTGGTGGAATAGGCATAATCCCTCCAGCCAGCTGAGAGGTGGAGCAGGGATGTCTAGCCAAGGACTGGTAATTCATCAGCTCGTACATCTGTCTGAAACGAGGGTGAGTGTTCCCACCGGGGGCTTTGTGTGGAGAACTGTGAGTTCAGAGGAAGGATGGACATTAAAAGCATGTTACTTCTAAGGAGCAAACGCTCTGGTTTTGTGCAAGTGTCCTTCTCAATTAAATCAATGACGCAATTTATAGCCAAAGTGACTTCTATATAATGGCTTGTTTATTGAAAAAGATTCTGCTTGGTATTAGGAGCTCATTAAACTGAATTGCTGAAGGAAAAGACATTGATTTAGGCTTCGGTGAATAATGGTGTACCAACCATTTCCTGTCCTCTCAAGTTCTGTACTTACTTTTTCTCTGTGTCTGTTTTTTCATAGCAGACATCATTTAGCAAAATGTTTAATATCATACCTAAAGTTTTCCTTAACCAGGCAAAATATATGGCCCAATTTCAGGAAAAACTACCACCTTAGTCAGACATAAGCACATACTCTTAAGAGCACTCTATTTGAAATACCTACTTTTTTTGATCAGAACAATTCTCTGAATTTCTGTAAATTTCCAATCCAACAGCACAGCTGAAGAGACAGAACTGAGAAGACCACAGCTTGAGAACTGAAGGTGACACACAAATGCTGAAGCCGGGACCATTAAAAGATATGAGCAAAACAAGATTTACATGGTGAGATAATCTACTTTATCAAACCACCCAATTTAATTGGAGATAGACAGGCAAGTTTTGGCATATAAGCCCTTGTTCAAGTCACCTGGAAAAGGTCTTGAGAATGTAACCAGAATAGGACTCTGAGAGCTTGTCTGTTCTTTTTCCAACCACGTAATTAATCTCATAAAAGACTTCTTGTACAAATTTCGCTTTGATGTTATGCAAAAGGAGACAGAATGACAGAATGATCTGCAGACAAAAAAAAAACAGAGGAGAGAACAACCCAGGATCATCCCAGAGCCAGCAGAAAGCAAGTCTTCTTAATCGAAGACCAAGAAAAATCAGCAGGTTTCTCATATGCAGTCCCAGAAGGGTATGCTGTCCACCAAGGGAAGCAGGAGACCACCAGCCCAGGGACAATGCCAACCCTTGGGCTGCTGGACGCTCGGGGGTGGGACTTTTGCTTTCAGATGTCACGCAGGCACTTCATGACAGAATTGTAGCTGCGGGTTCAGATCCTGAAAATCCTTCACGAATTAAATTTTGCCACAGCACTTTACAAGTGTTACACCCAGGGGCAGTTCATGATTACAGTTACAGGGCAAACTCACACAAGAAACTGTGTAATCCTTCTAGGAAACATTAGTTTCCTCTTCTCACCTCTCTTTCTCCATTTCCACTCTTTTGTTCCAGGACCTGCCACTTCAGAAGATTTTTGTGATTTTTTGGTCAGCCCACCCTGACTTGGTAGCCTTCCTTCCCACAGCCCTCCTGGCCAAGGAAAGTCAGCTAATGCACAACTCAATAACAAGGAAAGTATCCCCTAGCTTCATAGTTAACCAAGCTTTTCCACCTCATTTGTCACCTCTAGTCACCTCGTTTGTCACCTCTAGTCACCTCATTTTCTGCACTGATTAACAAACAACCCTTCCCACAGCTTCTCCCCTCTCCCAATCAGCTGCTGCCTGCTCAGATCTTCCTCTTCTGTTAGCACAGCTTTTAAACTACTCAGAATTAGGCTGGGTTTGGGTTTAAGCCCTTGACAAATTAGCGGTAGCCTGATGAAGACAACATGGTTGCCTGGCCCCAATTAAGATCTCATGTCAAGTACTCCTGATGCTCTCCTCAGATAACACGCATAAACTCATCACTGCCATTTTGCTAAATTAGGAAACCCACATTATGTCGAGTGTACCTTTCTTCTCCATGGATTGCTCTCCACCTTGTTGTGGAGTTGTTGTCGGAATGTTCCCGATTCTGTCCTTGAATACACTGCGGCCATAACGCTACGGGTGAGCTACTGAAAACATCAGCTTTCTACTGCCAAATGGAAATTGATGTCCACTGTCAGGTAAGAGAGAAAATGAGTAATAGACAAGCAGCAGAAACATTAATGGTTTGTTTTTCACTTCTTATGCAGACCCTCTGGTTTTAGCTATCTTGTTAAAACTAGTATTATCCTTAGAAATTAAATTTTTAATCTGTTTAGAACACTTTGTTCCTGGGAAAGCTTGAATGAGGGGGATTAAATTATAACTGTACTATACTTTTCTTGGTGATTGGTAATTATATTGTCACTCATTATGCTATTCATTGCACTTAGCTGCATGGAACTGGGGAAAAACATGACATTTCCCCCTGTACTAGACATAATGAGCATCTATGGCATTTCACAGAATCATACATCAGTAAGGTACGGGAGTAAACAAAACGTGGCAAAGTTGTATTTGGAACAAAGGATTTTTCCCTTCAAGCCGTAGGGTACAATATTTATATTTTCCTTTGGGAAATACAAATGGGGAGGTGCCAGGTGCAATTTAGGTGAACAGAAAACTTAATTTGTATCTGTTGCTTTTTCAACCAACCTGTCGCTCAGCAAAGCATCGCCTTCGAAAAGGGCCCCTTACAAATTCCCCCTGGTAACTCCAGCCTTTAGAAGACAGCAACCTGCTTTCTTGTCTCAGTTTTTGGACAATCTCAGGTATCTCTAAAATAGCACAGACTTAAAAATACACATAGAGTAACCACCCTCTGGAAACAATACATTTGTCAGCAAACAGTCTTTGTATGTAATTCCTGAACACATGGACTCAGACCCTTCTGCCTACCCACCTTCTTGAAGCAGGAAGCATCTAACCTTGTAGAGGCTGGTAAGCCCAGAATTAGGATGAACATACTTCTCTGGGACCCAACTTCACTGCCACCAAATGCATCTTCCTAATTCTTCATTGGAATCTGTATGGCATCTTGAAAAGCTCTGACAAAAAAAGGTGCTGTCCAAATGCAGTGCTTTTATTAAAACAAAACCTCATGGTTTTGGCAGAGCGGCACACTGAAAAAACTGTGTCATTAATACATTCTGAAAAGCTTCCAGTAGGAAACTGCTGTGTTATTTCAAAAGTTCTCATTTCCACGAATCATAAATTGACTTAATTTGTTGTGGAATTTGACAAATGAACATAGTTAGTTAAATCTGGAGAGGGCTAAGTCAGTCCACAAAGAGTCAGAGTAACTATTTATGTTCCCAGTAGACTTGTTTGCATCCAAGTTAAAAGTTCTTTGCAACCGAAGTGGTGCTACAAAACATTTTGCCCCCAGGGAACCGTATCTACCTCCTGCAAATGTATGCTGAGGCAGAAACTCTCTAACATATGTTTGCAGCACAGTGTAAATCCAGCATCACATGAAGTCTTTGATTCCACTTTTAACAAATGTCACTTGCCATTAAACACAGTACTCTGCAGAGCACCCGTGCGCAGCTCTCAACAGCAACCTGCTTTTTGGTACTAAATGGTACATATTAAACGCTTTGGGGAGATTATTTTATCTTGTCAGGGTCACTGTGACTTACAGTCTTTAAAAAAATATCATCCCCTTGGTAACAGCCTTTTTTCCTTCCCTTCCACAATGTGTTGGCAAACTAAAACACATGAGACTTTTTGCTGTATTACCGAAGCAAATATAACTTTGTTGCTTTCATCTTCGTCAAATGATGTAAAGTCAGCACACATGGAGGAAGATCAACACAGGGAAGTACTTACATTTTTAAGAATTCAAAAGGAACATAGAGAAAAGAGACAACCCAGAAAAGATGCTGCCAAATTTATCTTTTTTCATGAGATAAATGTTGCAAAATTGCCATGGAAAATTCAAGAGGTGTTCATAGATGATAATTATAAATGTTTTTCTCTTATCAAAGAGGTTTGGTTTTTCAAAAGCAAGGAAATTAAGGTTTAATTTTAGAAAACTGGATGCTGTTACACTGCTCTGTACAGTTAAAACACGCAAGATCTGCTGACGGCCAGCGCCACCCTCCCTGATGTCAGAACGGGGTCTGCGTGACACTAGAGGACGAGCACTATTACTTCAGTCTCCCACAATACTGCCTCATAAGACGATGCTTTTTAAATGCTTTGGTGAAACAGCAGAGTTTTGAGGTTTGGGGTTTTTCGGTTGGGTTTTTTTTTATGGTGTCTTTTTTAAAACAACTGTTTTTTTTCACTCCTCTGGCCCCAGACTGATGTGCAGTGAAAGGGAGGCAGGGCTCCCTCTCGCTCTCCGGGTGGCAGCAGCAGCCCAGGAAAGCAGAGACGGGCACGGTAGGTCCCAGCTCCTCTCCATGACACTTGGTATTTGGTGACCTCTGCCGTCTGACAAACTCCCCACAGTCAGGACACAGCATTGCTGGTCACGCTGTGGTAATACTGGCAATAACAAACTTTGGTCAACACCTGGCACTGTACGCCATTAGAACCACAGCGTCACTGTACTACCAGTATATTGCTATTTTTAGGGAACAGTAAGGCAAAACATTATTACACTGGCTATATTTAAGGAAAGTGGAAACAGGACCCCACTACCTGCTTACAATCCCTATTGGTACGCCACACAGACCTTTCAAACTCACACTGACAAATTAACACTGCATCTGCACTGGCAACATTTAGAGGGGATACAAGAACACAGCTTCTGTTAAGAAAGCAGTGATTATGTGCTTGTGCTGCAAAGCAGTCACGGTCAAAGTGACATAGCAACTTTTTATTAGAACAGCAAGCCTTTACACGCGTGTGAAGTTAATGGAAACATTAAAAATTCTTTCTCAGATTAATCTGTAGGTCAGTGTTTTCAGCCAAAAGTCCTGAAGTAGGCTGTGTACCCAGAACGGTCAGGATGACAGGAGAACTTCCAGGAAGGATCAATGTATGCCTCAACTGCTGCCTGAGATTTCCAGACACCACTTCTCCTGCTATGCCTGCTTACCTTTTCCTCCACACCACTATGTTTTAAGGATTGTTACAAAAGTATATACCATCCCAGTCAAACTCAGGACTTCTGATGTTTTCTTAGTGTTGGATGCTCTGAATCAGTAGATACTCAAACCCTTTGTTTAGGTAGAAAGGTTCTGACCCAGTCTAATGCCTTTCATTACTCATGGAGTTGTGAGGGATGCTGCCATGGACTGTAAAGATGAACACAAGGTCTCATGCAACCTTGGTTGTGGCATTCCTCAGAGCTACCTCCTTCATGCTGCCAACCACCCTCATATTCCCACTGCAAGGTGTACATTCAGAGTGTGGGGTGTGTTCTTTGGAATCACTCACTACCGAGATATTGTATTATAAAGCGGGATTTTCTCTCAATAATTGAATACATATTTGTACTCAGTAAAACTTCGTGATTTAAAATGTCTGTCCTTACACAGAAGTACCAAAAACCTCATTTATTGTGCTAAGACAGCTTTTTCATACACTTCAAATTTGTACTGGATGCCATTCTCTTCTTGGATATCAGCAGGGACACCTGGGTACCTGTAGTGGGGAGAAGACAAAGCAAAAGCCAACAAGTAGGTAAAAATATTATTATGAGTCACCTGTAATTTATCTAATCAATTAGAAAAGAGAGTTGTTTGAAAAAGGAGATAAAAATACCATCCTTACAATAGACATACTAAGCACAAACTATTTGTAGGAATCATGTTAACTAGTATCAGCAACTTGTACGCACATCTTTCTAAATCAAGAAAGCATGCCTCGATGCAAAAAAACCCTACCACTTTTTAGGCTTAATCAAAACACCCCAACACTTTTATTAAAGCTTCCAACACATTATTTAAAACGTCTGCAAAAGTAGAAAAGACACAGAACACTTTTGGGTTTTCTTGCTTTGCTCAGATGGTTTAGAGGAAATGGTAAGATAAAGGTTTCTTACAAGTCCACTACAGCTTCTTAAAGCAGCTGAGTGCTGCCATTCAAAGTGTTCCTTTATATTCCAGATTTACTAAAATAGGTTTTATTAATAGACACTTCCAAAAATCTCTTCAGCTCCCTGTGACAGAATGAGGATTTTTTATCTGCACTGTTGACTTTGAGGGAGAAAGAAATTTTATTTTTTATTTGCTAGGTTTGGCCCTATGAGGTTTCCATGTTAGTGATAGAATTATCTGCTATTTTATAAATTCATGTTTTAAGGCCAACTTCTGATTTCAGTGCACTGGCCCAAACCAATGTATAACTGAGAAACAGCCAAGAGGGAGAGAGGGGAGCTTTGGGTCAGACATCAGGATACTAAAGTGGGTTCATGTTGAGTGCAGTTCAGAACATGTTAAGAGCTGAAAAAGGTGACTCCTCCTGCCCACTCACCTTGTTCATCTCTCCTGCGTCCTTCTTTCCTGCCCCTACCTATTCTCTCCCACTTCAGCGCTATTCCATTCCTGTGCCCTGCGCAGAGCTTGACTTGCCATACTTTCTGTTTCTTCCTCTGCTGGTCTGCAACCAGCTGGGAACCAAAATGGGAGAAACAAGAAAAGGAAGAGGCCCTTTCCTTGCTAGTTCTCCAGGCAGATGCTTGAACTTTTGCTGCCTCCCTACTGCCTGTTGGATGTGATCTAGTTGGAGAGGTCACAAAAGTATGACTGGAATATGACAAGAATCACACAGAAGAAACCACAGCGAACAGCAGAAAGTTACCTGGAAATCTATAAAGGCTCAACCCTCCCTGCTCTAACCCACTTAATTTGTCTTCAGCAATTTATCAAAGGGGTTAAATACCATTGAGTAACAACATACTGAGTTATGAAGTTTAGTAAATATTTGAGTAATTCTAAAATGAGAAGCATCAAGAAAGTTATTTTTCAAGCAAACTGACAAAAGCAATTCTTTACTGTAAAGACGATAGGAAGGTTCAAGAACACAGCAAGTTCCAACACCCTCTCTGTGCTGAGTGTGGTGCAATTCCAGGTTCTAAGTACAATATGACTCTGGGGAAAAATACAGTGAAAAACACCTACAACTCAAAAGAGAACATGGCTTTAATAGGACCTTTACACATTCAAAGTAGATTACTAAGTCTTCCATCTGAACACAAGACCACTACGCATCTTGATACTTACTCTGTGAGAAGTTTGTAGTCTTTGTAGTTGATTTCTGGAAAGAATGTGTCACTTTCAAATTCCTGCAAAATTCTTGTCACAAACAATCGATGATTAATTGGCTTCTCCATCGCTGCCTTTAAAAACAGTAGAAATTATTAAAATTGAGTTACTCCCAGTAAAACAGCTCAACCATGCATGAAGTAGTTTTGTTTATTAACATTTTTAATATTCTTGTTTTATAATTCTCTTTGAAGTCTGTAAGATAGTATCAAGTGTAAGTTCTTATTTGGAACATCAGCTTTCTTAGCCAACTCTCCAAGTTCTTGTTCTGCCTGCACCAGACATCACCATGGCAGCATTCAAAAAGAACCGAGATAAGAGTCATAGCATATTTTCTACTTGTACATTGCACACCAAATATGTTATTTAAAACTGAAACTCAGTTTCTGTTTTATATATATTTTGGATTTTAAGCAATGTAGTGAAAATTGAACTCTGAATATCCTCTTTAGGACTCTGCCCAAGACCACTTTCTAAATTTCATCTTGTCCCAGTTCCACCTGGTAAGTGGCAGCAAAACCTACTCTCAGAGCTTGGGGCATCTAACAGAAATTAAGATAAAATGATGAGTAGTCCTGTGAGAAGAAAGGAGCAGAATGGCCCAAGCCATTTCTGAATCCTACCTCTTTGGAAGACAGGGAGCTTTAAGTGGTGGGAGAGGCCCATACCTCAAGGTAATTTGTTCCAATATTTAATTAATATCACTGCTAAAGATTTATCATGTATTTTTAGCCTGCAGTTCCAGTGATCAAATTATCTATCGGTTTAACATTGACGTTTGATTTCGGGATTATGGTAAAGTGATAATATGCATTGAAAGTTATATAAAAACAACAAGAAAGCAAGCTTTCAGGCTCCTGGAATGAAAAAAGTTATGAAAACACCTGTTAGGTGAGCTCCTCACTGGCAAATTGACACAAACTCAGGAGTTAAAAAAAGACATTTTGTCTCCAGATCAGATGGAAAAGGCACCTCTTCCAGACTTTACTGACATTAAAATAACCCATTAAAAGCTATACTGGTGCCTGGTTACAACATATTTTTGAGAAGCTTATGGCTGTTTCTCCCTTTCCTTTAAATTGGCAATGAGCAATGCTCTTTGTTAAAGGTGATTCACCATGCAGCATACTACTAGGTACTACTTTGACAAGTAGAGGAATCAAGCAGTAGCAAATTTAACCCAATAAAATTAATTGGTATCACTACTGAGAAGTTAGCTTCTAGAAAAGCTGCTCTATTGCTACAGAACGGTTTAAAAATGGAAGGGGTAAGTCACAGAACACCAGCATCCAACAGCATGGAACTGGTGTTTATCTAGTTTGTATATAAATATCCTATTTTTAATTTCTTAAAATAAGGGTGGGAGGTAAGAGGAGAAACATACAGCTGCAGAATGACAGAATAATCTGCTACACAAATAAAAACATACTGTGTTCTGTAAACAGAGATACTTTTGATTTGTAGTAGGGGAATAAATCAACTTCCTATCCAGCTCTATGGGAACTGAGCTTCAGCAAGGACTCTGTACCACCAAGACAGGTCAGGGAAGAGCACATGGAGTGACTGACCACAGATACTGCAAAGAAAGCTGAACTGAGCATGAAGGGGACCGGAGGGTAACCTCTGTCCTAGCTAAAAGAATTGAGTGAACCAACCAGCCATGAAACTATTTGTCCCCAAGTTAAAAAAAAGAAGTGCCAATGCTTCCTGAATTCACCAGGCGAGCTCTGGGGGTCTGCGTGCGTAGGTGCCCCACAAATACTAAAAAACAACAACAAAACAAAAAGAACTGAGAGAAGAGCAACAGCCTTGAGCTGGTTTCAGCCCACACATTCCTCCTCAGCAGCTGGCAATGCCCAGCGTCATGACAGTGAGCATATTATGGCGTCAGGCAAGAAGAAACACTTCATAAAGTGATTAAGTTTTATATCTCAGTTGCTGTACTCTGCTCAGTGTCATTTTCACTTGCTTTGGGATTCAAATACATACTGAATCATGTCTGGGGCTGGCATCCTGACCTGGCCTTGGCCCCATGTACATGTCCCAGTGCTATGTCTGACTGGTTACCTCCTTTGGGGCCTTATCCCACCCTGTGGACCTGCCTCATCACCATGAGCTCTGGCCAGTGAGGCTCCTGTCACACCAGTCAGGTTATTGCCCATACGTCTCAGCTCCCGTCCCTTTGGGAGCACCTGGCAGTAACTTCAGAAAACTAGAAATAAATACATTTTGTATCAAACATGAAATCTTTCACATGTGGAATCTCTAAAGGAACCTGCTCAGAGAGGACAGGAATCTCACACCGCCTCCGTGAACTACTGCTATGGACCTGGCAGGATGGGGAAGGAGATTTATCACGGCTCTGGCATGTGCCTGAGGATTAAGGTAGCTCCTCACTGACATTCAATTCACTCTTGCCCTGTCCAGCCCACACTATCAGTTTCACCACCTTTTATAGGTACAGAAGTTAGAGGATGCATAGTGCTGAGTTGACAGAACACTGACATACTTAACTCTAAATTTAATCAAGGAAATATACACTATGCATATTTACTTTTTTGAAGAGAATAGGGTGAGCATGGCTTTATTTTAATGTAACACATACATATTATGAAGGTATAGACATAAATAACCTTGAATATTTAAACAAAATGTGCAGTAACTAAACATATTTTATTGATCAGGCAATACTGTGGGAAGTTAGCACAATATTCAATAGACAAATAATTTCCAATAAGTAGGAGATCAGTACTGCTTTTTTTTGGTTTTGCATATTTGGTAAATGTGAGGATAATATATGTGATGGAAAAGACAGATATTAAGAGAGGACTTGCTGGAAATAATTGTACCAGGGCAAGAGGAGATTTTTGAACAAAATGATGTCTCTTTGCTCATGCTTCTGTAAATTCAAATTTAATTTAGCATTCTCCCTCCATGGTTATTACATTACCCTCACTCCATTGCCACACTGGGTCTAAGTCATTCTTGCTACGATTTTAATTTACTGTGTTTTTCCCTCTTAATCAATTTAGTTATCCTAGGACTGAATTTGTACCTGCACCGGTTTCCCTTGGGAGTTGCATGTGTGTTTTTTCTCCACGCAGGCTCACCTCCTTAGCACTACTAAACCTTTTAAGATATTGCAGCCTGAGACAACAGGGAAAAGCAGTGCTGATTTTTGGTCCACATTAAAGCACACCCTACTAAAACTGTGGCTGTCGATCTCTCAGAAACACCGGAACCACTCCTCAAGCAGTGATGACTTTCCACAAGAGAGGGAGGACAGGAGAGGGGAGGTGGCAGAATCCCTCCTGTTGTCCCACGTACATCAACACTCTATGCAAACCAGAGTCCTTCGTAAGACTCAGAGAACTGATATATACCTTCATAACCCTGTGAAAAGATATTAGCATACCCTTGCCTTTTTGCTCACTTCCAAGAAAACCTGGGCAAGCCTGCCTCTGAAGCATAAAACAAAAAAGGAGACGCCTAAGGATCATCTTGCCCATAATTTCCAGCTGCATTGGACTGACAGCTGTGCAAGATCAGATTATGCCCGCATGTGCAGGACCATTTCCTTGAATTAGTTTCTCTCCGTAGAACACAGGTCAAAACAGCCCTGGAGCTCTGCAACAAAGAATAGCTGTGCATTACAAGTAATTTCAGAAGTGTTGCATGGAAAATTAATCTTTTATAGATCTAATCACCAAACCACCGTGAACTACTGGGCACTGTCACCAATTGCCATAGGAGGGAGCAATTATTTCTACTCATTTAAAGATTCACAGGTTTTAGAAAGAAACACACACACATACTGCTTCTGCTTTCTCATCTTCTACCGATTACATAAAATAAGTAAAACAGCCAAAGCAACTATGTGAGGCACTTATTTTTCAAGTGTCTTCCCAGACAACAACATTGCCAATCCAAACAAAATATGAGAACACTACGAAAGAGAAAATTTCAAAATAGACAGTCTGTTCATTTGCATTCTGGTTTTCAACCCTTAAAGTGTGTATTGGATCACACAGGCAAGCTGCATTTTGAAGCGTCAAGAGTATTAAAAAAACATATTTTATACATTAAAAAAATCTCACAGCTGAAGACCTCACAAAGTTCTAGATCTTACCTAGGTGAAAGGACTCGCCTAAGTTAAACTTGGGCTATTAGGAGATTGTGGTGAAAACGAGGAGAATCAACACCCTCAAAATTCCTTCCTTCCTTCCCACGCCACGAAGGCTAAGCCTGATGAGGGAGGAGACACTGTGGTAGCTCCCACCATCCGTTCTCTGCCAGGGACAAAGGCAAGTGCAACAGAAATCTTCTATGACCATTATCAAAAAACCTGCCTGTTCTGCCCTTGCAGAAACAGATTCACTTTAGTCACCACACTTTTCCATGTGTTAAAGGGGAGTCTTTTAGATCTTTTCCTCTATGATCTCTGCAAGCATCTTTGAAAATGAACTTAAAAAGCAACAACCTTTCATAGCTGCATGAATTCTGTCTGCAACTGACTCATCTATTAACCTTTTTTAGTCATTATTTTTTCCCAGAGGAATGTCAAATCAATATGTTTGTTCACAAGATGAGCACATAAAAAAGGTTGTTGAGGAGTAACAACAATATTACACCTTTCTTTCCACATCAAAAATCTCCTGAATTTATTTTGCAGACTATACTGGAAAGGCTGGATATGACCCTCTGAAGTCCGTGAAAGTATAAAGATGCTAAATTAAAGAAAATTCTTTAACAGATTTTTTTTTAGTTAATCTACTAGTCCACTGCTAATATTTACTCTAGTTTTATTTATAACTAGGTAAGAGCTAGAAGTATTGGACACTGGAGTCATAACTACAATAGTCATCTTTACAAAACATGATCTCTATGGGGAGGACAGTGCTGTCAGCTCTAATGCTGTGACCCTGCTACTTTTATACAAAACAGACAATAGGCAATTGCATTGAGAGTGCTCACACCCTTTCTCAAAACACCTAGAAGGTCATAGGAATAGAGGAAAATTGTCTTCCCATTCCCATCACTTTTTTCAGACAGCTACACAAAGCTACACAACTGCACATGGGAAAATTCTCCTGTAGAGAAGGATTCTGCAACATTACAGTGATGAAGGGCAGAGCAGTATGAGGGTTCGGGCCCGCAGCGTGACGTTCTCCACGTCACCAGTGTCAGGCAGCTCAGAGGAGCCTCCTCTGTGCAGCAGGTTCTTTGGGAGCACTGTGCGAAGGCAGAAACAGCACCGGGACCTGCAAGAGCAGAGCCCGCAAGCGTGGAAAAATGAGCTGTCTCCCTTGTGGGTGGATCTCAGTCCTTGGTCACATCTCAGACTGAACACGACGCTTCAAAAACACAATAACGTACGTGTCAATATTGCAACAGGTAGGCAGCTTAAAACCATTCCAGTAGCTGCAGCTCAAAATCACTTTGTCTTATACACAGGGAAGGTAGAAAAATGACTATTATTTCTTTTATAGCTTACAGGGAATTCAGACATACTAAAATGTAGTCTTTGAAAGCCATATTTTAGTATATTAGTATTAGTAATTAGTAAAGTTTTGGCATGCTTGAAAAAAACCACAATAAAACCAGTGACTCAAATTGTTAATACTTTTCTCTTTTTAAAGAAGTGATACTTATGGTACAGCAAAGATTTGAAGCTTAGCAAATGTGGCATTCACAACCCACTCAGGGCATTCAGAACCCAGTGAAGCTTATATGCTTAGTCAAGAAACTCTATTTAAGAGGGTAATTAATCAGCCAGCTGCAAGAGACTTGCCGCACCAAATATGAATAGCAACTTCATAATTCAATAATCTTGAAGAATGAAAGGGGGTAGATTACCAAACACAATATGTCAAATACTAATACATAGGAAGACACCTGGGCATGAATATTAGATAAAATTTTCCCTTCGAGATGACTGGAAGTTTAATTTTCCAGCTCAAGCCTCTTCGTTTAAGAATTTCCCCAAACACTATTTATCACCAGCATCTATTTTCTGTTATGGCCAGCCTAGATATTAAGTAAACAGCAAAACCAACAAAACTTCTTATGAAAGAACTTCTTGTTCTGTTATGAAATTACAAGTTTCTTCTCCAAATTTAATACATGAATACAATTCTGTACTTAAGCAATGTGACCTTGAGTGTCATTGTTTCCTTCTGTGGCATTGAGAACGCAACAAGCCGAGTAGGAACATATAAATTAGAAGAGACAATTTTAAATGTTCAAGATGCTGTAGGAAAAACTGTTTTATCAAGGTGAAACACTGTTTGACATATAGCCTGTTTTGGTGTTACTAAAGAGGCCTTGGTTATGAGGACCTGAGTCATAAATTTTTCATTTTTTTTTTTAAAGTTTTGTTACTAGGTCTTTTGAGGTTTTTGGTTGAGTGTTTTTTTGTTTTGTTTTGTTTTGTTTTTTTTTCCCACTGGTAGGTTCACTGTTAGGGATTTGTGCTTGGTTATTTTTACAAAGCAAGATTTATACTAAACACTCAACAAACAACATATAAAACCATACCATCCACATATGCAAATCTACACCTGGTTTTGGTTTGGTTTTTTTTTTTTTTAAGTCCCTGTTTAATATTTGGGAATGTGCTGGACTTACAGTTCTTATTCCTAGTAAAAGCTGAATGTTGTTTTTAATTAGTTTAAAACACCCAGTTGAAAGAGACTCATGTAATTTATACTGAGTAGAC
This sequence comes from Tringa tobata, assembly GCA_033628505.1. Lineage (NCBI taxonomy): Eukaryota > Metazoa > Chordata > Aves > Charadriiformes > Scolopacidae > Tringa > Tringa tobata. The sequence goes on along the minus strand of JAHREE010000152.1, from coordinate 3,473,025 downwards.
TCCCTTAGGATCTCCAGGTAGTGCCATTTTTCAGAGTCAAAGCCAAGACCTGAACCTCTCAATTAAGGGACAATACCTCCACACAGGGTTCATCTACATTAACTCAGAACAGAGATGTGGTTTTGAAATTAATCCTCCACTCATGCCCCCACTCATGCTTTATTTCTACTGGGGAACAATCTTGGTGTGCATGAATTAAATTTCTTGGGGATGAAACCAAGCTAGAGAACCCGCTCCAGGAGCATGTGTGATGAGCTCCAACAGCTAACAGGAACTCAGGGACCAGAACCAATGAGTGAGTCACCACCAAAAGTTTTGCAGCAAACAACAAGCACTCAGGAGCCAGCAGACAGCTCTCAAAGCATCAAGTGCTCACACAAAATCATGGAGTGCCTCTCATGACGCCTATTGGCTTCGTAATTGCTGTGACCTACTGACCACTGCTGGGCCGCTACGATCCTCTTTTCTCATCCATACAATCAATACCAACACCACCCCCTTCTGGAACTCAGGAGATCTAGAAAAGTGCAGAAGATCCAGTTCGGCATCACACTGAGATCCAAAGAAATGAAACTTGTAAACCCATGCTGTGAGAAGTCCAAAAGCTTCCCTGGAGGCAACAGTACTACCTTGTGCCTGTACCAGATTACAAACCTGATGAGGTGATTGGTGTCAAGTCAAATTTAAGAAGGTGAAGGCTGCAGAAGGTTTTACAACCCTCAGTGGACTGTGTGAGCTGTTTCTGATCTTTTCTGCTCTCACTTCCTAATACCAACACTCTACGCAGCTCTCCCTGTCCCCACCAAAATGCCTACCATGTCCAGCTGCTCTGCCTTTTCCTGTTGCACAGGTCAAGGCTGAGATGAAGTTTCCCCCAAGCATGCTGCTGAACACAGCGTGAATGTAACCTACATGAGGACTTGGATGGACACCTTGTTCAGAGCTCACTTTCCTCTGTTCTTCACAGGACTTCACACAGAAATGGGTTTATGCCAATACTCCCACCACCCTGGACAGAACTGTGTCCCTGAGAACTTAGTGGCAGTGGACAAGAGAGCCATAAGCTCTGCTGTAAACAGCAGCAGCCCCTTACCTCCACCCCATCCCTTGCCTCTCTGTTGCTCAGGGCAGAACCCATACTGAACCACCACCCTGGTGCTCCAGCACCTTTGCTTGCTATGGTTCTTGGAGGCTGGGCAGGGTACAGCAGCCACCCATACTTGAGATTGAATCATAGAATGGTTCTGATTGGAAGGGACCTTAAAGATCATCGAGTTCCAAGCCCCCTGCCACGGGCAGGGACACCTCCCACCAGATGAGGTTGCTCAAATCCCCACCCAGCCTGGTCTTGAATGCCTCCAGGGATGGGGCATCCACAATTTCCCTGCCAGGAAGACAGACAGGCTGAAGACCTGCATCCAAGGAGTGCCCTTCTGCACTCAGGCCCCTGGGTGGATGCTCCACCTCGGCACAACTCTCTGGATAAGGGTAAATCAGGCTGTCAGATTTCTCCCCAATGAACTACAAATTCCTTTGAAATGTCCTGAGTACATGCTTGAAACCACTGGAGAATTTAAGACATAATCCCTTATGCACAAGCATAAGGGATCAGCACAAGCAACATGTTGCAAAAAGTACGCTTGATCAAAACTACCCATTTATAATCTAATATTGGAGAGTAATAGTCTAAAAATGGCATAGTTTTGTACAAACTATCAGCCAAACACTGGAAAAGTAGTTAAAATAGAAGTCTACACCGTAGGTGCTCCTGGAACAACAAGTAAAAATAATTGCTCTTGGCAGCACCAGCTGAGTGTGTGGTCATTGCACTGAAAGGGTAAGTGCTTCTGCTCGTACTACGCATCCTGCAGAACTACGGGCAGAAGCCAAATCCAGTCTCCTGCTCATGTTGGGCGGTTATGCACTATCTACCTGGAGAGAATCTGTCTCCAGAAAACAACCTTGCTACTTACTGCCCAGAAGTAGGCATTGTAATGGCTGAGAGAGTGAAAAACGGGTTACCTCTATATGACAATACTTCACCGTAGGCCAAATGCATTTGTACACCAAATATATGGTGGACTTAACCATATGCAAAAGTGATTATAAAACATAAATTTAAAAAAAAAAGAAGAGAGGAACAAGTGTTTTACAGGCTATTTGCATATGCATCTTATTTTTCTTACAACCTTAGCAATATCTAACTACTTTCTACTTTGCTTTTTTTACTATAAAAGACACAGAGAAAAGGTTCATGAAACACACAAACTGCAAGGGCAAGAAATATCAGAACGCATATTTTCCCACCCCGTATACAAAGCATATTATCAGCCCTAATTTTGTACCAGGAGCACGATGGCATTTTCATCACACACCTGAAGTCCAAGTGCCAAACAAAAAGTGGAGTGTATTTCCAGTGTACTTGTAATGACTACGGGACAGCAGAACGGTTTTTCCTCTACTATATGAAACAAAAAAAATTGGTTTACAATTCTTAAGAATTTTGCCTATGGCTGTCCTTATTCCATATTCTCCTGATTGATATGAAAAGAACGGGGGTTGATGGCCATAATCTTTTGTGTGGTACTGTGTGACAATAAGTGCAAATTATATGAGAACTTAACAAAAGAAGACAAAATCAATTGGGAGTTAAAGGGCAGAACTCTGACTGTGTAGGGGCTAAAAGGACAATTCCAGGGATGTGGGTGGAGCCACGGAGAGTTGAATAAACTTTAAGTGTGTATACATGGAAAATGTGAGGAAAGGTTTGGAGGAAGGACAGAAGATGGCTGAGGAAACACAGCGCAACAAGAAGATGTGTTTTTCTGCAGTCCTTCATGTTGCATGGCAAGTATCTTACTAAAGGACAGGAGGACTATTGCATTTGTAGGAAAACAGGGCAGTTTATACAGGGCTTTGTCTGTGCAAAGATGGTCCTGAGAAGAAAGTGGCACGTGCTGTTTTTCTGGCACACAAACGGACACCTGAATACCAAGACACCCCAGACACCAAGACAAACCTGGGGAGTGGGGACTCCTGGTTGCTGGATGGGAAAGCAGAGTCAGTTCTGTTGTATGTCATCTGTTGTATGATTACCTCCTCTTATTGCTGACACCATCACCTGCCAGCTCTCTCTAAATCCTCTTTTCTTACCTGTATATCTGTATAAAGTGGCATATTTTGGCTAAAAATGCTGGATCATCTTTCATTTTTTTCCCACATCCTCTGCAGAATCAGTCTACTACCTCAGTAAAGTATAACAATGTGTGTCTTGCTGTAAAAACCTAACAATTTATAGAGATTTAAGAAAAACTCTCCAAAGAGTAATGACTGTATGACACTGGACCATTGGCAAGAGCAACATTGGGTTACTTGGACAGATTTTAAACTTGTCAGTTAAAATTTTACTCTCCAAGACTTATTCTGTTGTAATCGCTGGAGTTTGGTGCCTCACATGAAAGAAAAGCATTTTCTAAAGCAGAATTAACAGGAACTTGAGCCATCCTCATCCCATGGCAGAAAAGGAGTAATTTAGGAGTACTCTTAAATGTACCTTGTAAACAGAAGTGCCTCCAACAATCCAAACCATGTCTACTTTACTTTTCAACTCTGGAGAATCCAAAAGAGCTAAAGCATCATCCAGACTTTTGGAAAGATAATGTGCTCCTTTTGGGGGTTCCCTAGAAAAAGCAAAAAAGTTTTATTACCGAATAATTAAAGGACCATTCATCATGATAATCAATACAATCTAGACAAACAGTGTCTGTTGCCAAATTCACAAATGACTAAATGTTTCACATTAGTTAATTATTTTGAAATGCCAATTATTGCTAAACTATGTTAGAATTCACATCTGACTGCAGAAGTGTTTAATAAATCACAGTTTAACCATAACTGTGACTTAAAAGGCATTATAAATTACAGGTCTGAATTTTTATATCATGTTTTTTTAAAAAGCGTAACCAAGAAATATAGATACCTATAAAATGAAAGATATATTTCATTCAAAAACCCTAGTCAAAAAGTCCCTATTACCCGTGTCCCCATATTCAGAACAAAATCCACCAACATCCTACAAAGCCAAAAGTCATGATAAGTGAACTGTTTTTTTTAAGAGTATTTGGATGACTATGAGTGATGCATTTGAGAAAGGAGCTCTAAAAAGGGACATTTCTTTTTCCTTAAATGCTAATAAAAATAAACAAAAAAGGGAATAAGAGCCACCAATCTAACTAGGAACTACAGAAATACAGTTAAATACATGAGTCAGAAAGACTCCTGCCAAATGTTAGCTGGTTTGTGCATAGAGCTAAAACTAACACTTATGATCCAAGGTAATGACAATTATCTTGTGAATTACTTAAAAAATAAAAGAAATAAAAAAAATAATTAAAAAAATTAAAGGTAAAGTAGTGCTATCACTCAGAACCAATAGCAGAAATGTTTCCTAACCAGTTACGTTACATTTAGAATCACTTTAGGATACATTGCTACACATATTTTTAGGTGCAGGCTTGTTATTTGTTTTACAGGTCTATTAGTGATCATACATACTTGAGCTCTCGGCTGAGCACTATATTAATTCTGTCTTTTAATGGACGATTCTTCTCAGGAATGGAGAACCAGGTTTTTTTACCCATTATCAGTGCATTCTGTTTACCTGAGTAAGAGAGAAAAAACTTATTTAAAGAGTATTATTGCTCTGTCCCAATTTGTTTTGGTTGTTTAGTGACACTGCTGGACTTTCCTTCCCCCTTCCAAACTCCATTTCAGCAGTTAACAAAAGTACAGGCTTAGGCCATGATGCTCAAATTAGTCACGCACATAAAAGAACATGTTTGTGGCCTCAAAGCCTTGGCAGGCAGTTGACACCAAAGTAGACTCATGCACACCTATAAACATAATTGAAAGAAAATCAAAAAAGGCATGCCACTGCCCATTACATGCATTACACAGACATTGCCTCTGCTATAGTGACAGGGACCAAATTAATCTTTGTGTGTGAGACCAACCCACACCCTCAAAAGAGTTCTCTTCGTGTGAAAAAATGTAATTGTTCTCCTTATAGATGTGAGCAGCATAGATGAATTCACTTTATGTTTGCATGTTCCACCATTCCAGTTAGATGATCAGGAATAATTGCCAGCTCTGAGCATTATTTAAAAAAATAAAAATTAAAAAAAAGCGCCAGGTAAAAGGGTATCTTTTAGGAGAAGAACCAGCCAGATTAAACAAAAGCAGAAGTGCATCGGATGATCAATCATATTCTGGAATTCACTGAGAAGTATCATTTCTGAACAAACCCAACATTCCTAACCTGATTATCTCTTATATGTGTTCTGCTAAGAAGAGGGTTTCTCTTTATGAGCAAATGGAGAGAAATAAACAGAGAGGTTGAAAGTTCCAAAAGGTAGCAGGAAGTTTTTCACATTGCTACACAGCAGGAGAGATTTTAGAGAAAAGAAAATAGTGTTTGTTAATAGCTGTCCTCCCTGCTTCTCCATCTGAGAGGCTGGGTCTACTAGATCACACCAGAGAACCAATGCTCCATTTGATTACTAGCAGTGTCTAAAGACCTTTTTCCTGCAGATAACCTTTGTGAGCAAGTTTCCAAGAGACATAGTACAGTGTCAGTGTAGACATGTTAGCACAGACCATTGCTGTAGGAAAGTTCTGAAAAATATATATTTTTTTTTACTAAAGTTTCACACTGGAATGCCTATGAGGTCAGAACAAAGATTTGTCTAGACCAATAGCTAATTTACAGCAATGGCCAACGCAGGTATGCAAGCAGACTCACTGACTTTTTGGAGCCAACGGTGATATCCCTGCTGTGAAGACTTAATGGCAGCATAATGCATTAAGAAGTCTGGTTATGAAGCAACTTAACTGCCTAGCATCTAAGGTCATAGCTTATTAAAAGATCTGCAGGCAGGATGGAGCAAACTTTTCCTTCTTAATATTGAAAACAACTTTTTTTATTTTCTTTTTGATTACCGGTTACTGTGCCAGGTAAGATGCAAATTACAGACATATAAAAAGATTCACATTTGTGTTCTGTGTTCACATTTGTCTTTCCTGTATGAAAGGTTGCAATGCACTCAATCAGGTCTCCAAAACGTAGAGTAAAATCCTTCACATAGGACTGCTGCAGAAGGAGATTACATGTTCCTTATGGATTAGGTCACAATCACAACAAGGGCACGCTAGGTTGCCGAGAAGTTTTAGCAAACGAGTGAGTTTTGCTAGACAGCAGTTTTAACAGGAGCATGAAAAGAGAACACAGGAAAGAGAGTGACCACGTTGGAATGTGAAGCAGCAGAATCATGTTGTCTCTCATGTCTCTGGTTCCACCAGGCACAGTGAGCGGACTGCATGGCTGAGGGACATCCTATTGCTCCTCTCCCAATACCTCCTTCCCGCTCCTGCCACATACCCTGTACTGGCAGTCCTTGCAGACATGAAGCAGCAGCCTAGGCTACTGGGTTAAAGAATTAAAATAGCTTAAGGAAACGTCAAATGAGCACTTAAGTCAGTGTTAAAAAACCCTGGGGGCAATGTAGCCAGACTTGTCTCCTCTGGCTGTGGTAAATACCCAGTCAGAACAAATTAGCTTTCATTTTTTCCGTTCCTAATCCCACTTGTTTGTGCGGATTTTCACAGATTTTTTCACCCAGCAATGACTGGTTTTATCTCACCAAAACAACAGAGTTCATGAGACTACCTTGCTGCAAAGGTCTCGCTAGGCCTGACTGCTGCATGTTACCTGCACGGCTGCATGTTGCTGCATGTGGACAGACTGCATTTGGCTGCAGTATTGTTGTTGCATATTATCAGTACAATCGGGGGATTCTGGCATATTAGGATGGCTCAACACTCGGAAAACCAAGCAAAATTGCTGTCACAAGGGTCAAAGGGGTGGAACAAATGGCCAAGGCTGAGCTACAGCAAACAAGTTAGGTAAGCTAATATGACCTGGGGAAAAAAAACAACCCCTCAGCTAATTAACCAGCATATAAAAAGCTTTTAATTTTTAATTTGTTCAGGGGTGGAGTTGTAGGTAAAGACACAGGTAGGTGAACTTTTCTGCTCTGTTAGGGAAACAGGGCTTTGAAATTGTTTTTATTCACAGATCACCTGCGGCCCACAAATATCCCATTCACCTCCAGTCTCTTTATCTAAACTGAAACAAACTGCAGATGAGGTATTTGCAAACGGGTAAAATACTGGTGAGGCTTGGGGAGGTGGGGGAGGGCAGGCTGTTTGCAGAAGCGAGACTTTTAAGTCAGGGAAGAGTGAAATTACCACACTTTTCCATGACTGACACCACACAAACCGATTTTCATGAGGCGAGGCACAGCCTCGGCAACCAGCACGATGTTACCTTCCACATGGGATGTGCTCGTCATTCTCTGGAAGTACTTGTACTCGTTCCTGGCAAGAAAACGAGAAGACCATTACAACGTGGTTTAGGAATAAGTTACATTTCTCTAATGGAGAAAAGAAAAAATAACGCAAATGCTGCCCAGGGAGGAGAGGCTGGTCAGGCCCCGGCCTGAAAAGACGACCTTTGGCCCCGGTTCTGCCTGCAGCAGAGCTAAGCCACGGCCAGGACCCTGACAGCGCTGCCTCCCGGAATCCCTCAGGGCTCCCAGACACGGCGCCGGGGCCCGGTAGCCATAGCCCCGGCCGCGGCCCCACCGACCGCCACGGCAGTCACTTTCCCGCCCTGGTGAGCATCGTCCCTCCCCGACTACAACTCCCAGCGGGCAACGCGCGGCTCCGCACGGCCACACCGGCGGGGAGCCCGCCGCGCTGCACGCAGGGAGTTGTAGCCCGCCGGCGCTCCCGCCGCCCCGGCGGGAAGAAGACCGGCCAGACCCGCCGTACCTCAGCGGCGGCCAGGGCAGGCTGCCGTCCTTCCCGATGCCCATGTTCTGGCAGACAGCCACGATGGAGTTGAGCGAGCGCACCATGACGCCCACCGCCGCCTACCCGCCGCACCGGAGTTCGCAGAGGCGGGGCGGGACGGCGTGAGGGGGCGGTGGCACGGCTGAGCTGAGGCGGGACGGCGTGAGGGACCGCACCGGCAGGCGGGGACACTTCGCCCGCCGCTCCGCCCCGCGCCCGCCGTCGCATCCGGCGGAGGAAGGTGGTGCAGGTGCCCGCGGGCCCCTGGTCCGGCCATCGCCGCCGCCATCGCCATGCCGCGGGGGCAGCGGCGGGAACGCGGCGGCGGCGGGGGGCAGCAGCTGGTGCTGAGCAGGTTCTTCGGAGCGGCGGGGAGCGGCGGGGAGCAGGGCCCTGCCCGGCAGACGGTGCGCCCGGGGCGGCGGCGGTTGGGGCTCAGGGCGCCTGAAGGGCGCGGGCCAGGCCGTAGAGGCCCTGAGGGAACCGTGGTGGTGGCGGCGGTGGTGGTGGAGGGCCCTCGGGGCTGTCTGGTGTTACCTCCTGTCAGCCAGTCATGTCGGAAAGGATGGCCGCGGCCCTGCTACAGGAAGGGGTGCCCTGTGTGGGGCAGGCAGGGTCTTCCAGTTACCAATGGTTGCTGCAGCATCTTTGCCTTGTGTAACACAGGGTATTGATACCTGGTACTGGTGAGGGCCCCACACTGTCCAGTTTTGGGCCCCTCACTACAGGGAAGACATTGAGGGGCTGGAGCGGGTCCAGAGAAGGGCAGCAAAGCTGGTGAGGGGTCTGGAGAGTAACCAGACCCCAGTCTTATGAGGAGAGGCTGAGGGAGCTGGGGGTGTTCAGCCTGGAGAAGAGGAGGCTGAGGGGAGACCTTATCACTCCCTACAACTACCTGAAAGGAGGTTTTAGAGAGGTGAGGGTCGGTTTCTTCTCCCAAGTCACAGGCGATAGGACAAGAAATGGCCTCAAGTTGTGTCAGGGAAGGTTTAGATTGGGTATTAGGAAAAATTACACCAAAAGTGTTATCAAGCATTGTAACAGGCTGCCTAGGGAAATGATGGAATCACCATCTCTGGAGGTATTAAAAAGACAGGTAGACGTGATGCTTAGCAATATAGCTTAGTGATGGTTTTTTTCAGTGCTAGGTCAATGATCTGAAAGGTCCCTTCCAACCTAGACAGTTCTATGATTCTATGATACCTAGTCTTCCAGGGAACAGCCAGGATGGGCCCATTTTGTAGGAACTGAGGCTTGGCATGGGAACGGTGAGCTTGGCCAAGCCAGTGTGCTAGTTTGTGATGTGGCAGCTTTGATCCCTTGTAGTAGTGCTGGACCTTCTGCCAGAGTTCTGTCTCCTGGCATGTGATGGGTTGATCTCCCGGCCCAAATCATGGAGCTCGGACGACTCTTAGTCTGCTGTTAGTGTAAGGCCGAGAGCATTAATTAGTGCAGTGATCCAGCAGCCTCTCCCATGACACTGCTGGGAAAAAAAAATTCTCAGCAATTGGATTTCATTCTGAGTTTGTATTTTGCAGTCTCCCTGTAGTTAATGTTTCTAGCCCCTGTGTGTCAAGTCAATCTTTTTTGTTACCTTTGGTTCAAGTACATTTTGGAAGGTGTAATTACTCCTTTCTGTCCATGCAGAAATACTGCTTCCTAGTTAGCGTTAATCTGCTGGTATATAATAGTGGGTTTGGAAGGGAAACTCTTTTCCAGTCATGTGGGTTGTGCATACAGATACATTATATAGAGGTTATGGGCTTAGTTGCTGAGGGTGGAGTTATAAGGAGATTGAATTTCCCCAGTAAGACACTTAAACCATCTGAGATTACCATATGAAATGTGGATGCAAGCTGCTAAAAGCACCTGTTCTGTGTTTACCTGCAAAGTGAAATGGTAGTGTGTTTATAACATCGTTTCAGTTGCAAGTTACTGTATATTTGGTCATACTTGTTGCATTCTGTCAAACAGAATACATCAGTGATGAAACAACATAAACTGATGAATTTTCTGTTCAAAAGGTGTTAAAAGTGTGTGTGCCAAAAGCCATCCAGGCAGCAGTAGTTGTAAGTACTGTATTCTATGCAAACCCAGGATGCTGCCAGCTATGTCTTTACTGATAGTTGAGGAAAATCTTTGAAGTCTGGATTTACTTTCCTGGATAGTGTGGAAGACATAGATACTCTTCCATCATCGGGGTGTAGGCCATAGGAAGTTGTGCCTCTCAAAGCCAGTATCTGGCAAGAAGAAGGCTCTTAACTGTGGGAATGAGGATTTGCAGAAGAGATCTGGTTCAGACACAGGGTGATAGCATGTGGTATGATAGGAAAGTCTGTTAAGTTCTAGTTCAATTCTCTGCCATAGAGGTAGCTCCAAGCTGCATTTTGAAGTCATGGTAGCTGCAGGTGTTTCTTTTGTCTGCCATGACTTCAGCAAAGCTTTTGACGCTGTCTCCCATAACATCCCCATAGGTATTAGGAAGTGTGTGTTAGGTGAGAGGACAGTGAGGTGGATTGAGAACTGGCTGAGTGGCAGAGCTCAGAGGGTTGTGATCAGCAGTGCAGAGTCCAGCTGGCAGCCTGTGGCTAGTGGTGTTCCCCAGGAGTCAGCACTGGGTCTGGTCTTGTTCGATATATTCATCAATGGCCTGTATGAGGGGACAGAGTGTACCCTCAGCAAGTTTGCTGATGGTACAAAACTGGGAGGGGTGGCTAACACACCAGAAGGCTGTGCTGCAGTTCAATGAGACCTAGACAGGCTAGAGAGTTGGGCGGTGAGCAACCTGGTGAAATTCAACAAGGGCAAGTGTAGGGTCCTGCATCCCATGCCCCAGTACAGATTAGGGGCTGACCAGCTGGAGAGCAGCTCTGTAGAGAAGACCTTGGAGTCCTGGTGGACAACAAGTTGACTATGAGGCAGCGGTGTGCCCTTCTGGCCAAGAAGGCCAATGGTCTCCTGGGGCGCATTAAAAAGAGTGTGGCCAGCAGGTCGAGAGATGTCATCCTCCCCCTCTGCTCTGCCCTGGTGAGGCCCCATTTGGAGTACTGCCTCCAGTTCTGTGCTCTCCAGTTCAAGAAGGACAGGGAACTACTGGAGAGATTGCAGCAGAGGGCTACAAAGATGATCAAGGGAATGGAGCACCTTTCTTTTGAGGAAAGGCTGAGAGATCTGTGTCTGTTAAGCCTGGAGAAGACTGAGAGGGGATCTCATCAATGCTTATAAATATCTAAAGGGCAGGTGTCAAGAGGGTGGGGTCAGTCTTTTTTCAGTGGTGCCTGGTTACAGGACAAGGGGCAACGGGCACAAGCTGCAACACAGGAAGTTCCGTCTAAACTTGCAGAAAAACTTCTGTACTTTGAGAGTGACAGAGCGCTGGAACAGGCTGCCCAGAGAGGGTGGGAGTCTCCTTCTCTGGAGAACTTCAAAACCCACCTGGATAAAAGAACTATGTTATAAACAAAAAATGTAGATAGGTAAAGTAGTTAGGGATTTCACGTACTGTAAATTAATTTTGCATTTTGTATTATCTTTGAAATTATCATATCTATGAAATTCTTACGTGCATTATTGTTTTTTATAGAGGATGGCAAAGAGAAAAAGTAAATGGACTTTGCTTAATTTATGTTTCAGGCTTCTGAATTGGGCACAAAAAGGAGAACATCAACTGAAAGCAATGAACCCTCTGAAAAGAAAACCAAGACACGACAAATTACTCTAGAAGACATCTGTAACCCACTGAAGACTCAGGATAAAAGTGAGTTTACTGTGAAGAAACATGCAAGCATTTTTACCCAATAAATAGCTTTTAATTGTCTAATGTAAAAATATTAGTTGATGGATACTTCAGGAAGGTGTCTCCTGAGTGTAAGATATATCTCTGAAGAGCCATTTTGAGCGTACTAGCTATATGGTTAAAGCACCTTTCTGGGGCTCAGAAGCTAGGTATTTGAGGCTCACTCCAGAATTACTCAGCAAATCCCCTTCAGCTGACTCAGCTTTAACAAGTGGTTCAGTCAGCAGAGTCCAGATGCCCAGGAAGAAATGCTGCAACTTCCTTTTGTATGTTGGTTTAACAGTCTGTCTTTTAGACTGAGGCTGAAGCATGACTGACACCTGGCAGCTCTGTAGGGTCTGGCCAGTGACTGGGATACCTAAAGGCTACATCAAAGTAAATAGTTGCAATGCAGTGCTCTTAAGTGTGAACTGACAGCCACTTAATTACATTGAAAATGCCTGTGCTCCATCTGGATTTGAACCAAGAATTTAACAAATTAGTGATGGTAGTAGAAAAACAAATCAGTGAATATAAAGCTCATTACACTTACATTTCATTGAAAAGAGTTGACCTCTATATTTTTTTTAAAGAGGGAATTATATTCAGTTTTGTGGGTGTGACGGTTTGAAGTATCATTAAGACCCCGTCAACTAGCAAAACCATCTGCTTAAAAACTGTACTGAAAAAATACTGCTTGACTTCCAATATTCCTGGCTGATTTTGTGGCTTTGCAGTTATCAGTCCGGAAAATAATTGTGCTTCTTTTCCCATGTATGAAGAAGCATACAAGTGAGGAGTATTGATTTTCCAGGGAAGATAACCAAACTGATTACATGCACTATTCTGTCAGGCTGGCAGAAATACTGCAGTGGAAGAGGAGAAGGAATGCAGGGAAGAGAGAGACAGAGCAAAATGATTGCATTCTCACTGATATCATTCTAATAGACGTTCTGTTTTAGAAAATAAGTTGCTAATATGTTTTTGTTGTGTATTTTTACTGAAGAAGAACCTCAGAAGTGTGAAAAGCCCCGTATATGTTTGCAGACTCTAGACAGACTGAGAGAATTCTGCAATGATTCAGACCAGCAGTGTAACAGAGTCCAGGAGGATAGTTTTCGGGAGAAAGAATCTGTGATTTTGGAAAAATGTCCCAGTATTATTGGGAGAAGTTCAGAATTGAAAAACCCTCTTCAGCCTTGGGACACTAGCCCAAAGGTTGCTCAGAAGGTACGTAGAGCTTTGGTCCAGTGCTGTGTAGACTACTTTTTATGGTTTAAAAAAGCAAGCCCTGGCACAAAATTCCTTTTGGTTTTTTTTTTTTTGTCTTCTGTCATGAAATAGTGCAGCAGTACCCAGTAGATCACTGTTTGTGTATGGATGTTTTCCTGTAACTCTAGGCACAGGGAGCAGAATGCCTCTTATAGTTCTTCAGTGATATCATTGAAAAAAAACAGTAATGAGAGAGCAGAAACAGTGGCAGTGTTACAATTGTGAATGGACACCTAATATTCTAATAACAAATGTTCGGTGAGGCCTTTTGCTTAGCTTTCTTTCAGTTCTGTCCATTTTGATACGGGCTGTAAAATTCCTAATGGGCTTTCTTTGCAAAAAATATGACAGAATTATTACTGAGATGTAGCTTAATCCAGCTGCTAATAAATCAAACTGCTGAAGATATCACTGTTTTTTTTTCGTCTACAGAAGGTATGGGTAGCTCCCATGAAAAATTATCTTTCATTACCTTATGGTGCAAGTTGATAAGACGTAGTCCTACCTTGCTTCTCCTTTTATTGTGGGTCTAATTAACATTAGTGAATTGGTTGGTTTTGCTGCTCACCTTGCTCAGTTTTAAGTATTTTGGTTGTGGCTTATTGTGATGTTGTTACTCTGGGAATCAACTGCTCTTTAACAAAGCTTTTGGCTTTTTCAAGGAAGGAGATTGCGTGAGAGGTTGTCTAGGCAATTTGACCTTCCCTGTCTGCAGGTCCTGATGTTAAACTGGGGTGTCTGGGTTGTGTGAACATGAGATCAAAATAAGAATAGTGAAGCAAACAGTTTGCGGCAAGAGATTTCTGTTGTGATAAGGGATTGAAATTACATAGGTATGGTCAGTTGGAGAACACAGAAAACTGATTTCTTCTCTGTCCCTCTTTTGCAAGCCCTTGTCTGTCTGGAACTTGTTTGATTTCTGACTTTTGTCCATCCAGTTATATTGACACTAGATGCTAGTTTAATGTCTAAGTCATACTTTAGCATGTCTCACAGATATTTGAGAACTAATTCTAGGTGCAAGAACTATAAAATGTATGTGGTTTATGTACGTATATGAAAAATGCATGGGGAGTATTTTTTCTTTTACCTTAGTGAATTTCTCTTTTGTACACTGGAGGCAGCATGTGTATGGCATAGGTTGTCGGTTGAAAGTGTGTGTGTGTGTGTGTGTGTTAAGGAACTGCAGTAGAAGTGTGTGGTGAGAAAAGGCATGTGCAACTCTCCTTCCACCAAGCTGTGGGCCTAAGATGGTTCTTTCTGCAGAATTCAGGTTTCTCTTTAGCTTTGAACAGATGTATTTGTTGCTCTTCCGTGTATTAGCTGGTGCAGTATTTCTGCCTTCCTATTCCAAAATTGGTTTCCAAAGCACTGACACCGGTGTGCTTTCTATAGCAATACTGACACTGCATATTTGTATACTTAGATGCTTGTCGCCAAACTGTACTTGGGTCTAGTCAATTACAGACTCTGAGATTTTGACAGCTGTTAACTCTCCCTTCCTAGATCGCAAGGAAGGTCAGCTTTAGCCATATGCAGAGAGACAGTGCAAGCAAGATGTATGCAAAGTAAAAGTAAAGAGCAATTATTTCTTACTTAATGTACTCAGTAGATAGATAAGACTCACGACCTGCTTGACAAAGCGTTACTCTCATCGTTCTCTGTAAGACATCTACTGAGTCTGTCCTGGCCCAGCCTGGTGGGGAAGGCCTGGCCTGCCTTCCTTGGAATGGCTCATCTTAGATATTTGTCTTGCTTTTTTTCTGAGAGTTATAACCTTTTTATGCGAGTAATTTTCTTCTAAATTCCTTGAGCTACTAACTTACTACCATCCCAAGAGTTCAAATTCCATGTGTGCTTTTACTTCTTTTACTTTCTTTCATGACCTTATTCCATATCCTTTGTCACAACAATTTTCTCTCTAAAAGAAATAGTGCTGGACTGGTACAGACCTTGGATTGAAGACCACCGAATAGCTGGGCTGAGGATTTTGTGGTAGAGACATCTAAGCTCCTGAGGCCATCTGAGTTCTAGGCATGGTGCAGCTTTGTTTGTGCCATGTTGTCTGCTTGTCAAATGGGTTGTTGCTTGATTGCATACAATTCTGGGAATTTTGTAATTCACGGTTAACAATACAGCTAAGTGTTCCTTTCCTCCCCCCCACCCCGTTGTTTCAAGACCGCATGCTTTGTATGCAAAAGTACATGACCCAAAGTATGTGATTTGTACTATTTCTGTGTTTCTCCTGAGTTACCGTTGCTTCTAAACAGTCTGTTGACTTTTTTCCTTGTAATCTACATGGGACAGTTGTTAGAAATTGAAGTTTACTGGTTTTATTTGCAGATACAGAAACTCACAGCACAACCTGATAAATCGTGTTTTGTATAGTCATAGGCTTTAAAAACTTGTGGAGGGTTTTGTCTTTGTATTTTTTTTTTAACCAATTTTATGAGTGCTTGATACTGTGATATGTGAGGAGAAACCTTCCTGTAAGCACCTTATCAGTGTTGGTTACTGCACTTCTAAAAGACACAATCCTTCTTACAACATTCCCTCTTCTTACAACGCTGAACAAAACAAAGTTGTAGAGTTGAAGCTGCTTGGCTAGCATAGGCTGCGTAATGTCATTGTAGGTGATGACCAGCAGAGAGAGTGGGCTCAAAGCTTTAACTGTTAAGGGTTTTACAAACTAATATAGATTTTCAGTGCTTAAGAATAAATTATTTTGAGAGGTTTGCTGCACTTATGTAGGAAGGGAAGACTGGAGAAGAAATACAGTTTTGGTGCTTGAGACAGTGAACTGAGACTCAAATTGTTTTATTTCTTGATTTATTGTGGATTTTTGGAACATAGGTAATCTCTCTACGCTGAGGTTTCTCATCTGTAAATTGGAGTGGTAATTCACTCTTATTTTTATATCTGGAGAGTTTAGACTACCCAGGCTTTACAGCCTGCATATCTCTTGATCTGTGTTTTGAGACCTCATGATACAATAGGGATCTGATTTCAACCGAGATTTCTAAGGACTGCTGTAAAGCAAGTTGAGTAATTGATGCAAAATCTTGGAGTTCCATGACTTTTTAATTCCTTTTAATTCCAAATAAGCTGTATTCTGTATATTCTACTTTAATAGTTTTGCTACAGTTCTTGGGGCTATTTACTGCAAGAACAATCTTTAGCTCTATGATTAATGTGATTTAAGGTCTGCAGGGGCAATTGATTTATTTGATGATTCCTAACTATACTTTTTCATCTTTTATTTACAGGAGGAGTTACGCTGTGATCTTAGTCAGTTTTCTGCATCTATTAAGTCTTATGAAAATACTCAAAATACTTCAGATACAAATCTTAATAAGAGAACCAAAAGCATTTACACTCCACTAGAACTTCAATTCATAGAACTGAAGAAACAGTATAAAGATGCTGTTTTGTGTGTGGAATGTGGATACAAATATCGCTTCTTTGGAGAAGATGCAGAGGTAATTTTTGCCAGGGTTATGGAAAGATACTTGCTTTGTGTTAGTGTCTTACTAGGTCTATGGCCACTTCCAGAAATAAGTTTTTTTGAGGGCATAAATTTCATAGGTATTTTAAATACTTGAAATCAAGATGGAAAATCTCTGCAGGCTTAAATTGAAGACCATCAATTATTCATAATGTTTTACCAAAATGGCGTTTAATATTTTGTAATCATATGGTGGTGCTTGCTATCCTGCATATTGACAACTAAAGATGAGGTCCTAGAATAATTACTTGTCAGAGTTAAAGTTGAAACACTCTCAGAATTGAATTGGCCAAATTCAATTCTATCATGGCCAAAGCTGTACTAGAGTACTTCAGTTTGGAAGGCAGTGGAGGAAGTGGAGAGGAGAAGGACTTGGGGGTGTTGGTTGATGAAAAGTTCAACGTGAACCGACAGTACATGTTTGCAGCCCAGAAAGCCATGTGCATCCTGGACTGTGTCAAAAGAAGTGTAGCCAGCAGGTCAGGGGAGGTGATTCTGCCCGTCTGCTCTGCTCTCGTGAGACCCCACCTGGAGTATTGTGTTGGCTTTGGAGTCCTCATTGCAAGAAGGATGTGGACCTGTTGTAGTGAGTCCGCAGGAGGGCTAGGAAGATGATCAGAAAGTTGGAGCACCTTTCCTATGAAGGCAGGCTGGAAGAGTTGGGGTTGTTCAGCCTGGAGAGGTCTAGGGAGACCTTATAGCTCCTTCCAGTACGTGAAGTAGGCCTGGAAGAAAGCTGGAGAGGGGCTTTTTGTAATGGCATGTAGTGATGGGACGAGGGGTAATGGCTTCAAACTGGAAGAGGAGAGATTTAGATTACTTATCAGGAAGACATTTTTCTCTGAGGGTGGTGAGGCACTGGCACAGGTTGCCCAGAGAAGCTGTGGCTGCCCCATCCCTGGAGGTGTTCAAGGCCAGGCTGGATGGGGCTTTGTGCAACCTAATGGGAGGTGTCCTTGCTCATGCAGGGGGGTTGGAACTTGATGATCTTTAAAGGTCTCTTCCAACCTAAACTATTCTATAATTCTATGAAGTGGTGGAATCTATGAAAGTAGATGAATATAGCCAGTATAGCCTGGGTGCAGAGAGCATCTTGGATGCATGTTTGGATGCAACTACCTACACATGCCAAATCTGTAGGAACTGGAAGGTACTTTGCAACAAACATAATTTTAAAGTGATGGTTCATAGTGTGTTTTTCTGTCCCAAAATCATTGCTACCAGTTTAACCTTTGATCTGTGCTATTTCCACGATTGAGACCAGTGAGAAGCTCTGCTTAGTTACTGGGAATTAATTTTTCTCATCAAATTTGTACCCTATATTTGTCTACTTATTTCCTGATGCACTCACATTCCAGAAATAGAAATATAGTATCCAGGTACCCAAATCAATGTTTGACTGCAGTGCCTGCTTAAGATCCCTTTCCCCAGTTAGTGAATACTTACCTTGTTGCCAAGGGGCAGGAAAGCAAATACAAATCATACATTATAATGTCAGATTTTAACAAGTGTTGTTGCTCTTTTTCTATGAAGTATTTAGTTTCCACTGCTGTTTGATATTGACTTTTCGGTACTTTAATTGATTAGTTAGCTTAATTCCATCTTTATAACCAGAGTTAAAATGACTACTGTTAGTGTTGTGAAAGTGATTTGACCCTTTGTGGAGCTGTGTGTCAGAATCCGTGTGTGCCGAGTAGGTGGTTTGCCTCGTAGCAGTAAAGATCAAGGTGCAGCGTAATAATCTGACACGTGAAACCCCTTTTTGTGGCAACATGCTGGGACAGGAAGGTGGAGCCACCCAACTCTCCGGGCTTTTTCTATAATGTTTTCCTTCTGACGCTGGAATTTTAGTTGTAGCTGTGCATCATTGTTGTCACAGAGATGAGCTCCTGTATTGCATTTTGAACTATTGGCTGACTCTTCTTCTTGTGCTTTGCAGATTGCAGCTAAAGAACTGAACATCTATTGTCATCCGGATCACAACTTCATGACTGCCAGTATACCAACTCACAGATTGTTTGTCCATGTGCGGCGACTTGTAGCAAAAGGATATAAGGTTACCCCTGGCTTTTATTAAATGATGTTAAGTACAGAATAGCACTGAAATAACTTACGCTTACTGTACTAGAGTCTTACTTGAACTGAAAATTTGGAATCTTGTTATCACCTGTTTTTGCAACTAAAATGGCTAACTTTCCTTTATTTCAATTTCTTTGTTCTGATGAGTGTCATGAAATTTAAGTAGATGCAAGCTTCCTCTGTTTTACAGAAAAGTATCCTCATGTTTTCTAGAACAGTTCTCTAGAACAATTCTTTCTCTCAGATTTTATCAAGCCTTTACATTTGATAAAGAGAAATTTATAGATCCGCTCTCTCTTTTCAGTTCTTCCTCACATCCTTGTTTTTCTTATCCTAGCCCATATTTTTTTCCTCTCTTTTCCTGCCTCTTGTTTATACCTGCAATTCCGTAGCTTTCTGCAAGTGGTGAACTCTACCCTTGTTGCTTCAAAATAGGATAAGAAGCACCAGGGCAGAAGTTGAGAGGGCAGTTAGAAATGGATAGAACATAAGAAAAAGCAGTGCCTTATAGTCTCATTAGTAGGATTGATGATAACCTATGCTCTTCTTGTTCAGCTTTAATGATTCACTTGCTGTTTGCACGTCTTAGAAGATCACTAAATTTACACAATAATAATAAAAAAAATATTATCAGAGCTAACTTTGTTTCTTGTCTGTGTGCCTATAGGTTGGAGTAATAAAGCAAATGGAAACTGCAGCACTGAAGGCTGCTGGAGAAAATAAAAGCTCTCTCTTCAGCCGGAAACTGACTGCTCTCTACACAAAGTCTACGCTTATTGGAGAAGATATCCTTTTCAAATAAATGTCATTTCTCACTAATCTTTGGTGTATGAGAGGCCATAATTGTAGTATTATCATCTACATGGAACATGATTAGCTACTGGCTGACATAAATGTGGCGGCAGGAAACAAAGTTCCTTTAATTTTACGTTATGGTAAAACATGGCACTAGCTTTATAAAGAGTTTAATCTTTTCAAGGCTTTAGGTTTTCTATGAAACAGCAGAGCTTGTGCTTACTGTAGTTGTTTTCTGAAGTCAGAGAGTGGACTTTGCAAGTTTACAGTGTAATGTAGGTCTTGTCTTCAACTAGGTGTTTCACTGGGTTGAGAATGGATAGCATTAGTGCTTCAGGAGGATGTGAAGGAAGAAGAATTGACTGTTTGATACCAACAGTTTGCTTTAAGTGATGAGAAGGTGATAAAACCAATGGACTGCTAAAAATCTACATAGATAATGAAATCCTGTCTGTTTTAGAAAGAAAATGCAAAAATGAGACAGAAGCAGCTTTCAACCAGAAAAAAAAACAATTTCTTTGCTTTTGGTTTTTGTTTTCCCATCTCCTGCCTTACTACCTCATGGTTTTTTCTTTAATTTCTCACACAGGTACTTACTAGATACCATGAGCTAAAAAAACTGTTAGGTTAATGGCTGTGAGGTTGTACTTAAGGAGTAAATCAGGGAAACAGATAACAGTCCTGAGATTTTCTGGGAAAACTTCTAGTGTACTTACAGACTCTCCTGTAATGGTTGGCAAACTTGATGACAGCAGGCTCCGCGCTATGACCCAACCTGGTGGATGGATAGGCAGCAAGTTTTTAATGCGCCTAACTAATGCTGCTGCTAAGATAGACTTTTAACTACTTTTCAGTCGCTGCATACCTAGTGCATTTAGTTTTTTCTGTTAGGTGTATGCGGTTGGTGGGTATGAACTCAAAATGACAAGGTGGAGCAGCCTGTGTACAGAATCAGCGCCTGGTTTAATTTTTGGTATAGATGTTCTTGCTTGAATGCAGAGACCCACAGACATAGTCAAAAATAGCCTTTGTGTGAGCTGATGAAATCTGTGCATTGTGTAACTGCCTGTGGTGTAAAGACAACCACTGATTTCAGTCTTCATGCTGAGAGTCATCTGACGTTCACTGAAATCACAGTAGGAGTGAAACAAATAAAAATCAAACAAACCTTTAGTCAAGAAGGCCCAACACAAAATCTAATTCAGAAGGACTTAGGTCTAAAAGCACATATGAATAATCCACCAAAATCTGTGTACAGTTTTTTTTTTTAAACATTTGTTACATGTGAACCCTTTGCTGAAGCTGGATGATTCTGTAGATGTTGAAGAGGTAACAACAGATGTCCCTGATAACTACCTCCTCTGTATCTGTGAAAATGGAGAAAACTTAAAAGACAGGAAGAAAGGTGACATTGTTATAGGCATCATGGTAAGTTTCACAGGGGAATCAGTATTTTAGGGTTCATGGGGGGTTTTTTTGGTGTGTTGTTTTGTTGGGGTTTTTTGAGAGGTGGGTGGTCATCTTAAATTCATAAGTGTTCTGTCTTTAGATTTTTTTGTGGGTTTTTTGCGTTTTTGTGACAAGGTGCAGTGTAGGTAAGATATCATCTGTGTGTAAACTGTGATGGCTTTATATTGAAAACTACAGAAGAGGTCTGGAGTTTATTGTTGACTATTCCTGATAGAGTTTTTGCTGCCGTGTCACTTGAAAACTTACCTGTGTTTTAATGAAATACAGGGAAATCATTAGTTCAGGTGCTTTACTAATTTTGAAGTTAAACATTTTTGGGTCAATATTTTAAATCTTTTGAGTATCTTTTTCCTCTACAAAATACGGTTCTTTAGAGGAAAAGACTCATTTTTTTTACTGTTTACACTTCAGATTAGTATTCTCTTTTATGGTGAATATTAAAACCAGGATTGTATGATTGGCAAAACACAGTGAGAACTTAAGCCCACTCTGCTGGTAATTTAAAAGCATCTTGGTTGTGCTTGTATTTGAATGTCCCATTGCAGCTGGGAGAGAACAACAAAAGCATGTGCTAGGATGGCAGCTAGTTTCCAGGCTGAATTGCATGCACCTTCCGTAGACTTCCAGTAATACAGATTTCCCTAGTAGTTGAGCACATTTACATTTTTAAGGCATAGCTATCATTTACAAAGACAAAATTGTGGTAGCCTTTTGAAGTTAGTATCATATTGTAGATTTGAAAAACACAATTACATTTTTTGATCTGCCACTTTGACTAAGCCTATCGGTGGTATATAATTTTGTGCTATACACCATAAATTTTCCTTCTGGCTGAAAAATTTGAGTCACTGAAGCACTCCCATAAAATTTAAATATTCAATGCTTAGATTTTTTTTTTTTTTATTTGACAGGCAATCCAACCAACTACTGGAGAAGTAATTTTTGACAGTTTTCGGGACTGTGCATCTCGCTTAGAATTAGAGAGTCGGGTTTTGCGCCTGCAGCCAGTTGAAATAATACTTCCGTCTAGCTTGTCAGATCAATCTGAAAAGCTCATCAACAGTATAACCTCCATGAGGTACGTTCTGTGGAGATTTTGTTTGCTTTTCTTTCTCTTTTTCTCTTCTTTCTTTTTCTCTTCTTTCTTTTTCTCTTCTTTCTTTTTCTCTTCTTTCTTTTTCTCTTCTTTCTTTTTCTCTTCTTTCTTTTTCTCTTCTTTCTTTTTCTCTTCTTTCTTTTTCTCTTCTTTCTTTTTTTTCCTCTTTTTCTCTTTCTAATTGCAGCATAGCTATTGATAGAGTTTAGATCCAGAAGCAAGCGTGGATGTGTCGTTCTGTAAAGGCCCATTTCAGAATGACTGCAGTTTGCTGCTGGATTGAAAATTCCCCAAATCCCACTAAGTTCTGGGCACTTGTTCTTAAACTGTATTTAGCCTGAAATTCCTGGCTTCTGTCTCAGGCTTATGAAAGATTTGTATGCCTAAACATTTTTTGTTTTCATTTAGATTGTCTTGCTCCCACGCTCCCTGTCACGTGATCTGTTTGATTTCTTTCAGAGCTCATGCTTTGAGATCTGAAAGTAGTGTTATGTGGCTGTTATTCTTGTTTCTCGTAGTCTTAAGATCTCTGAAAGGCATTAAATTTTTTTTCTATTAATGTAGACAGGTATAGAAAGCCTTTGCAACTGGTGTTTCATGGTGTTTGTCCTGTTACACTGTCTTGAACTTGGATACAGACTTGGAAATATTGTGACTGATCATCTGTTTATATTTTGAGTTCTCTGTGTATTTCAAAAGTAAATTTGTTATTTATTTTCTATGTCAGTTTCAGTGGGGAATAAAGACGGAATAGGATGTAGTTTGCAGGATGATAGGTGAAGGATAAAGCAATCCTCTGAACATACGTGGTGAACTTGTGAAATCTTGCAGATGCAATTTTTGTGACAATATATCAGTTTTTCACCTTCTTTTTTTTTTTTTAACCATGCAGCTCTGGACTGTAGAGAACTAGCTTAGAGCTTAGCAATTCCGTTTTGAATGAACTAGTCAGAAAGGATATTTTTCTTTTATGTGTTAACAAAACTGGAGCTAAAGAAAGCCAAAGAAAAATGAATGTATTACCATCAGCAAAGTTTTGTACTGGCGGGAAGATACAAATGTCCTCTTCACCCCCCCATATTGTATCCCCACACACTCTCCTAAGTCACAGTTGTATGGATGGTAGCCACCTGACGGATAAGTCAACTCCGTACCTTGACTGCCTCACTTAAACACGGCCCAAGTCATCATCTTGTAGCTTCCTCTAATGCTGTAGACAGCTGAGCTGCTTAGTCAGTCACTGATTTTGCGGCACATCATGTAGGAACTTGCACAGATGTTGCTGTACTCAGCTATCAAGCTTACAAGGGCTTGTGTATATAAGAGGAAAGACTGAGAAGAGTGATGGAAAACGTCTGATCTGGTGTTAGGGATCTTAAGAAAATGTGGCTTGTGAAAGTGGTGTATTCAGCGGTGTTGTGATGCTTACACTCATAGGGTAATCTTGTCATACTAGACTTCTGTTCCCTCAGCTCATGTACGGACTGCAAAGCCATAAGGATTTGAAAAGGTCAACTCTAATTAGATGTACTAAGCAAGAAATATCAGTGTATTTCCTTGCAGTAAAATGGCTTGTTAAGATTTGGGTGGATAAAATACCAGATTATGAAGTAACAAACCTTTTCTGTTTGCCAACAGATGTCATTTTTTCCATGCTAATCCTTTTACTTTGGTAACTTTCTCTTTTGGAAATAAATTCCATAGGAGTATGCCCAAAATATTTCTGAATATACTATAATGAAGGTGAACAATTCTTATTTTCGTTTGTTTTGGGTTTTTTGTTGCTGGGCACTGGCAGTTGTGTGGAAGCCAGAGGAAGGTATAATGCAAGTGCACTTTTTAGAAACAAGTATTTTTGTGCATTAAGGTAATTCTGATTCAGGTTTGAGAGAGCAATTGTATATTTTTTTTTTCCAGCTATGCAAAGGTAAGAATGTTAGTAAGTAACTTTTCATTTTATTAAGAATAAAAATACCATATATTAATTTGTAGGGGCTTTTCCTGTTTCTGGTAATTTGCGAGGGAACTCTCCAGCCTAAATGTCGTTAATTATAGGCGTGTTACTTTAGTATGCTTCAGTAGTCTTATTTCAAAACCAATTCTTTATGGATTTTCTCATATCAGAGGTTTAAACCACTAGAGGGCCCTGATGTATTTAATATTAATTTAAGTGATTCCAAGGTGCTGCTTTCCTGTGCTTTTAACTAGTCTCAAGTTTTTATATAATTGCTTTTATACAGTCAGTAATCTTATTTTAATGCATATTGAGTATATAAAGTATTCAAATTTGGTTATGACCTGGTAATTTCATTCTTTATCCACTCTTTTCTAATAACTCCTGGTTAGAATCATCTGTTAGCTGGGAAAGGTTTCGTTTCTATAATTTTTTGCAGACTTTTCTGACTAAAACAATAGGAACTAGGATCTTGTGTTTCAAAGAGGCTTCTCATCACTTTGTGTATTTATAACGCAGTGGAAACCCACTGAATTTATAAAAATAGGGTACAGATGGGAGAGAAAAATAGTCCCAGGAGTTGTGTGGCTTGGAGTGCTTAGGAGCAGAGAAGAGAAGGGTGTTTCTGCTCACTGCATGCCCATGTCATATAAGAATTGCACGAGGGGTTGCCTGAGTAACTCAGGGAATGATTTGGTTTTGGACGTTGCATAGTAGAAGTTCACACTAAATAACCAAGGTGATGTGGCCTAGGTCTCCCCCAGCACAGGCTGTGCTGAAGGTTATTAAAAAAATTTAAACTATTTAGTCCGGATAAACCACTGCAGATTTATGAGAGCAGATATAATCTGTTTCAGTGCCTGGTTATATTGACACAGTTGAAAGTATCTGTGTGCTTTCCTTCAAGTCCTATTGTGTTTTGTTGGGGGTTTTTGTTGGTTTTTTTTTTTTTTACATATACAAAGACAAAATGCGAATATTATATACTGGTGTACTTGTCTCTTTGCCTTTATTCTATAAACATAAAATGTACGTATTTCCTGCTTAGGGAATGCTATGCTTTGCTCTTCCTGTTCTCGTTGTCGCCAGAGTTATGTCCAGGCACAGATATGTCATTCACACTATTTACTGGTGCTTCTATTTTAGTATTGTATACATTTTCACAGCCAAATCTACATCAAATGAAAACTTGTCACAGAAGGAAAAAAACAGCTGAGTGGCAGGGTACTGCTCTTCTGATTTATTTTTTTTTCATCAGAAACAAGAACCAAATAAATAATCAGAAAAGTTTTTGTGCTTTAATATGGTTGCCAGCAGTGTGCCCAGGTGGCCAAGAAGGCCAACAGCATCCTGGTCTGCATCAGGAACACTGTGGTGAGTAGGACCCGAGAGGTGATCATCCCCCTGTACTGGGCACTGGTGAGGCCTCACCTCGAGTACTGTGTCCAGTTTTGGGCTCCCTACCATAAAAAAGACATTGAGGTGCTGGAGCAGGTCCAGAGAAGGGCAACAAAGATGGTGAGGGGTCTGGAGCACAAGTCTTATGAAAAGAGGCTGAGGGAGCTGGGGTTATTCAGCCTGGAGAAGAGGAGGCTGAGGGGAGACCTTATTGCTCTCTACAACTCCCTGAAAGGAGGTCGTATAGAGGTGGGGGTCAGTCTCTTCTCCCAAGTCACAGGCGACAGGACTAGAGGAAATGGCCTCAAATTGCACCAGGGGAGGTTCAGGCTGGATATTAGGAAAACTTTTTTCACCGAAAGGGTTACCAGACATTGGAATGGGCTGCACAGGGAGGTGGTTGAGGCACCATCCCTGGAGGTGTTCAAAAGACGGGTTGGTGTGGTGCTGGGAGATATGGTTTAGTGATGGTGTTGCTTTTTGTTTGTTGTGTGGGTGTTTATTTTTTGTCAGAATTAGGTTGACGGTTGGACAAGATGATCTTGAAGGTCTCTTACCTAGAAGATTCTGTGATTCTGTGACAATCACCAGGCGCTGCTACTTAAGCCTAAGGAGTACTTCATTATGGTAGAAATGATTTCTGTGGATTAATGTTAAGTAGTTGTAAAGAGTTTTGAGTCAGGAATGAAAGTCCAAATAAAATGCACAACAGAAAGTGACCTCTTTACTTTTTAAGCTTTATGCAGTATGGTGATGGTGAAAGGTTTGCTTATCCCGCACATCAGTGGAGAAATTAGTTTCACCCGTTTATA
Organism: Tringa tobata; assembly: GCA_033628505.1. Lineage (NCBI taxonomy): Eukaryota > Metazoa > Chordata > Aves > Charadriiformes > Scolopacidae > Tringa > Tringa tobata. The sequence goes on along the minus strand of JAHREE010000152.1, from coordinate 3,446,958 downwards.
CGTGGCTGTAAACACAGTCTCACAATACACGAAATTTTACACTAAGTTAATAAATGATAGAAGCAGCAGCAGAGCTGTTTAAGAACTGTCTAAAAGCAGTGGTTTGAGCTGTATACAAGAATGCAGTTTGCAGTGTAAGTGGAAGTTTTGGTCCTGGTTTTGAAGTTCTTCATGCCTAAGTAAGGCATGGACGCTAATGTAATGAGCAGCAAGCAAAGTTCTGCAGTAAGATTATTTAGTTGTTTGATTTATTCATACAGTGGAGTTCTAATTCAGTTAGTATGAAGCCAGTTTAGTTAAATTGCATACTTGGGGTGAAGGGGGAAATCTGAGCTGTAGTCAATAAGTATTTTACTGCTGATTTAAATAAAGGTAGATACATCCATGTTTTTGTAAAGATTGTACTTTTTGGATTAAACTGTGATGTTTACCAACTTGAGTAAGCTTTAAATAATAGTTTAACTTGTGGTGTAGATTTGTGTTACAAGTTACTAACTTTCCCCTTTCGCAATTTAAAACTCATGGAAGTAAATGTATTGAAATGTGTGACATGGTTTCATGTTTGTTTACATCTAGCATGTTTCAGGTAGTAAATGAAATGCTTCTAATGACAGGCATTGTCCATAAAAATTAATAACTAGAAAGTATTATTCAAGGATAGATTTAATGACTAGAAAGTACTATTTGAGGACAGTGAACTCGAGGTCAGCTTCGGTCTTCCTTCAAAAGCAAAACATAAGTTAAAAGTAGGTTATGGAAACTGGTTCAGAACAAACTGTTCCAGTGGGTACTGTTCTGTTCTGTTAGCAACATCTGTTTGCAAGTGTTGGCCTGGCTGGAGGAAAATCTCTTAACACTTCTAGTTTCTCTCTTTCTAGAAAACCAAGAAAACATTGTTGCCTTCAAAAAAATATGTATGTTTTTACAGGAAAACACTGTATCTTCTACTCCAAGCTTTTCATGGTCAAAGGTCAATATCTTCCCCCTCAACATATTGGCTGCTTTAAGATTTGGCCTGTAATGGTCTTCATGAAATTGGTTTGGAGACGCCTTTCCCTTTTGGTCCTTCTTGCTTTTCTCATATGACCCTCTTTTGTTTCATTGAAAAATGTGGTACTTCTATCCAGTGCATCTTAAGAGTGCCCCAGCGCTTCTCTTTGTATTTTTTTTTTTCATTTGCCCTTTTTTATGTGAACACTGGTAATGTTCTATTCTGTAGCATTCTTTGACACCATATGAAAATGTACCAATCACAAGTAGTTCACTTTCCAGTCCAAAGCATCATTTCACCCAGGTCTGTATTGTATTGTTTTTTTTTTTTTTTTTATGTGTCTTGCTTGATGTCTAGCTAACAATCTAAAATCAGGATGATACAGTAACTAACCTCTTGTCTATGCCCACAGATTTTTCACTTTATTCTGTTTGAAGAGCATAATGTCTTCCTCCTACTGGCTTGGGCCTGTAGTCTGGGAGGCAGTTTTGACACAACCTCCGTTGTGTGCTCCTTTGTTTAGGCTTTAGCTAGGTCTTGTTCCCCTGGAATATGTTTAAGATTTTTTTCCTTCTAATTATGGCATTCAGGTTTCTGTTTTTGCTTGAGTACTGCAACGTTGTCTTTGGCTTGGAGTTTGCTCCCTGGAATTCCCATCTCTCTCAAATCTATTGAGAACTAAAGTCATCTTCCCTGCTCACTGCTGTGATTGAATTACTCTCAGGCTAAATGCCTCAAGTAGCTGATCCTCCATCATTACAGGCAATGCAGGCTTGCTTTCTTTGTGTTTAAGGACTTCTGTAACTAATGTTTCAAGTTGTGTCTGCTTAGACTAAGTCAGTGCAGTGCTGATACTCCTCTGTTTTAGCAGTTCTGCCTTTATCTTTGTATCAGGTGTGGTCTCTGTTACATGCATTGCTCCACAGGTGTGTTACTCTCTAGTTTCAGCCCTGTCAAGATCTCTTACCAGCCCAAAGCATTAGCAGTGATGTGGCTGATGGTGATATGTCATACAGAATCATAGAATACCAGTTGAAAGGGACCTTCAGGGATCATCTGGTCCAACCTTTCTTGGCAAAAGCACGGTGTAGGCAAGATGGCCCAGCACCCCATCCAGCTGAATCTTAAAAGTGGCCAACATTGCAGAATTCACCACTTCCGTGGGGAGATTATTCCAATGGCTGATGTTTTCATTGTGAAAAATATTTGACACTGGTTGGTCATTTCTTGTCATCCTGCCCCCTGATTGTAGTTCATGAGAAATCAAGAATAAGAGATGTATTTTGGCTCTTTTGTTTCAGTATGTGCAGTGCCGTGGCAGAATACAGCAGTGCTTTGGGTTCCGTGAAGTGGGAATTACAACTGCCTCTTTAAGTGAACTTCTAAAGGTTGTAAGAGTGAGCTAAAGCTGATCTATTAGATGCATTGGTCAATAGTGCTATTCATTGCTAATTGGTCTTATGGATAGTGTTAATGGATTTATGTCATCAGTCAAGGAGTAGAAACTTGGCTGTAATGAACTCTGAATTCTTGTAAATAAATACAAAATGCTTTTAATTTTGTGGATCTTTATGCAGCTGATCGTTGCTCAGTTCAGAGGGTGCTTTTGTATAGTTAATGCTGAGATTTTTAAAACAGGGAGCAGTTACATGCATATATTTATGTAGCTCAACTCATAAGGTTTGTAGGTGAGCAAGGACAGGAAGGCTTGTAGTGGCAAAACCGAGACACCAAATGGTTACAGTGAGAGTAAACAGTATTGCAAATGAAACTGCTGAACAGAGAAGTGAAAAGTATCTAAAGGGCTGGTAGACATAAAAACTAGTGGTTTCATGGTTTGTATAGCTTGTAATATTCCCATGGATTTTTAAGTGAAAAGCAAGCTGTGACAAACATCTTGAGAATGTTTTGTATAAATGGAAGCTACAAGCAGTTCAATTTGCAGCAGGAAAAAAGCAAGTAAAGTACAAAACCAGTATGTGAGCTATTTTCTGTAAATACAAAAAACAAATGCATCGCTTAACACATGTTTACTGACTGAAGAGGCTTCTTGCACTGCTCATAATCCAATTCATGGCCCGGGCAACTCAGCTGTACAGAGAGCTGCTTGAAGAATATTGGTCATGACATAGCTCACTTGTTTTGAATAGACAGGGAGAAAAACCCCAAAATCCTGTATCAAATCATGTAATGACCTGAAACAATGGTTGGACAGGTTTTTTTCAATTTAATTTTGTTGCAGTAATGAAACATGCTGTTCTCAATACTGTAGTTCATTACTGTCTTCTCCGGCATTACAGGTGAGGGAGGTGTGGGGCTTAAATCTCTTTTGACAAATTGCTCATGTGTCAAGTCTGCTTCTTCACCATTGCCTGCCTTACTGCCCTTCACAGTTTGGGACACAAAGCAGACATATGGTATTCTTTACATGAAATTACTGTTCTGTTATGTACTCAGAGTTGTCACTAGAAAAACATGGGAAGGCAGTTGCACAACACTGTGTCTAAATGCAGTTCAGAGCACTTGTCTTAACCTGGGTAATATATTGGATAAAAAATGTTAGCATTGTTTGTTAAAGTATCAGCTGGCTTTTTTAGGCCTTGACCAGCCCATGTGTTTTTGTAAATTTCTCCAGGCAAAAGCAAAGATAAGCTTCCCCAACAGTTTGTACCTTGTTCAAAGGTACATTATTTTTCATATGATTGCAAGCAGCATGAAAAATGTGATGTATTCAGGAGCTGTATTTGTGGCATTTTTCACTGCCTAGTGATATTCATGAATTTAGCTTTTTTTTTCACAGTATTTGAGCCAGAAATTATTAAATAAAGAATGATTGAATTTATGTTTGTGCAATTTCTTGCTGTCAAAATTTAACTTTTTAATTATAAAACCCCCGCCTTATTAAAGAAGCAGGAAAACCCAAACTTTAAAGCATTTGTTTTCATGCTTTAGCACATATTTGATTTATTATAGGATAGAGCAGAAAGTGCAGGAGGTGATATGTAAGTAAATCTACTTTTCATTGTCCTCTCTGCTCGTTATGATGTTACTTGCTTATTTCTCTCAGTATATATTTATATACTGCTGACTTTTCACAGAAGCTGTCAAAGTTTCTCAGGGAGGGAAGGGTGCTGAAGCTCACAATTACAAACCCAGATGGGAGCCTGGAGCTCTAAACCTCTGTCCTCCAGGAGGTGGCACCACCATGCTAGAGAGTTGCTGGTCCTAGGGGCAGAAGGGATGAAAGCAGCTGAGTAGTAATAAATTTTCCCTAGATACCTGTGAGAAAAAGAATTGTGGTGCATTAGGTGACTTGGTAGAGAACAGTGATAAATTCTCAAGTTCCATAATCCCAATTTGAAGGAAAAATTCACATTTACGTTTGATTTTTTTTTTTTAACTTGAGAGAGAGGTCATTGCTCTGATTAAAAAAAATATAATTCAAATAACCCAAACGGCATTGTTATCCTGGTGTGATTCATATTAGTAATTTAATTTCCAGTTTTCAGATAATGCAATTGTCATTCAAAGAAGTGAACATTTGATAATGGGTGTTTGCTTTGCTGCTTAGCAGGTATAGATGTTACACGAATTGGAGATTTTCGTGATGGAGCAGGTGATTATATCTGACAGCCTTGTGTAAATTGGAGTGCTGTAGAATTGTCAGCGTAGCTGCATCCTGTACTGAGGTGACAGGAGGGAAGGCAAGCACACATGCATGTGCTTAAAACTGGAAGTTTTCTCACCTGTATTTAAGTAGAGATGTAAATGACTTGCAAAAGTGTTGAATGTATAGATACTAGGGAGTGTTCAGGTCTTTACAGTAAACCGCCCACTTATTTATGTGCTTTCAGGTGGCCAGAAGAAGAGGTAAGCAGCTTTTCTTCTTAGAAATAGCCAAACCCCAAACAACTGGCAACTGTGTTTGGACTGAAAGTGAGTTTTGAATGAAAGTAAAATCTTTTTCGAAGGATACAGTTACATCAGTACTTTGGTGTGGTAACTCCATACTCTAGGCTGTCCTGCATCTTAGCTGGTCCATGGTAACTTCCAGTGCGTGTGTTCTGTGTTTTATGTGTGAAGGTAACTTGTTTGTTTTCCTTGAGAGGTAATCTAACTGGACTTCTACAAGGGTAAATGCATGAGTACACTTTGTTCTGGGGAAGCCAATATACTGTGAAGCAGCATGTGTATTTCTGATGCCAGCTTGCTCTTACAATCAGAACATCAGTTGCATGTTTTGCTTTGCTTGAAGTATCAGCGAAAATGTTGCAGTAACCTGTTTGCAAGCTAGCAATGCAATTTTAAAATTTTTTTTAATAGCCTATGAATGTTTGCTGGTACATTTTTTTAAAGTCCTAAAATATTTTTTTTAATTTATTCTTCTTTGAAGTTAGCTTGGGACATAAATCTTTCCCTGTGAAATGGTAGCATCACGGACAACTTGGATGTGTTAATTTCTCAGACATTACTTCTTCCCATTTTCCCTGCCCTCATTGTTAGTGCTACGAGCTAGAAATTCAGCACTTTTAATGAAAATAATGTGATATAAGTGAGACAAGTATGGAAGGGAGAAAGACTGAAACTGTTTGCATGTTTGACATGCAGATAGCAGTGACACTAGAGCGAAGAGAAGAATAATTCTCTTATAATGGTGGTTCCCAGTCCCTCCTGAGTTAGGGAAGAGAAAAAAGGCCATGAATATATTTATTTCTCACAGAAACAGAATATATTCATTTTCTTAATTTTCAAGAAAATGAAACTGAAACAGATTTTTACATGCAGTCAATCTACTGAACTGAGGAAGAGAACAAGCTTTATCTTTCAGGCTATCTTTAACAGTTTAATTTTGTGCTTGACTGGCTTACAACATTTGTCTCTCTTTTAACAGAATTTTTTTTTTTGGTGTATGGTACAGGTAAGAGGCTTTCAGTAAATTAGAGTTGTGAAGGGTGTACTTTAAGCACGGACTCTTCCTCTGGGAATCTGGAATAGTAAAATGATTGTTAGAAATTCATACTTAAGTTTGGTTCTAAATTTACGTGGATATTTTCTGAGTTCTTAATGAAAGAATTTTAAATCCTTGCTACAGTAATTCCAGTACAAAGCTGTGTAAGACAGTATTTTCTAGTGTAAAGAGGCTTCACCTATGTAGATTTGCTTTCCATTTCCGTGAAATAATATTTCTGCAGAGGCAGATGCATATACTTAAAAACAATTTCTAGCAAATTTACTTGAATCTGTTCCTCTTCCTATTTTGTGTTGTGCCCGTCTCTCTTGTTTCTTGTCAGGTGGAAGATAATTATCTGCCCCTCCTTCCATTCTGCTTGTTCTTTTGCGACTACGCTACCTGCTTTCTTGAGTCTTTGTCATCACTTCATGTCTCTGCCATTTTGATTCCTGTATCTAGGGTGCACTTGTCCCCATCTCCAGCAAGATTTCAGGCACTCCTTGCAACAGACTGCTTGACACTGCTTTTTTCATCTACATACCCCTATGCAAAGTCATGGCTTGACAGGGCCATTAAGATAGAGAGAGAAGCAGCAGTTCCCCAGATACCACCCTAGGGAGGATATAAGTCAGACCCTTCTACATTTCTTGGTCTTTCACATATGCTGGTGAAGTGCAGGGTTTTGAGAAGGAAGGATAACTTTCTTGGACAGCTTCAGCTGGGTTTTTTGTACTTCACACCATCTGACTGCATGTCTTGTACTGCTTTTGGGCTATGCATTTCCCTGTTTTATTAAACGCCTCTTGTTAGGACTTGAGGAAGAACCAAAAGAATGCTGCAAGCGGGTATTCATAGAATAAATTGGGTTAGAAGGGACCTTTAAAGGTAAACTATTCCAATGCCTCAGCAATGAGCAGGGACATCATCAACTAGATCAAGTTGCTCAGAGTCCTGTCCAGCCTGATCTTAACTATTTCCAGGGATGGGGTGTTTACTACCTCTCTGGGCAACCTGTGCCAGTGTTTCAGCACGCCCATTGTAAAAAAAGAATAAAATTAAGATTCTTCCTTATATCTAGTCTGAATCTACCTTCTTTCAGTTTAAAACCATTACCCCTTGTCCTATCGCTACAGGCTCTACTAAAAAGTTTGTCCCTCTCTTTCCTGTAAGCCCTCTTTAAGTACTGAAAGACTACCATAAAGTCTCTTGGGAGCCTTCTCTTCTCCAGGCTGAACAACCCCAACTCTCTCAGCCTTACTTCATTGCTGCATCTCTCTGATAATTTTTGTGGTGCTCTTCTGGACTTGCTCCAACAGGTCCATGTCTTCCTTCTGCTGAGGGCTCCAGAGCTGGATGCAGTACTTCTGGTGGAGTCTCAGGAGAGCGGAGTAGAGGGGCAGAATCACCTCCCTTGACCTGCTGGTCACACTTCTTTTGATGCAGCCCAGGATGTGGTTGGCTTTCTGGGCTGTGAGCACACATTGCTGGCTCATATCCAGCTTTTCATCCACCAGTACCTCCCAGTCCTTCTTGGCAGGGCTGCTTCATCCCCCAACCTGTATTCCAGGGGTTGCCCCAACCTAGATGCAGAACCTTGCACTTGGCCTTGTTGAACATCATGGTGTTCACAAGGGCGTGCTTCTTGCATTTGTCCAAGTGTCCCTCTGGATGGCATCTCTTCCCTCAGGTGTGTTAACCACACCACTCAGATTGATGTTGTCTGCAAATCTACAGAGGGTGCACTCAATCCCACTGTCTGTGTCATTGATGAAGACATTAAACAGTACTGGTGCCAGTACGGAGCCCTGAGGGACACTCCTTGTCACTGATCTCCACCTGGACATTGAACTGTTGACCACTACTCTCTGGATGCGACCATCCAACCAATTCCTCATCCACCAAACAGTCCACTCATCAAATCCTTTCCCAGGGCAGTTTTCCGTTTGTTATACAAAAAAATTAAATTCCTGAGAGAAAGAGAAGTAGGTAGAGGGAAAGGCTGAAAAAAGAAGCCTTTAATTTATAGGGAACAGTTGTGTAGCTTTTGAAAATCCTTACTTACAGTATTAATTGATCTGTTAAGCTGTTTTAATTATCTGAAAGGATAACACATGGATTTGCCTCTCAAAGTGGAGAAGTTAAGCTTCACCATAAAGCATTCTGTATATATTGCAAATACAGTATACTTATTATTCCTCATGGCCTTGACAACAAAATAATTCATTTGTCTCTGAAATTTAATTAAAGGACTTGTGCTTTGAGTTAATCTAGGTGAAAGTATACACATGTGTAATATAGCAGTTATCTCTACATAGGTGAGCTGTACTGGGTTTTGTAAACTCCTCGCCTAGAGAAAATACTTGCTTCATGAAGGATTCTTAGCTGTAAAAAGAAAAATAGCACAGCTAATATTCTGTGGCTTACAGACAGCTTAAAAAATAAATATGTAACTAAGGAAAGCTGCAAACTGATGACTGGACCTCACTTCTTTTAAACTGAATTTGAAGGAACACTTATTTTCCTAGACAAGCTTTTTAATGTAAATTTGGTAAAGTTTAATGTCTCCATCAAAGCTCATACAGGGTCTAGTTTTGTGTGCAGCAGCATTATCAGGACAGGAGAAAACTTAGATTTACACTAGACCAAAGAAAATTGTCAGTCAACCTAGAAGATGCTACAGACCTCTTATTCCTCCTTTGAGTGGGTATTTTACAACCAGATTCACCCAATGACTGTCTGTTTAGGCCAGCCTTGGAGTCTGACCATAGCACAAGGATGTGTGTATGTGTCCAACACAAGCCAAGGATGATGCTCTCTTCTGCCAGATTTCTCACACAGGTTTGCAGAGTGAAGGCTGCAAGAAGAGGGACTTCTCAGCTGCTAAAGAATGTATAAATGTTTTCTGACTTAAAAGTGTATACAGGCATCAAGATGTAGAATGCATTCCTGAAGCTAAGCTGAGAATGACTTAAAATGGAGAACACAGTAGTAAGCATGTAGTTATCTAATCTGGATGTGAGAAAGTACATGTAGCCCAGGTGTCAGAAACACCCAGATTCAGACCACAGACTTGATCTGGCATGAGAATTTGGATGCTAATGCATACAGAATTTGGGTTGCCTAAGTAAAAAAACTGCTTTTATAAGTATCATAATCAAATGCAGTTATGATGAACTTGCATTAAATTATTTTTTGGAATGCATATTTTGGAATTTGCTGTTTATTACTCAAAATCATAATGTAATTTTGTGGGCCCTGGCAGAGTGAAAATTGCCAACTCTATCAAATAAAAAAATACTGTAATCCTGAGGAGTGAAAACAGCTGTTGGTTAAGATCCTGGTTTTTTACTGTCTTGTATAGTGCAGATTTCTTGATTAGATAGAATCTCTCTTACTTGGTCCAGGCAAGCTGTGGGGATCTGGATCTGCACAGTCTGAGCCCTGCAAGTCATACAGTCCACTAGACAGTTACTGGGTTTGGAGTGGGGACTTTGGCAGCAATATGGAAGGTGGGCAGAAAGTAGTTCTGTAACTTAGTGAGTGTAGGGACTTTGAAATATGATGGCTCATCTTCAACACTAAAAGTGCTGTAAAAAGCATAAGTAAGGACTATGTGATGAGACAAACTACTTCTGCTCTGACGTGAAACTAACCATTACATGCTCTAATATCACTGCATATTATACTTCTAGAATTGTTCTAACCTGCGCATATTGTAGATTCAAAGATAATGTGTGTGCATCAGAGTTATTTCCAGTGGTGTCATGGCCCAAAATGACAGGGAAGGACTGAGGGGAAAGCAAGAATTGTATGAGCGGGATCCCATGAGCTGCCCAGTCAAGGTGTGTACATCTCTTTTAGGAGTCTACTAGGCAAATAAATTGGTACTGGTCATGCAGGCGTTAATTTTATTCTTGGTATTATGTTAGCTGTCTCTAAAAGGGTTTAAAGGAGAAGCTGGGGCTTCAGCCAAACTAACAAATAATTGTTGTGTAGCTTTTTGATGTTACAAAAGTGAATTGAAATTCACATCCTAGTTTAATCTGTCTGTGATATATAATTACCATATTATCAAATATTATTAATTAAAAACTAATATGTTTGTTTTTTAACAAGCTGTGGAAAAGAACCCCAGAATGGAGTTTCATCAATAAATTTTCAGGGGTATTGGTCAGTTAAGCAATCATTTATGCTATCCCAATGCCTCCTTCATACAATCAGTACAAAAGTCTTTTGGCTTCATGGTGAACTGCAACAGGTAGCTGGGACAGGTGAAGAACTGCTACGGTCATTTGCTCTTTCTGGGTAAATTTTTGACTAGTTAGGATTCTTGTCTCAGTTCACCATATGTTTTCCACTTATGCCAGTGGAAAAGGAAAGAGGTAAGAACGAAGATGCTGGGAATGGCAGGACTGTTGTTTGGTGGCTTTGTTAATCTGTGTCAGTTTGAATTGATGGTCAGGCTGTACTCTTGGTTTTATGAGCACTGTGCTCTAAACAGGATTCATGATGTGATAAACCAAGAGAAAAAAAAATCTTTTTTCTAAATTAGTTCCTTTTTTTAAAAAATGAGAATTTGTCTTGAAGCATAGTCGTGTTGACAGTTGTACGATTTGAGGTTGATTGTTGAGAGAGGACCTACCATGGAACTGAAGTCCCTTTATTGCAGCCCATACGCATACAGTATTTCAATGCAAATCATGTTAAGAAATGGATGTGCATTAATAGGGATGTCTCTTCAGATGCTTCTTTCTCTTCATTTACTATGAACAGAATGTAAACTAGTACCTTGTACCTTTTACACTAAGCTGGGTGAAGGGAATTCTTAGAACGTTCTTTATAGACAGATTTCAATATGTTATGCCAGCAACTTTGTGTATTTTAAAATACAGGAACTAAACAAAATAAGGCAATGTGTCTTGTCTGTGAAAATCCTTGATCTGACAAAAATAAACAGTTTCATCGAGTAGCTTTATCCTTCCATTCCCTCTAATGTTGTAAGCATTTCATTTATTGGTAATAACATAATTTCCTTTAGTTTCCTTAAGGTATGACTACAAAATCTAGTAAGTTAGAGTAAATATCAGTTACCAGTAGTATTAAGATACTAATTTTTTTCTTCATTTTTTATCTTATTTAAAAAAAAAAACCAACAACCAACCAAAACAAAAATCTGCCACTTCTGTTTTCAGTTCAGTTCTACAGAGATGGTGTGCAGTCTTGTGGTATTGAAAATTATATTTTGAGCTAAACCATTGCCAGAGAGAGCATTCACTCAAATCCAGGCCTCCAAAGTGTAAACATGAGATAAATTGAGTTTTGATTTTGATTTCTGATCTGCTTTTTAATTTTTTTCTTAAAAAGTATGCCACCAAGACTATACTGCCTTCATCCTGTTTCTTTCAAATGTATTTTCCATTTGTAAAATAAATTAATCAGCTTTTTGCTGTTGGCTCATTAATCATAAATCCCAGCAAAGCAGTAGGAAGAAAAATACATAGTATACAGCATCTGTATGTTACATAGCAAATTAAGCCATAGGAAAGATAACTTAGCAGCTTTTTCACTTGTATTAACTTTCATAGAGTGTGACATCAAGGTAAGTAGCCATGTATGGTTAAACTGTGCCATTCATAATTATGGGAATGTAGCAGTGAAAGAAAATTTTGTATATAGAGGGCATAATTACTAACACTCTTTGTTATATTAGAAACGTCACTGTTTAAACATCTTTGTACATCTTACAGGAAAGCTTGAAATAATTTGTTGAAAAAATAACAAGTTCATTTCATCACATCTAATGGATTCTTAAATCTGTATCAGCTTATCAAAGGAAACATTAATTAAAAGTGTAATTGACTAGCCAGCTGTTTCCTGTTTTCTGTCCAGCAGCCTCTATTAAAAACATTACAAAACATGTAAAGCTCTTTATCTGAGGCAGATGAGAAGTTCCTCATGCCAAATTCTGCTCAAGCAGTGAGTTTTAAATGAGAGTTTCTTAGTTCAGTGCATGTTGGGTGACCAGTATCTGTAGGCAGGTACTACTTCGTATGGAGGCAGACTACATTACCAATTGGCAGAGAACCCTTTTAAAACAGGACATATACAGTTATTACACCAGAGTGCTTTGTTCCCAGAGGGGAGCACTGCATGACTAAAGCTGAATGTGTGGTTGCTTTTTCCTCACTACACAAGAAATCTTCTAATAGCAGTGCAATTCTCAGGCTGGGCTTGTATACTGAGAGCAGTAAATAGGAACATACTGAAAGCGAGCTCTACCTTGCTGAATTGGCCTTCAACAACATATATAGCAACATAAAATGTACAAGTCTTTTCTTCATGGGTATTTTTTTTTCCATTGGGTTTACATTGTTCACTCACAAGCTTGGAAGTTATTCTCCTCAGGTACAAGAAGGGCCTCATGGATTCAGTTTTACTCTTGTGAGATGACTGGGAACTGCAAAGGTCCTCTTGATCATGGAGAACCTCTGTTCCTGTTGGAACTGTTCTGCTAACAATGCGTCTATAACTAGCATCCTTTGGTGTGCATACTGCACTTTCCATTGGGCTCCTGCAAGGTGAATTTTGACCAAAATCAGCAGCTGTCTTTCTCTTCCCAGAAACTACAGTTTGGCCTCCCTGGGGATTAACACAGAGCTCTCAGGGTCTGAAGACTTCTTTGAATGTTTGTCTACGATTTGCAAGGGATTTTTAATGTATGAGAGCCAAATTTCTGTTTGAATTATTAAAAATAAAAATCCCATTTGCCATTAGTGCACAACCGAAATTCTGAAGCCTCTTTTGATTTTGGTGTGGAGAATGAATTGATATTAATTATCAAATTAAGGACTATAACAGTAAAAGTTGCTGTTCTTTTTTTTTTTTTTTTTGCTTTCATTCAGATTACTTCCTCAGGGACTTCTTGCTCACTGCATACTTGGATTTGTTGTTATATTCAGCTCCCTCCCCCCCATCTTAAATGTCATCCTGTTTTCACTGGGTGAACAGAAAGATCAAGTTAGAAAGTTGTGTTCCGGAGTGCAGGACAAGTATCAGTGATACTGGGGAGAGGTAGAATGCAGCTGAAACCAGGGTGCTGTCATGGCTTGGCAGCAATGAAGGAGAATAACTCCAGTAACAACAAAGGAAAAAAGGAGTGGGGATAGAGCAGAATTTTGCCTATTGTGTTTAGATTTGAAGGTAGTGTCTCACTGGATATCTTTGTGAGTTTGGAATTGGAGTCTCTGTATTTTAGCATAGCTGGAGAGCTCCGATGGAGTCACTTTTGGAAGAAAATCAGGGATAATACAATTTTCCAGCCATACTACATTGTAGGATCATTATGAAAACTGCACTGTAGCAACACACAACTGGATCTTCCTTGAAAAACAAAAAGATTTGCAAGGTATAGCCATGTGCAAAGGCAAACTCAGTTTTACTCCTAAAGCTTCTTCAAAACAGAGTATGTTTGATTTTTGGAATGAAGACACTTAATAGTTGTTGGGGTTTTTTTTATATCTCTAATTACATCTGTGGTTACAAATGCTGAGTGCTGCAAGATCTTGTGGCTTTATTTCTATAGCGTAGAGGGGACTTGAATGTGTTAGATGTCCCTCCAAATGGAGGGAAAAAGGGGAAAAACCTAGTAGATTGAGTAGTTATATAATCTATCATATCCTTTCACTTGGCGTCAGTTCAACTTATGCTGTCAGTGGCGTGAGAGGAGAATGAAATGTGAACAGCAAGTTTTGCATGCCAGAAATCAAAAAATAAGATAAGAGACATGCCACAGTCTTAGCTGAAAAATATGGTTAGATAATCAGCTTAAAGAGTATGTTCTGTCCTTACTGTTGCATATGAAGGTTGCCAACAGAAAAAAGAGTGTATCTCTTCATCTCCTAACTATGGATGATTGAAATCCTCTGCATGAAAACATACTAAGAGAATTCCTGCATGGAAATTTCCTTAGTTTTCCAAAGAGCATCCACTGCTCAGAGCACAGATCTTGAGTTTCTGAGATGTGTGAGAAAGGCTTTGTGGAAGCAGATCACCTGAGACCATGATGTGGTCTAAAATCAACTTTGAAACCATGATTACTCCATCATCAGATCCCTTTCTGATGTCATATAGCAGATCATTGTAAACAGTAAATGAAATGTTAAATGCTCATCTCTTTTCTACAGCACAGAATAAACTGCTTGGTAGAACGGTGCTGTAAAGCAAGAAAGGCTATGCAGCTAGTCTGTATGTTCTTGTTCTTACTGGTGCAATTAAGATACAGCTGGTTTAAATTGTATTTAATAACTTTCACAGTTTCTTAAGAGTCATTTGTTTCTTAGAATGGAAAAAAAATGGCTTGGATGGGATTTCTGGAGGTCATTGTGTTTAACCTCTTGCTCAAAGCAGGGGTCTGTCTTACATGTTAGATCAGGTTTCAGACGGTTTTGCCCAGTTCAGAAAATCCTCAAGGAAAGGAAGTCCCCAGCCTCTCTGTACCACCTGCTTATTGGTCTTGTGGGGAAGAATTTATTTTCCTAAAGTCTGTAGAATTTTGAACAAGTTGCAACTTGTGACTGCTTGGTTTTGTCCTTTCATTGTGCACCTCTGACAAGTGTCTGCTCCGGGCTTTTTCTAAATGCTCTTTATATAGCAGAATCATAGAGTTATAGAATTGTCTAGGTTGGAAGGGACCTTTAAGATCATCTAGGCCAACCATCAACTTAACTCTGATAAAAACCCATCACTAAACCATGTCACCTTAACTTTCTCCATACCAAATAATTAGTTTTCTTCATCTGTCCTCATTTGCCATATGCATTAACTCCCTAATTGTCTTGGAGGCCCTTCTGGATTCCCTCTAGTTTGTTGATAGGTGTCTCGTACTGGAGTCCCAAGTTGGACTCATTACTCCAGAGAGGGTCCTGTGAATACCAAGTAGAGTGGAATAATCACTTCTTTTGATCTCACTCTTCTTGCGCTACTGTGGCCCAGTATGGGTTAGCCTTCAGGGCACTCAAATTGCTTTATCCTGTTATGTTTCCCTGCTTCTTCTTTGCACAAAATTCATGGCAGTATCCCATCATGTCCTGCCTGCGTGGAAGAATCAAGTCTAAGCGACAAGAATAATTGTGTTGTGATTGTAAAGGAAATAAGCAATGAGCACCAATTTGATGGCACAGATACCAATAGCTGTGAAGCTTTGTGCTTCATGTTGCTCTTTTTACGTCTGCTAGCTAAATTACAATTAGTACAGCGCAGCCTGGATTGTTCCTCTAGATGGGTCATGTAGACCTACTTAATGTTACCCTGAGTATGGAGCCTTGTGTGGTATTTGAACACCATGCTGTTAGTTTTATTTTCCTCTGCAGCTTGGATGAATATATTTACCACTTTTTAAAATAATGTGTAATACTCAGAAGAATGGCCACTCAAAAGTTTCAGTTCTGGATATAAATAAGACACTTATTTTGCAGATAATAATAAAAAATACCAATTAAGAATATAAAGTCTTGTGCAAAACATATCTGGATAAAGTTATCCAAATCCTGAAGATGTATTTTGAAAAATTTATCCTCCTTTTTTTTATAACTTGTTAGAATAGTGTGGTGTTTTAAGCAAAGAATTCAAGAACAATTGCAGGTTTTCTGCCTGAGTGCCAGGTGTAATGGCTGTCAGCATACTTTGAAAATACAGTAATGTATTTCCTTTCAAACTTAAAGTGAGATGTTATGGGCTGAATTTTTCTTTTTTTTTTCATTTTCCTGCTTAATATTTTTAAATTGGTTTGTAATCCGACAGGGTCGTCCAAAATATTTATCAAGAGGATTCAGCATTTCTAATTTTTTATGGGAGATTTTTTTCAGGTACGTGTTGCTAGTTGACATCTGCCACTTTGAGAACCAGTGAGTTTCTTCTGACAGCACTTGGCTGAGGAATGCATGGGAGAAATGTTACGCCATTGTTTCTGCTCTGAACCGTGATCTGCACTCCTAGTAAACTGACAGAACAAAATTTCCAGTCTCCACTAGTTTATTTGGAGTATCAGACGTTCTCCAGCTGTGAACACAAATCTGTGGATCAGAGGGCAGAATTAGTTACATGTAGCTAATTTTGACTGCTGATCAGTTTCCAGACAGGGGTCAGAATATTACTTTCTGTAATGCAGACAAGGCACAGATAGATTCTTCCTGGAGGCCTTTCAGCTCTTCCATTCCCACATGACATCTGTGTGGAAAGTACAACCATCTGCTCCCCTGGCCTTCTCCCTCCTTCAGGCTGTCCCTGGGGGACCTTCACATTTTCTCTCTTTCTCTACCACAGCAGTCCAGCACAACAAAACAGCGAGACAGTCTTCTCATACAAGTTCCCTTTTGCTCTATTGTTAGTGTATATGTAAATACTTATTTATTACAAAAGGTTCTGAGCTTCCCGTCTACAAAGTTGAAAACCAAGCAGGGGGCACACCATGTCTTTAACGGACCACTGGAAGGTGTGTTACACCTGAACAGGAGATAGATCCCTTCTTCAGAGCTGTTAACGTAAATGGTTTCAATGCAGTTATGGGTGGAAAATCCAGATATAACCTTCCTGCTTGCAGAAGCAATGTACTTTCTTAGTGTGGTCCATATTGGATGTTCAGCGCTCCTAGTAAATTTCCACAGCAATCCTCATGCTGACTAAAGAACAAGATTTATGTTTTTGACAGTTCTTGGCAGGTAGGGTTGTGGTAATAGTGTGGGAGGTTAGTTCAAATTGATTTACAACAGATACGCGGATGGACTCTGTCTGTCACTATCTCCATTATTTCTTATATAATCATTGGAAATGATGTTTCATAAGCTACTGGTGACTTCCATTCAGCTTCCTATTTATGGTGTCTATCTGTGCTACTGTAATGTCCTTTTATCCATCACCTGGGAAAATGCTTCCCAGTTCATGCTTCAGCAGCGCTCCTCAGAACCACTGTGGATTTTCTGTGGCTGATACATTCTGCAGCATTTTGCTTTGGTTTGGGGTTCTCTTTAATCCTGTGGAGAAGTCACTAAGTTGAATTCAAGATTCTTTCCAGAAGTATGTTGCATTGTAGCCATCTGCTTTTAATTTTTACTTATTTGAGCAGCCTCACCTAGGAAACGCTTTCCTTTCTTGGACAAAGCACTAAATGTTTTGCATATGTATGTAAAGGATCCAGATAACTTTCAATGTTTTGAGGGTTAGTGGTATTTCAAATATATTAAACTAAAAATGCCTAAGAGGTTTTGCTCAGGCACTGCATAAGGGAAAGGGAGATAATTAAAATGGGTGGGAAACTGTTACGCACGGAGCTTAACTTTCTTCAAACTGAATTTGGGCCATTACTTCTGCTGCTGGGGAAGAGGTGAATTTGAATAAGATGTACTCTACTGAATTTTTCTCCATCAACTTGATCCTAGAATGGGGTTGTAATGGTGAGTTTTAATGACAGTAGGCAGTGATTTGACAGACGCACAATGGTTGTGACTTCACTGCAAGATCTGGTAGGTGGGAAGCCTTTCCAAAAAGATTAGAAGAGAAACAAAGAAAAGTGCTTTGTGCTCAAAAGTTTTTGCTGTTCAAAATGGGAAAGTTTCATGTTCCTGTCAATCAGCCCAAGTACGATCAGACAACACGTGACCTTGTGAAGCAAAGAGCAGTATGTTCGCTTTTGAAAGATGTATAATACAGTGAAGGAGGTGTGGGGTTGTGAGGGGGATAGTACTAAAAACTGCCATTTGGATCAAGGTAATAGTCCAAAATTCACCATACACGTTTGTATTAGAGTTTCAAAACTCGTTTTATTTCATTTTTTTCTGTCATCTTTTCCTTCACTATGCCTGTCCAGAATTTTTGGTGTCTTTTAGCTGTAGTCACTCTCTTCCTTTGATTGAATTTATTGCTAATGTTTATGAAGCATTTGAAGGGTTTTTTTTAATGATGCAAGGTAAGGCTGTAATATTTCTGTTCATATAATATATAATACAAGTTTTTCTGTCTGCCACCCTGTTGTCTGTGGTGTTGACATTCTTTTACAAGTCCCTTTTGGTAAAAAAGCATGTTAATTTAGGGGGAGTTTTGAGAGTCATCACTATTTTAGAGGATAATTGAAATAGTATTAGGTTGTTGCTGTAGGTCTTGTATTCAAGTATGAAATTATCTAAAGTATTTCTTTATATGAGCAGATTCAACAGTGTTTTGCAGTAGGGCATCATCTTTGTAAAAATAAATATTTCGGGATGGACTGTTGCTGGCTTCTGGGGGAAATATGTCAAAAGCAGATTAAAATGATGATATAATTCCTGGATTACATTTCTGCGTTCTTTTCCAAATAGTCGTATAGATGGGACTCTTCATTTTGACCCTGACATAGCTTCTCTAAGTTAAATCTCTTTTCCCTAAACATCAGTTTTGTTGTACTTTCCAGAGAACAGCAGTTCTCTACGTGTTTCTAGTGCGTGTCACGTACTGGAAAATTTTGGCACTCAGCTCCTCGTCAGGGTTTCAGTGAGGAGCAGTTCAAACTGTTTTGCTTTTTGCGCTGCAGTATTTCCTTTTAGCGTGCGGCTGTAAGCGCAGATGGATGCGCCTCTGTCCCGTGCTGTTCTCTGTGGGAGTTCAGCGTGGAGCTCCCGCAGCTGCAGCTGCTCCAGCCCCCACTCTTCTCCTTTGTGCTACGGTTTCACCACTTCTCATTTCTGTCAGCTCCTTCTTTATACCAGTGACAGGCTCTCATAGCGTTCAGTGAAGGGACCTATCTGATGTTGGTGATGGTCCCTGCTTCAAGTGGAGGGCTGGGCAGCATGACCTCCAGAGGTCTCTCAGTGATTTCTGCAGTTTCAGAGGTGGGATACGTGGTTCTACTCCGCTCACTGTGGTCGTTGCTGACATTCAAAACCAAGTTGTTCAGCCATGCAAACAGGAAAACTTGGAGGTGGAGGGAGCGGAAGGGTCAGGCAGTGAAAGTCTGTGAGGGGTGTGAGTATTCTTGCTGACTAATTGCAAATAGTGAAATAAAGCTTCTGGCCCTAGGGAGGAATGGAAGAGGACTGTGATACAAGCCTGAGACAATAGCCAATGCTCCTAAAGCTTCCTGGTGGTAAGCTTTTACTGTATTTTCCCTTAGAAATAGTTATCAGAGCTGGATGGTCTGGCCCTGTCACCATGACTATCTCTTCGCTTCATTGTTGCTGAGCCATTTAACCATGCTGAGCCAGCAAAAAGCTTTTTTTTTCCTTCCCCCCACCATGAATTTTTTCTGCCATAGCAAGCTCCAAGTGCTTGCTGCAAGGTCAAAAAAGCTCTACAGCTATTCCAGAGGAAGCAGTGTGAATAAACAGGCAGGGACAGGGTGGGGAGCGTGGTACCATGACAGTCAGTAGCTACATTGATGTAGCCGTGCACAGAACTGCAGCTGCAAAGTAATTAACGCTAGACACAATAATAACCACTATCGTTGAGGTAAATGAGCATTTATGCCATTCGCATACGGTATGCTTGTCCAGCTATACGTTGTTGTATGAAGTTTAAGTCTCTGTGTGAGAAGAAAATATAGAACATGACCCTGTCTAATTATCTGTGTTGCTTCCTACCAGCAATTTTTTCAGTACTTGGCAAAAACTTGGGCAATACAGAGAGTGAAATTGATCCATTCTTGAGGAGAAAAAGAGGAGAGAAGAGTTCAGAAATTGAAAATGATCCCAAAAGCTCATTGTGGTGCTTAGGTGTTCCATGGCACGTCAACTGGGTGCAGATGGAATGGAGTCTTCCACATCTGATTTTAGGATATATATATAGCATAAATGTGGAGTTTCATTCATTTCTGTTGCCTGTGCATTTTTTATCTTTGTAACTGTATTGTCTGTTGGGGTTTTAGAAATACTTGCATTTGCTTTTACATTACCTGTCCTTCCTTCCCACTGCCAGTTATGAGTTAATGTTGGCTTGAGGCCAAGTACCAAGCATCAAAGCTCTCTGTTCCTTCAGGATCTTTAATGCTGGCACACTGGGTTGCTCTGGCAGAATGCAGCAGCTTATCATGTTCTTCTGTATCGTAAGATATTAGAAGCTCTGTGGGTCATGTTAGAGCCATGTTAGGGTTATGTTAGTGGTGTTCTTTTGGAGAAACTTCTGGTGACTATTAGCTGGTAAGCTCTGGCATGCTGCTGTGTGCGTGAACCCTGAGTGTTTCAAGGAGTGCATAATAGGATGCATCTGGAATTTGTTGAACTGTTCTCTGACAGAAAGGCACCACAGTGACATCATCTTTCTAAAAAAAAACATAATAAAGTGTGTGCTAATTCTGCTGGAAACTTCCAACCTTAAATTTGTATAAATAATGTCAGAAAATTCAGGGCAGAAATAGCCACAGGCTAGTTAAACAAGGCCACAAAATATGCTCTGCTGGGGGAGACTTGATGGTGTGGAGAAAAGAGAGGCAAGCCACGGGGGTGACTGCAGGCTGTCATGAGTGAATGATTGGATCTATGTCTTCACTCTTTCCTTGCTCACACTTTATTCAGAAAGAGGTGTTTTCCATGGTGGGCCGTAACTGGGGAAGCATTATTTCATAGGTGTTAGTGTTGTATGGCAGATACTAGGCAGGGTGTTCCTCTATTTCGCTTCATTGTGGTGGTGTTGCTTTGGGGATTTTTTTTTTTAATTTATTTGAAGCCCTGCAAGAAGAGACATTTTTGCTGGTTGGCGTAATCTTGAGTGGAGGATTTGTTGTGCCAGTGGTGGTTCTGGGGACAAACATGCATAGCTGGTTTACAATGCTGTCTTTAGCACATCACCATCAGGGGTGGAGGTGGAGGGTGACAGTAGAACAAGCACGTTGCAGATGGGTCCAGTGTGCTCTCGGTCTCCTGATGAGACCTAATCAAAGTGAGCTGCGTCCCCCCAGTGCCATGTCCTGTATAGCACCTGCAAAACAGTTAGGGAAATACTGCTGGAAGAGTGGAGAAACTGTGCTGATTTCTGAAGAGCAATCATAAGGTACTGGAGATCACTTTAAGTAGTGTTCTTCATTGAATGTGAACTGCTCTGTGTTGTCATTTCAGAATTAAACTATATGTGCTTTGATATTTAATGGAAAGAAATACTACGTGAGAGGTTAGAGCTTTTACTCATTTATTTCACATTCTACCTGCACATACATGGGTTTATTCACAGCCATACGTGATAGAGACAACTTGTATTTTTTTAGGTAATTTCTCCACTGTGTTTTGAGTTCAAGTTTGGGTTTCTAACATTCTTTGCAGTCACTTCCAATGTCATACCCTTTTAAGTTCACTGGGGTTGTCCTTCGTTCCATTGTCCAAATGATAACTGAAGTATTGAGTGCTACCAGATGCTGTATTGAGCTTTATGGAACTTTGTAAAACACGTTCTTTCATTTTGACAGTGAACCCCTGATACCATTCTGTGAGTTGCTCTCCATCCCCTTTTGCACCCATTCTGTAATAAGTACTTTCATGTAAATCATGCTTTTGTAGATCAGTTATGAGAATGTTCTGTGAAACAATATAAAATAACCTTATTGAAATCAAGCATGTAGGAAATCATCTGCTGCTTCTCTGTCCACAGATTCTGTTCCTCTGCCATTGAAGCAAATTAAATTGATTTGAGGGGATTTTCTTGTTCTTGACAAATCCATGCTGGCTATTACCTCACTTGCTTCCAGGTGCTTAGAAATATTTTCGTAGAAGTTCTTGATCCTTAGTATTAGGCTTCTAGTCTGTCTCATCCCATTCGTCAGAATAGGCAGATGGAAGAAGCCTGAAAAAGATTTGTTTGTGTCTATTTGTGGATGCAGTAGCTGCTAGAGTGCAACTGTGTTTTGTCCTGTAATACCTGATTCCGTCCTCACAGAAGGCATAGAGTATCGTACAGTACCTGCACAACCCTCTGCCTTTTGCTTTTCTGGTAGCCTCTTTGCTCTACTTCCTTGACAGCTCCTGTCTCTGAGTTCCTAAAGCTTAAAGAATGTTTTCTTCAAATTTCTTGGATCCAGACTCTTAGTTTGTAGATACGGAGTTCTTTTCGTAGTTCTGCTAAAGAGACTAGAAGGAAATCAGGACGTACATGTTGAGAAATGTTGATAGTTTGGATAGTAAAAGGCAAGCAAGGATTTTTCCCCAAGTTTTTCTGTGAGTGTGTGTATATGTATATATATGTAAAATACACATATGTGTGTGTATATATATTAAAGTGTGTTAGACTTACTTCTAGGTTTTTCAGCAGCCTCTAGCATAAATAAAGGTTTGGGGATGGGACCTTTGAAAAGCTGGAGGTCTTGTGGGGTAATGTGTTATATGTAGGATATCGATAGTAATGTGGTAGCTATTGTTTGGTTATTACGGACAACAGTGATTTATATCATTCTGAGCGTGGCAGATACTCAGAGAAGGTGGCCGTGCTGCCATTTTCCTTGCAACAATATTGTCTCCATCTCTTGTATCTGAAGGTTGTTGAGAGCAAATGTGGGAAAGTACTTTACTCTGGCAGGAGAAAAAAAGCTGTGCTTATAAAAATGTATGCACTCAGTGCCAAAAGAACAGCTGCTTGGAAATGTCATTGAGGCTTTGCCAGAGAAGCTACTGGAGCTCCATGCCAAGATTTACCAAAAAAGGAAGTCTGATTGGTCTCCAGTTCTCACAGACAAGTTCAAACCTACAGCCCCTGAGCTAGAAGCAGTTGTATAACAAAGGTAGCACAATGATGACAAAGGAAATGCAATTGCTGCTAAGTATGGTAATAAGGGAAGAGGATTTCTGAAAGGATTGATGCCTTCAGGTTATCTTGCTCTACTAGGGGGTGTAGGCATTTTTCCCTAGTGACAGACTGGTCGTCCTAGCAGAGTGCACTATGAGAAGTGCAAAGAAAATAGCAGTTTGATTAGGAAAAATGAAATAGCAGTTATTTGTGCTTTATAAATATGTGCTTAGTATCAGAAATAAAAACTTCTCACTAAATTTTAGGAGCAGAGATGTCCCTTCCCAAATTCTGTATCATTTATGAACTTGTGATATATGGATGTACAGTATACTATTGGTGCCTGCACCCCTGCATTTGAATAGTCCTAAACCGGAATGGGCAGGACACGATAGTAGTTGAAACATAAAATTCTGGAGTTACTTGCTTTCCTTAACAGGGCTTCCTGACCTTTAAGAAAATTTTGTTTCGATGTCTTTGTTTTTCAGGAAGTCTTTATGCACTTTACACCTGTTCAATTGTGAGTTGTGGAGCAGTAATGAAGTGACTCCAGTTTTATTCAGCATACCGCAGTGAGCTTTTGCGCTTATATGCAAGCTCATTCTTACAATAAAAGATTTTGCTATTTTTTCAAGTATCTTGAGTCAGTTTCTGTAAATTAGTTTTGTTTATGTTGACATTCTTCTAGCTTCTAGCATTTTTTTAGTTTTTTTCTTAAGAGATTTTTCCCCCCAAATTTTGTGATCTCTTTTAAATATTTTTCCTGCAGCACTTTGTCAGCAATGAATCCTTAAGAGGATGCATTGAATTGTCAGATAAATAGAGGGATAAAACCCAGCAATGTTGATCCTTTTTTATTTTCCCAGTAGGGTGACACATAAATTAGTCCCTACAGTAAGAGAACCATAGTACAGTACAGGTTAGAGTGGACTTAATATATTACGTTATATACACAAAGTATGTGCGTGTCTGTGTAAATGTATGTATTTAAGGATCCCATCCTTTATGCATTTATGGACACATTGATTTCATATTCTTAACTGTGGCTGATGATCATGTCTTCAAGCAACTTCCATAACTCATCTTGTAAGGAAAGACAGTTCTGCATCAAATCCCAGTGCATTAAGATTACAGGGAATTATAATAAGGGGCACTATAGGTTCATTCATACCATCAGCTGATTGCTTGAAACCCTGAAACATCTCTGCTCAATGTCTACTATAGGGTGGTAGCAGAAGAACTTGTGCATGGAAAGTAAAAAAGCTTTGAAAAGTTCAGTTTCATCATTGACTAACCCTATCAGTGTCATGGGACTTTGAGGATTGCTTGTTTCCAGAAATACTAGAAAATATACTAATAAAATACTGGATGAGTTGCACAACAGTTCATTGTAGATGTTCTGACAAGAATGATGTTTACAAAAGTTGATAGCAAATTGACTTCTGATTTAAATAGGCATTGGTAGCTGGAGAGATAAAGCATCAACATAAGCATCAACATATCATTCTGTCTATAATCAGAAAAATGGCCTATGGGTGATCATCTGGCTATACAAAGGACAGACGTGAAAACCTTCTGCAATAAATTTTGTTTTCATATATCTTGATAAAAATTCAGATTTTTCTGTATGTTGAATAGATATCTAACCTTCCCATATTTTTACTTTATCCTATACTTTCAGGTATACAGAGCATCAGGTATTTGTTTGATGATGCCATATGTAAAATATAAATATTAAAATATGTAAAGATCTTTAAAAATCACTGAGTTGTCTCTTTGAGCTCTTTGAAGCTTTAGATTTGAACTCTTTCCTGTCAATATAGTTGATGAAAAAAGTACTACTATAAGAACTCACTCAAGTTATGTTGATTGAAACTATCATTTGCCAAAGTTTATGCTAAGGACTTGGATAAATTTAGTTATGAAATGAAAGAAAATCACAAATGCATTAAAGAAAATGGTAACCATTTTAACCATTACTTTATAAACCAG
Source organism: Tringa tobata (assembly GCA_033628505.1). Classification (NCBI taxonomy): domain Eukaryota; kingdom Metazoa; phylum Chordata; class Aves; order Charadriiformes; family Scolopacidae; genus Tringa; species Tringa tobata. The sequence continues at coordinate 3,422,296 of JAHREE010000152.1, read as the reverse complement.
CAGGTGTGGCATTAATCATCAAATGAATTAACCTCCTAAAGCTTTCTGGTTTGACTTTGGTTCTAAAAACTAGTTTTGCAGACCTTGCTAAGTCTTGCTTTTCTGAAGGGGGTGTTATGAAAACAAAAGAAATAGCAATGAAAAACAAAATCCTGTTTTAAAAAGATTTCTCTAAGTCCCTACTCAGGCATGGTCAACAGAAAAGCCCTGCTGTATTGTAGGACTGGTTCAAAGGCTTGTACTCGGCTAACCTGCAGTTATCATACAACACATTTAAATAAGTTTAGTGCTGAAATGGTGTTCTTAAAAAGGCTATAGTGAGTATACGTGCTAATTTAACAAAATTGATGAATGTGTTCGAGCAGATAATTACTGAAGGTTGGAGCAAGTGGAAAACACAAGGAAGAAAACAACTGATTGCTGTCGGAGGTTGAGGAACACAGACTAATTGTCTTTTACAGAAATGCATTTGCTTTAAAAATGTTTGCTTATTCTGCGTAAGGTTAGGGTAGAGGGGAATCCCGGAGGGTCTAAAGGCTGAAAGCTTAATTGGATCAGTCAGTTAGAAGTAAGGCATTCGAAGTAAGCAAGGGATCATCAGAATGTGCTCAGAAAAGTCAGACCTGTAAGATTCAGTCAGTTTGATGCATATTATAGGAAAATAACTCTCATCTTTAAGAGTTGAGCCTCAGAGACATACTGATCCTTTAAGATGGCAATATATACAATGTAGTGCAGAAAACTTGTCTGTTTTTTCCTGTGAAGTTGAAGAGTCCTTCAATAAGGGTATTGATTAATTTCCTTCCTATTAATACCTACGCAGTTCCTCTCATTGGTGTAATTCCAATGTGCTAGAAGTATCTGGTTAATTCATGTCCCATGGTGGTATGAGACTGAATAATCTGAGGCCAAGTAGATTTTACATGTCTTTTACTGGAAGCTTTCTACTGGCTGCTTCTTCAGTGCTCATTCTGTCGCTGTGTAATTATGCTCAAAGATTGCAGGGGGAGTGTGTGTGATTTTTGGTTTGGTTTTTGGTGGTTGGTTGTTTGTTTGTTTAACCAGCACATCTGTTTAATGCTGTATTAACAGCTTTTCAAATTGAATTGGTAATGCAGCATCCAGTTTTAACTTCAGTTAGGAAATGCAACCACTGCATTTTGTAAGCACCACACACATAGTCTTCTCCGAGTCAGGTTTTGGCATTTCAGGTGTGCTTCTTGACACTCATCCCCAGGTATTGAGCAACTTTGATCTCTTGCACATTGCAATGAATAAAGGTTTTTGCTTACTGTCTTATATAAGCTGGCTACAAAAGCAGGGGTGACAGGAAACAGGCAAGATGAATTCCTCATGGGTTGCAAAACTGGCTGAAATCCTGTACTGCTGTAATTCTCAATTACTTGCTGACAGCAGGGAAGGATTCATCGAAGAGATCTCATTTGGCTTAATGCAGGAACAGAATAAGTTTGCTATGTTTGCTGGTACTGCTAAACCAGGAGGAGCTGTTGACATTTTGGGAGGACTGGGTTATCATTAATAACATCCCTGACAACCTGGACTGCGAAAAGACTGAAAGAAATAAAGTCCCATAGCACAACGAAAAGCCTTCAAATAGTTATGAAACAAAGGACAGGAATACTTTTTTTCAGCTGCATATAGGAAAAAATGCAGTAGGTTAATGCTGCAACAGCTGTATGACATGGGACAAAGCCTTTAAAGATAAAGGATAATTAAATATGGTAATAACATAGGAGAATTGCATCATTGTTTAATCATCATGAGTCTTTAGAACAGATAAGGCAAATACTTGTTATGATTGATGAAAACATATTTACATCTACCTGGCAGGTATATGAGACAACCTCTTGAAGTCTCTTTTGGACTTACTTGCTGTTGCTGTTTGGGTTTTATTTTACTTTGCCCAAGAAGCTCATCTCTTAATTCTTTACCCATTCAATTCTTAACAAAGGAAAGATGAAAGAAAGTAACCTACTTAGGTGTGGTCTACTTAGGTGTTCTTCATGAAGGGAGCACAAATACTGAAAGTCAGTTATTTTTGCTTTGCAGGTTACGGGATGACAGGATTAGGATAGAAAGGATGGAAAACCACCATTTTGAGTACAGCCATGCTTTCCAGCTGGTTACGGATTTTTATGCAAAAGAAGTGCCTGATACTACAGGTATGTCAGATTTTTACGCAAAAGAAGTGCCTGATATTACAGATCCGTTATTCAGAATGTCTTTGAAGCACACATCTTAAGGCACACCTTACCGGTAAAGTCCAAAGCAAAGAAGGTGTTGATCTCCCAAGCCTCTTCTGTGTCCTTGGTCACCAGATCTGCTTCCCATTCAGCAGTGCACCCATATTTTCCCTTGTCTTACTTTTGCTGCTAATGTAGCTGTAGAAGCTCTTGCTGCCCTTCATGTACCTTTACAGTCTCAACTCCAGGTGGGCTCTGGTTTATCCTAACCCCATCCATGAAAGCTTGAACAATGTCTTTTATTCTTTCTGGGTCACCTGGCACTGCTTTCACCTCTCATACTACTGCTTTTTAATGTTAATCGGGAGCATCATGTTCATCCATGCAGGCCTTCTGCTTAATTTTCTGCACATTGGTGTCTTCTTTGAGCTTGGATAAGGTGAACCTTGAAAGTGAGCATTATTTAAATAGAAATAAATACAGGGCTAGTATCCCTTCTTTTTTATCATAACTTGAAGATGTGTGTTTAGACAGATTTAAATTCACACATATATAGCAACTGAGGCTTCAACATCTGAAATGTTTCTTCAGGTTCTTGTGTATATTAACACAAGAACAGAACAGCAGCTCTAAAAACATCTCTGAAAAAATAAATAAGGTTTTAAAAAATACCATATTAAGTTGAGATATCATGGTGGGAATTTTCCTATTGTTGCAGCTGGAACAGGGACTGTAGTAGAGCACTATTTAGAAACACTATCAAATACAACTAGCTCTGTCACAAAGATGGCACCGTATTCTGCAGACTGGCTGAGGCAGATAAATCATCAGCACATGTGCCAAGGCCTGTTCATTCCTTTTAAATGGAGGTTTCAGAATTCAGTTCTTCGTTTATATGTTTAGGAATTTCTTATGCCAACAGTTAGTCATTTTTATGAAGAAAAACCTGTGCAGTCGAATGTTTTATGTTTCATAATGTGTTTATATTATTGTAATATTCCACATTCTTTGGAACCATAAATGTTATTTTGGAACATTACTTTATGTTGATTTATAGATATCATAGTCACTGTATATATATTACAGATTTCTATTTGATTAAATTGAAAAGTAGATTATGTTTTTTCTAAAATACAGAAGTAAACACTAAGTTAACAACAAAATAACTTTTTTTTTTTTAAGGTCCTCAAAAACTATCTGTAATACTAAGCTTGGATAAGCCTGTTATTTCCTCCCTAGCAGCAGTAATTGCATACCTCAAAGAATTTAATTTGGAAAAGATGCTTTACAATCCAAGGTAAGTTCCCTTATTTAAACTTCCCATTCAAAGCACCAATATACGTACCAGTGTTATCTTGTAAGTTTTAGCAGTCAAATTCCTCACAATGTAATGAACCCACCTGCTCAAGTGATAAACACAGTCTTTGTAAAAAGTATCCTTTACATTTAAGCTCCTAATCAGAACTGAAAGAATCAAGAGATTTTTTTTAAGTGGTGTTTCGTGAAAATCTTTATGAAGTGTGTTTGTCTAGACATTACTATGAGTAATGTAAATGAAATGTGCTGCTGCCAAGTGTTTTTGAAAACAAACAAGGTGCAAAACTGGTGGATACTAGGAGGGAAATTTTAAAGGTTGTTAATCAGTATCAGCCGTCATATCTCAACCTTAGTTTTACTTTGTGAACAACATTTGTGGCTTTTTTGGCAGCTTTTTAAAAAAACGAACTTATTTTACCAGAGGTGTGTAAATAATTTTCTATAGCTCTGGAAGTAGGTATTGCTAATATGTTGTAATGTTTAGACACTACACAGCAGGTCTATTTGAGCTGATTAATCTAATTATCAATTGTAAAGAAAACAGACCTTCAACATCCTGGCTTTCTGAAAAATGCCTTGAGTTGGCTCAGTGGTAACTAGGAGTCAGGGAACAATCATGCAAAAAGTTCTTGGTAGACCATCACCATTTGTGCAAAGTTACTACAAAAACACACAGACATGGAAATAATGTTGTCTTCCCTTAAGTAGTCCCAACACTTAGGCTTATTAGATATGCTCAAATGAGTACTCAAAATTTGTAACAGGTTTATGCATGTGCAATCAAATGAAAATGGAAAGATATTTCCACTCAAGCATCTTTTTATCCTGTCTTGCACAAGTATAAAAGATTGCTATCTTACCTGGCTTGCGTTTGAAACTGTCATTGGGGCTTATTGCATGCTTTAATTAAACAGCTTTATCTGTCATAGATCTTGTGCAAAATATTCTCTTGGTTGTCTCACTATTCCTCTGTCCTGTAAGTAGGCAGGATTTAACAAAGTAAGTCTGCCTCTAAACTGGAACTTAGAGATATGTCATGTCAGTTGTAGATAATTTACATGTTGTATGAAATTTTAAAGTTTGAAGGCTTAATTTGAAGGCCTGTCTACATTGCCTTTTTTTTTTTTTTTTAAACGCAGCAGCATCTAAAAAATTGACTGCAGATTTCAGCTGTAAAAACTTTTTCAATTATCTACTAAAATACTCGGAAATTATATATACCTGGGTTTTCTGGATTTTGGAATGGATTTTCTTCCTTAAGTTGCCCTTCCCCTCTCCACCTTCTAAGCCATCTTCCCTGCCTCATCCATCAAGGAGCACTCTGATCTGTGGTGTTGTAGCACCATGATGTTCCCACTCATCCTCTTTGATTGGCTTTTTTTTTTTTTTTTTTTTTTAAAAGCTTGGGTAGTGTCGCAGGAGCCGGAGAAATCTTGTGAGAATTTCTGAAGAAGAAAGTAAACTCCGAGGAAATGGCATTCCATGCTGACATTTGTAGAACACTATTGTCACAGTGCCCTATATGCCATCACAGTGATGGGGGAAATACAAAATCCATCTTTCATGTAGAATTAATTCAGTAGCAGATGAAAAACATCATTACATGAAGGCTTATTTAGCAGCAGTCAGTCACATTTGTAATAGCCGCATCTTAAAATCAAGGGTAATTACAGACTGGGAAGGAAAAGCACTAAATCTTAGAGTTGACATTTGCCTGCTGAAGGTTGTTCTAATGTTCTTTATGTGAATGTATGAGCATCTGAGTGGAAAGGCAGTGAACTACTTGATATCTTGGTGATACACTATGAAGAAGTAAAACACATTCTTTGAGATAACTTTGTTCGTGTGTTCAGGAGCTTGGATTCTTCTTGTATTTCTAAAGCCTTTACTGCTTTGACTGAATTTTACTTGCTGGTTTTAATGTGTTACATATATTGAAATAGTGAGCCAAATACTGAGGCAAACTCAACTTCAGTATTTTTCCTAATGCCAGTGAAATACTGTCTAAATACTGAAAAGGGAAAGCCTTTTAAGCAAAAGGTGTCAGGCTCATGGATCTTCTGTGATTCTGCAAGAAATAGAAGAGAAATACTTCCATTGCACTGTCAAGCAACTTAAAATTCCTAGGAGAATTCAGGTCAGTGAGCATATACTGATGAGTCAGTGAGCATGAAGTCAGAGTTGTGAGATAGTTTTCATTTTATTAATGTAAGTGACACAGATCTGGATGAAGAAGACCTATTTGATAGGAAGAATGAAAAAAAAAAAAAAATTCCTTACACCTCTGTACCTTCTTGGATAAACACTCTTCTCCCAGCTGAAAAAAATTCCAGCTCAGTTTAATAGTAAGTGTTATGAAACATCATGTTAAGTGATAAGGGATCCTCATTAGTGGTGGTGCGGAATAACTGTTAATATTTAGTTGAAGCTAAATAAAGCAAAACAGGAAAAAGAAAAAAGATTTCTGCCATGGCAGGACCTTTGGATATGACTAGACTTTATTAGAACTCTAGCAGCAAGTAAAAATACATTTAACAGTAAATGATACAAGCTTTTTTTCATCAATGCGTTCTAATACCTTTTACATACTGAGAGACCTTTATTGGCTTTTGACAAGAAGTTGGTACACATCTAGGAGAGGTTTTCAAATACAGTTGAGTACCCAGTTTTGCTTGAAAAATAGTCATTTGCATCGCAGTTGCAAATATTTGTGATATATGAGATATAGGTAAATATGTCTCAGTGTATTTTAATTTTACCTACAAGTTTTCCAGCATGTTGGAGACAGAAGAGAGAAACTGTAGTTCTTAGATTTTGAACAGTGATAGGTGAATTTAAGAAATGTAGGCAATGGAAGAGCCAGGTATTTTTCTGAAGAAAGTGAATATATATTGGATTGGAGAACTACCAGCAGTGAAGATTAAAGACAGAGGCAAAAGTGAAAGAGGAGAGGGAAAGGTTAAAATGGCTTTGAGGGAGGCGGGGAAAAAGAAAGAATTCAAGAAGAGGAGATTTCACCTTATAGTAGGGATGGAAGGGAATTGTCAAAATGAAATTAAGAGAGAAGTCAAAATGTAAGTTTTTCAGCTTAAAATGGTGGACATCCTTGAAAATAGAAATTGAGGGAATGGTGTTCATAAGGCTTTTGTGCCTCTTGAGTGCTGATGACCTCAAAAACATCATACATACAAGACTGCATAGGTTTGTTTACCCACTCAAGCTGTGAAAAAGTGAGTACTGAAATGATTTTGGGAGGTTTCAAAGTGAGATCAGGAGCCATAGGGACTGCAAAAGGAAAGGCATAGTTTTCAGACACTAAGAAAAGGGGCTTAGCAAAGGATTTACCATCTCTTTAGAGACCACAGAAGAGGAGCAGCAAGTGGGACCTCTTGCACTCTGGACGTTTGGAACTTGTAGGAGAGCTGAGGCTGTGTGCAAGAAAAACAGGCTGAGAGAGTACAGACAGCAAGGTAGAACAAGCTTGCAGGCCCACCCATTGGGGTCATTTCAATAGAGAAAAAAAGAGTAACTCAGGATAAAAATAATGAAGGTTAGTTTTCTTTTTATTAATCCATTCCAGGTCCTTCCATATCTATTCTTCTTCTTTGTTCCACTTGTCTCAGTTTTATTTTGTGTGTCTTTTTGTTACTGCTTTTAGCTAGAAGTTCCTAGACTCCTATCACATCAGAGATCCAGATCAGAAGTTCTAGCCCTGTGGCAATATTTGAAAATTAATTTAAAACCAGTTAATTAAATACAAAACATAGTCTGGGCTTGATGTCCTTCACTATTTAGACTGTGGTAAATGTCTTTCATACCTAAAGAAAGGTAATGCTTCTGAGAAATGGTGAGACTTATTTTTACTCCTTAAAGCTGAATAGGGATTCCCACAAGTGTTGTCTAAATATATAGGTTTGTTCTGTGGTTTATTCACCCTTAGAAATCGTAAAGATATGGACCCTAGAGGTCTGTAAAAGGTAATTGAGCAAAGAAAATCTGCTGCTTAGTAGGCTTTCAATACAGTACCTTACAGCTTTGCTGGAAAGTTTTTACAGATTTGCAGAATTAAAGTAATTGAAAACTACTGATCTGAATAATATGCATTCACTTAGGCTGGGTTACTGAGTACAAAGTTATATATAATATGTCCTTTGGAGAAAATAATGAATAAAGTATAAAAAATTGCCACTCGCTGCAAGCTTCTCAGGAGGCAGAATCACCAAGATGATCCAACTTCACAGTAACATGTAAGAATCAAAGTTTGAGGATGTAGTTTACTGTCCTAACGCAATCGTAGTAACTTTTTAATACTCATCTTCAAGTGTGGTTCTACTCTGAAAAGTCATTTTATTAGTAGGAAGGTTTTAACACAAGTATTCCCCCAAAATTTCCTAAATCTTACTAGAAGTTTGTGTTTGTTCTTCCCCCCCCCCTTTTCTTTCTTTTTCAGCTTAGATGGCATAATTCTACCTTGCCTTGCTCTTCAGTAGTGGAATTGCCAGCCATTTACATCTTTTGAGTTTTGTGTTGTTTAAGTACTTGAGACAGTTGCAAGTCTGTTCTTTGAAACTCAGGTCACACTGTCACCTACAGAAGGAACTACGGCACCGTGATCCAGTTGAAGTGATTTCGAAGGGTCATTTTTACTGATGCAGGAGATGGCTGTTAGCAGCATATTAGAATTTCTCACAGGGAATTTGTTGGCGCCCTTGCTGCAAAACCAGCACCGACTTAGTATTTGTTTACAACCTCCTTCTTATGCCATTTGGTCCCTGAATTCCCTACAAAGAGTCTGTCTTTGTTCATGTTTTTATCAAGTTCTGATCCCAAGCTGAAGGAAGATGAGGGGGTGGAAGCAAAACATGTTCTGTGCTGTGACATGTGGAATTGTTGGTTGGGCATGTACTGCAGTTGATCTTGGCTATTATTCTTAGACTCTAAGCTCTCAATTAGCAGGGTTAATAGCAGGGTGGAGTAACTCAGATGAAGCAAGCACCTGTATAATATAAAACATGTATAATTTATAGTGTGAGAAAAACTTTAGCGTATCTGATTCTGAAAGAATAGTAAATACACTATGCAGTGGAGCAGAGTTAGTTGTCTTTAAATATTACCAGAGAGCAAGCTTGCTGTGAACAGAATACACTCTGTGTTATGTGCTCTGAAGCCAGATGAAGTGGGGAAACACTGGAACTAGTAAACCCACAGTCTTGAAACTTGCATATGGGTGACTGAGGGTTGATAGAACAGCCAAAAGTGTCCTTTTCACTTTTGGGAAGAGATGGAAAGGCATGGTCCAGCTGGGTTTAAGAAATCAGAGACTTGAATAGCAGCAAATTGAAATGCAGCAAATGGGGGAAACTGCTGTTTAGGTATGTCCCAGATGCATAAGAGGTACTTTTGGAACAGTGGGTAGGATATGTTGTTGATCATAGGGATTGAGAGCCAAGCAGAAATCGTTCCTATTTAATTTTTGCCAGGATCAGCAGTTGTCACTGAAGATGATAAAAAGAAGTATTGTTTTGTTGCTTATAATATTGTTTACTTTGGAAAGTGCTGCTGCTTTTGCCTCCAATATTTTGTTTTGCTGGTCAGCTTTGTTGGTTGCTGTGATAGTACACTACTGCAGAATAATTATGACTATGGGTATAGTTCTGAGTTGGCTGTAGTTCCAAATTATCATTGAACTTCTTGAGGGCACTCAGTTGAATCTACTTTTTTTTTTTTTTTAAGAAAAAAAGAAACATCTGTGGAAAATACTTCTAATTTGACCCATTATTTAGGAACAAATTTGCTAGCAGGCCCAAACACCTGCATACATTATAAATATATAACATTAGTTTCTGAATATTTCATGTTTCTGAAAGTTATGGTGCTGTTTTTGTTTTTAGTATAGCAATAATGCAGCTGTGTGTGCCTCACGGAAAAGTTTGAGCATTTGAGTGTTCCCCCAGAGAGTTTAAAATGGAATGCACCGAAAAAATTTCATGAAAAGTCAAGAAAGCAGTTTTAAATCCTACACAGCAAGTCATTCTGTTTAGTCTAAGGCAATAAAGAGTGTCCTAGATTTTGTGCAAAGGGCAGTCAGCAGTATGATTAACCTAGACAATCATGACTTGATTTGTCAGAAGCATTTAGTGAGGATCTTGCACTTCACTTCATGGTCCCGACTACCACATGTGTATGTCTGAGACAAACAATTTTCACATCTAATATGATTACACATCTAATATAATTATTTTATTAACGATGGTTCTAAACCAACACCACCTTTGGGTTGGTCTTACCCAGTTCTGTTAGGGAGTGACAAAAAGTCAAGTAATTTTGGTCATCGTTACTTCATGTTAAGAATAAAATCAAATAGTTTAAATATAGACTTTTTTTATTTTCCTAAATAATTGCAATAGCAGCCTGTTTACATTTGTAGTAGTAAAAAAAAAAAGAATATATATTTTGATATGCTGTTTTGATGATGAGTTGTACTAAAAGTCTGTTCCACTCAAAGTATTAATTCTTAGTCCTATCTCTTCTCCTAATCTTACAGTGATCATAGCAGAATACCAACAAAAGCACATACTTTTTCAATTTCATGATAGACTGAAGAAGGGGTATACTTCCTTAACCATTTAGTACATCAGGACTAGAGAACAGGTGGGGTGGATTTTATTCTGAGCTTTGTCAGAGTCTTTGTAGGAAACTGGGAAGTGAGTCATAAATCTTGTTTTCCCAGGCAGTAAATTAGAAGAAGTTACTAGTGTTCGGTTCTTTTATTTATTTGAATAGAATTTAATTATTACTTGATTTTTTTTTTATTTTGCATAACTATTAATTGTCTAATGTAAGAACGTTGACAGTGTTTTATGGTTATGACTGTGCCCACATTTAAAATATAACATGAAATTCCTCTCCCCAGCAATTTCAAACAGTTGTCAAGTGAAACTGAGTACATGACAATTAATGGGACAACAATGAAAAATCTTGAAATTTTACAGAATCAGGTAAGGACAAATGTAATATTTTTTTAGTAAATGCTGAGATTTTCACAGGTGTTTGACATACTGTTTCCAATGAAGTTAGGTTAAATTAGTTTCCAAATCTCACCCAGAAAGTTTAAAATATTTTGAATGGGATCAAACTGAAGGAGGATTATGTTTTCAGAAGCATAAATGAAAGTTAATCTGTGCTGGCTTTTAGTATGAGTTAAAAATCTTACTACACTTTGACAAGATTGGTAAACAAACACGCAGTTGCCAGATATTAAAGCCTAAACAGAATGTTTAAGTAGTGTGGTGAAGATCCTTTCACTACAGCATTGATAGTTCAGTTAAAATTAATTATGCTATTTTTATTATTTTAGACTGATATGAAAACAAAAGGAAGCCTACTCTGGGTCTTGGATCATACTAAAACTTCCTTTGGACGTCGTAGATTGAAGAAATGGGTAACCCAGCCCCTCATGAAATCCAGGTAAGACAGTTCTTTATCAAGGGCTAAATCTGTAAAATTATGGTCTTGAGTATATCCAGTGTATTTATTTTTCTTGAAGACCTGAGGTCCGTAGTAGAGTTTACACAGGATATTTTACGGTAGAAGCTGTGGATGTTATAGATAGGTTTGAACAAGTTAAACTACTGTGTTTGGGCACAGAAGGTCTAAGTAGTTAGGAGTAGTAGGTTTGGAGCAAGTTAGAAATTCCTATGCAGTAATCAGATTGAGTACCATTATAATTCAGTATCCTTTTTTAGACAATGCATTGGCATTACGTGCTATTGGAGCATGTTTTACTCCTAAACTTGCCAGTTAGTGTTTGATGTCTTTCGTGCTTCATAAGTATTTACATCCTTAATGTATTTAAAGTGTGGATGTTTCTGTTATCCCTGTATACAGTGTATTGTATATGTAAGAATGATGATTGTTTCGTCACTCTTGTATTTTGAGATCTGCTTTATTTATTCATGCTTTAGAAATGCTTCATTTTGTAATACAGTCATGCTTGTTTTTACTTGTCTCTCTTGAAAATGGACTCTTATCTTTTTTGATTTTTCTTTGGAGGCTTATTGGAGTGTTGTACTTGAATATGTAGTAAATAACAGTATTGAGTAGATGGAATGTTTGTGGCCTACATTTTAATTTTTTTGATCGGTTCTTTTGAATATGCGTTCCCCGAGTGTTATCAATATAGGGTTTACTCAGTTGTCACTTTGTTCACTTCAGCTATAGCATACAGAAAATCCTTTGGGTTTGGTCATGTAAAATAATCTTCCATCTGTTTTATTTTTGTAAATGTATTTAAAAGTTTTAACTTTTATTAAATTTGAATAATTTTAAATAGTGTGGTATACCACTGCTGCAGTGTCTTGCTGTTGTTGGTAATTTACAAATGTTTCTACAGAAAGATTTATTTTTTTTTCCCTTGATTAAATTTAGTATGTGAAAGCACTATACTTTTGAAGCATCACTGCTTAATTTTCTTATTGGCCTTTTTGTAAGGATCTTTTCTCAGTTGTGTAAGAAAACTATTTTTTCCCCTCCTTTTTTGTTAATTTAGAATATTAGAGACCTTTTTCATTTGTAGGAGCAATATTGGTTAGACTTTTTCATACTGCAGTTTTTAACAGGGATTAAATAAGTTTATTTCAATATGCCTTCTTATTTTTTTTTTAGTTCTTCTGGTATTACCTTTTATGTATCTTACCCACTTCAAAAAGGCTTTTGATGTAACCATCCTAAATAGTATTAGACTTTATAAGAGTTGATTAGGTTCTTGATGTTCACCGTAAAAGCATATAGATAGACTTTCTGGGCCACTTTATGGGAATAAATTGAAATAAATTAGTTTATTTCGTTTCCTGCTCTTGAGGCACCTTGTGACCTTTTGGGAATTGTTTGTGAAGTTGTCAGCGGGGGGAGCCAGAGCACAGGCTCTGGTGTGGTGTGGTGGCAGCACTGAGGATGGGGACCTGAAAAGGAGTGCCTCTAACCACTTTGCTCCCAAATGATCACGTTTGTGATGCAGCAGGTGAAATACCATTCAGCAGTGTAATATACAGTGTTCTTACCTAGACACAGAGGGTAGAAAACTCTTACCTGGGGACTTCAAGACTTCTTTCTTAAGCAGTATATGTTTAAATTCTCCTTTGTCTCAGTGCAGAACCAGCTTTGCAAGTTTGCAATTTTGGTTTCTTCTCTTTCTCCTTTGCTCTTTGCTACTTCTAGAGATTGATACTTCCCTTTCTCAGCCTTCTTTCTCAGTATGGAAGGAAGTCCCGTGGTTGGAGATGACATTATTCCTCCGTTGAAGCTAAAAAAGCTATTTTGTTTCTGTCTATTTCTCCCTTTCTGACTCTAAGTTTGTAATTTCATGTACTTGGTGCATCAGACATTTCGGCAGTATTGTTTCCAGTAATGCACACAGATGCACTTAGAGAACATTCTGTAATTGCAATTCACCTGTGCCTCCTGGAGTGATGTTTTAAGAGAGAGTAAGACTTCTGCACTGCATCTTTTCCAGTCAGTGGGTAGGTGCATTTCCCTTGGTGTATCAAAAAGTGAGAGGGTGTAATTACTGCTTTATGCCTTAGAGCTGAAAATCACTTGGGATGATGATTGTATTTCCAGGGGAGAAAACATAGACTAGGTTGAATAAAGGTAGAATGTGTACAGACAGCTCATTTAGGCAAACTTGAAGATATCCATTAGATCATCGGTGATGTAATACATTTAGAGACTAACAAGGAAAGGTTTTAACATTAGGCATGTGTGATTTGCCCAAAAAAACCAAAAAGGCCTAACCAAAGAAGATGTAATGACCTCACTTATTCACCTATGTATACAAAGATGATGATATAAGACTGTAGGAGTCCTTGAGGGCTGAGCCCTTTAGGAGGAATCAGGAAAGGCATTGTTTTTTGTAGGAGTCACATCTTTGTGGATTACAAGAAGTGTTATCTTGCCTTGCCTATCTTGCCTTTGGAATCTAAGTTCTATGGAGTGGCTTCCTGGCCTAACTTCTGTAAGGGGAGCAGAAAGAAATAGAAAGCTGAGTTGACTGGAACATTTTTGACTGACTGAAATGTGCTGTTTTCCTGTTGAGCAATGGAGTTTCAGCAGAAGAAAGAGTAGAGCTATGTATTATCGTATTATCAACAGCAAAAGGGCTAAGGACTGGTCTCAGGACACAGTGTTGTAACACAATGTGATCTTTGTATGGGTGCATAATTTAATTTTTTTTTTCTTAATGCAAAATTTATCCCAGAACCTGTGAAGTTGATGTGAAACAGTCATTGCTTTTTGAATAGCTACAGGGAAAGGAGGAAGAGAAGTTTAACATAGGCCTGGTTAACCAAACCTAGATCTGGTTTGCTTCTTTCTTATTTTCTTGTTGTATATTATGGGTATTTTTTCCTATAGTGATGGTATAAAAGAAGATGCAACGAAGTTGTTGACCTGCATGGGGACAATCTGAAGCCTCATCTTTTTAGAACATGTCTTTCCTTGTCTCTGTGTTATATCAATGGCTACTTTCTCCTCCCCTCATCTTTGCATCTCTCTTTCCTTTTTTCTAAGTGTTACAACTGGATCTAAGCTATAGCAATGCTGCTTGCCCAATTCAAGCAGAGTAGAAAACTGTGGAACAAATACTACATCCTTTTCCTTATTGAGTATAAATTTATTATCTGTGCCTTGGTCAGCTGGTTCTTGCACAATTTGTGGGAAATTTGTTTCCTTGAGATCAAACACCTTCCTTGACCTTGTCAAGGTTGGCTGGAATTGAACAAATAGTCCAAAACTCAAAAAAGCAGATGAGTAGCATAATTATATGGAGGTTTATTATTTCCATATTAGATCACGCTGCAAAGCTAATAAAGCGGTGACTAGATGCTTAAAGTAGAATTTGAGATAAATGATGGATGTATCATACTGAGCAATTTATAGCCACTGTAGGGGAATATATGTAGAATTCCATTTCTGTGCAAAGAACTCTGTGGCCTGTATGTATGGAAAGCATTGCATAAGAGATATTTTTTTATTTTTTCCCTCTCCTAGTCTATTCCTGGAGAGGTGGAATATCTTTTAAATATCAGTGGGTGGACATGATGAAGTGTCATTTCTAGTACTGAAGCCAGGGAGAAGGTAGGGACTTTGCTATCTAAGTGGATGATAACCTGGAAAATGCCGGTGTTTGCCTTTGTTGCAAAAGTGCTTAGTTTATGAGTTATAAGAGTATCTGGTACAAAATTTTAAAAGTTTCGGCATAGAGGATGGATAGCTGGAAGCAATAAAACGCGTATGATGTGAACATGCTAGGTTGCAGAGTGCTGTCTCTTTCTTTGGAGCGATATCTTGTGGTTTCTGAGGGTGTTCACGGTTTGAAACAGCTAAAACAGACTGATTGATCAACAAATACCTAACTTGTATTTCTTTAATATTCCGTTGGTCCTCTTAATTTTTTAGTATATTATGTATGGTGTGCAGAAGTTAATGTAATGAGGTTAATTGTAAGATTATGGAGAGCAGAATGCCCTAAATACACAGTATGGAAGTCATGCAACTTCCAATACGGAAAGCTTGCTCAAGGCTTTGGGGTCAATGGGCTTTGCCCTTGTCAGCCTGTGTTGAAATAGGAAAAAAACAACACCCACAGCCATGCACAAAACTTCACATCCATTTTTGGGGGATACATGTCAGTTTTGGTGTACCACAAGTCACAGAATATGCTTAGTGTACAAGCATAAGCGTGGAGCAAACAATTAAAAGCCCCTAACATAACACAGAGTGCCATATGAAGAGTGGTAATCGAAGATTTCATCAATGTCTTGTGTCTCTGCTGTAACAGAGAACTTGTCAGGTAAAAGTGGGCAATTCCCACCTCACCTGGATGCCCTATGTCCCTCTCCCTGCTTTCTGCACAGACTCTGCTGGCAAGGGGTAGCCAGCACAAGGCTGAGTGTTTCTCAGCTCTCCCAGTGCAGTGCTGGGACCAGCACCCTGCTGGTATCTCCTCTGCCAGGGCACTGGGAAAGGTCTGAGGACAGAGGGGTCTCTCTTAATTATTACAGACCATTAATAGAAGTTCAGAAGCATGGGATTAGTTAAAAAGTGTTCCAGACCACATCAAATAGATAGTCACGAAGCCTCTTTTTGGGTGCTGCAAGGGGCATCAGCAAATCAAACACTTAAAGCTTTGTTAGGGTGAGTCACCTTTTTGGCCTCAGACACACACCAAGCTGTTGATATATTCCAGCTTTACTATGATGTGGTTCATGTTCTCTTCAAGGCACACTGTTTGCCAAAAGTGAATATGGGACTTTAATGGCTGGAACTCTCTGTGTAGTTTCTTGCCTGCATTTATTTGTAGTCAATTTATACTCATTTGATGTTTTTCTACTTAAAGCTGATGTTTAAAGATCAAGGAAGGAGAAAAATGGCACATATTTAGAGAATCATAGAATCATAGAATGGTTAGAGTTGGAAGGGACCTTAAAGATCATGGAGTTCCAATCCCCCTGCCACGGGCAGGGACACCTCCCACAAGACCAGGTTGCTCAAAGCCCCATCCAGCCTGGCCTTGGACATCTCCAGGGATGGGGCATCCATGGCTTCCCTGGGCAACCTGTTCCAGTGTCTCACCACCCTCACAGGAAAGAATTTCTTTCTGGTATCTAATCTAAATCTCCCCTCTTCCAATTTAAAACCGTTATCCCTTGTCCTGTCACTGGCTCTTCCTGGCAAAGATTCCCTCCCCAGATCTCGTGTAGCTCCCTTCAGATATTGGAAGGCTGTTACAAGGTCTCCCCGGAGCCTTCTCTTCTCCAGGCTGAACAACCCCAGCTCTCTCAGCCTGTCCTCATAGCAGAGGTGCTCCATCCCTCTGATCATTTTAGTGGCCCTCCACTGGACCTGTTCCAACAGGTCCATGTCCTTCCTGTGCTGAGGACTCCAGAGCTGGACACAGTACTCCAGGTGGGGTCTCACAAGTGCAGAGCAGAGGGGTAGAATCACCTCCCATGACCTGCTGGCCACACTTCTCTTGATGCAGCCCAGGACACGGTTGGCTCTCTGGGCTGCCAGCACGCACTGCCGGCTCATGTTGAGCTTCTCATCCATAAGCACTCCCAAGTCCTTCTCCTCGGGGCTGCTTTCCAGCCATTCTTCACCCAACCTGTATTTGTGCCTGGGGTTGCCACCTCCCAGGTGCAGGACCCCGGGACGGGGTTCTGCAAAAGTTCCAGAAACTTTTTAACCTTTGCAGGCTAGAGAAGCTAAATTTTTAATTTTTATTTCTTGTGATTCTAGTAGCCTTTGTGCCCCATTTCCTCCAGTTCTGGATGAGATGATGCTTTTATGAGGCTGAATTGAAGCCTTGTAGGAAAGTAGTAATAATTGCTATTAGTCTGAATATCATTTGCCTGCGAGATCATACAATGACCGCAGCTTTAGCAAATTCAAAACTGCAGACAGCTGCAGTGGTAGCTGCAGCTATCACTGAAGAAGAGAAACAGCATAAACTGGTATTACTAATGCAACATGACTTCTATTTGGAAGATACGTACTGTAAAACTGGGAAAAAGAGCGTACCTTTATAGTGATGTTGGCAATGACATGTCTTTCTTAATATAAAAATAGCTTGTTCTAAATCCTCTTGCTTTGAATGTATTGAGAGTTGTTTTATTTATACTTTTATACACAAAATACAGTCCTAAAGGGAAGTCTTTCAAGTTTGACTTTGTCATTGTTCATTTAATTAAGATATCTGGATGGTAGAACAAACTACCTAAAAGTCTTCAAAGAAACTCATTTTAATTCTGAGTTAAACTGGTTGCCATTTAATGCTATTGTCATCCAGAGCTGGATTAGAATCTTCTTTTGCAGCAGTGATTTAGGCATAAAATCCACCCATCGTACAGCAGAATTTCACCAGCTAAATTTTCCTCCTGAGAATAAAGATTTTATAGCATCAGTGCCAATATAAAATGCACAAATGCAGGTTACAGCATATCCGTGAGATCTCAAAATTGACGTAGCAAAGAAAAAGATTGCAGCATCATCATATGTATTCATTCATTTTTGCTGGCTGTGTTTTGATACCATTGAATGCTGTGTCTAACTCCTTATAAATGTAGTAATCAGGCATTCATTCATGTTGGCTGTAGAAACTAATGGTTCCTTTTTTTGGCACAAATAGCAGAAATATATTGTGTGTGAACATAAACAAAAGTGTTTGATTACCATTTGCATATTTTATACATTTTTTTTTAAACAGATGTGAAGACAAAGTTTATAGTACTTGTATATTGCTGTAAAGTATTTGAGATCAGTTCAGGAATATTGTCTTCTCATTGTTGCGTGTTTATTTAGGGGAAAGTTGGACCTCTCTGGAGGGATTTCAGATATCAGGAGTTGTGAGAGTAAATTACTCTGTTTCTCCTGCATATAGAAAACAAGTGAGCAAGTCCAAAAAGATGTTACCTTTTTTTAGGTTTCATTTAAATTGCACAGTAGTAATTATGAAATAGTTGCCCTTGTTTGTACTTTTTCATTGCAGCTAATACATAAAAGTCCAGCGGTCACAGCTCAATTTAACAATTCAGAATTTATCCCATAAAGTTAGCCAGAGTCTAACTTAGCCACCTAAGTAAAAAAGCCAGAGAAAGACTGCTTATTTTTGTTTGCTCATTTTTTAAAAAGACATGTACACGGCTTTGCATTTTGATGGCCTTAATTGCCTGTCATGAAAGACAGTGGTCTAAAGCAAAAAACACTCTGTACTATTTAGCTTAATCAACTCATACAAAGTCTTCATTTGTAAACTGTGTTCTGAAGGAAGGTCAAGAAAAAAGCAAAATGTTTAAGAGAGACAAAATATAAAGCAACAGAAGTTAGAATAGCCTTCACCTTGTGCTGTATTTGAAAGTAGCCAGAATCAGACAAGAGTATGAAAACAGGGCCGCTGGGTCCTGTTAACTCCCCGGAACACTCTCCCAGCTTCCAGCAATTCGCAGTTCAGGGATTTCCTCAGGCACAACTGATACCCATGTGTATCTTGGGTTTTCCCAATGTTTGAGTAATACATTTTCTTTCTTTGAAGTGCTGTAGTTAGGCAGGAGACTGCTCGGCTTTGATCTAGGTAATAAAGTTCATGGAAAGCAGCATTTGTTGTTTCATACCCTTCATTATATTTTTTTCCAGGTGAAGTCTTGTGACTTCTAGTTTTATGTATTGCTGTGGTTTCTAAACAGATAGAATAAAATGAATTTCAATTTTATGCATTCACTGTACTTGAGCTATGTCCTTACCATGATGAGTGATCTGATACTTTGTGAATTTATCATTAGTTAAGAGATTAAGAGTTTTCTGATAAATTTGTATTTATTTTATAAAAGTAAAACCTTGTATGACTGAAAATTTTCTGCAATTCTTATATAGCAGTTACATTATCCATTTTCATCTGATTTAAATTTAATGATATATTATCACATCTAAAAATATTAGGTTTGCTTCGCTCTGTGAGGGATCAGTGTATCTGTTAGCACAGTAGCAACCACCAATCCTATTTAGATTGTGAAAATGTTCAGTTGCTAATTCAGTGCAGTGCATTTGTATCTGCAGCCTTCTGCTTTTTCAAAATAAATTTTATTTCAGGATTCAAATAATTTCATATTTGCTAATTTTCTGTATTGTTCACATATCTGGCAGCAGAATAATATAGGGGAGTATCTCGTGACTTAATATCAAGTAGTTCTTTTAAATGACTAGGATGAAAAATTCTGCAGTTAGATTTTGTTATGTTTAAATACATTGCAAAGTGATTTTAGTATTGTATAAATGATGCTATTCTTAAATGGAGAGCATGGCAGAAGTAAGCATACTGCTTTTAGTCAACTGTCTTATGTTACATTATTTCACAGAAGATTGTTTGAAAATTGAATAGAGCTCAGATCGCTGACATGGTTTATAGAGGTGGGAAAGAATAGGCTAATATTGCACATAAATAGAGAATGAGGTAGTAGCCACTTCATAAAATGTAAGACAATTTCTTAGCATAAGCTGTTGAGTTTCTTTGTATAATGTTAGATTCAGATTTTCTAGTGGTGGGATTTTTTTCCAGATCATGCAGAGATTAGAAACCCCAAAGTGTGGATAAAATATGCTGAATAACTGTGCAGAACAAATATTTTTGGAGATGGTTTAACAACTGATCAGGATAATACATTAGCGCTCAACAAAATGTTTATTAGTTTAAGTATAAATATTTAAAGTTTAAAAGCATACCTTGAAATGCATCATCTGGCTGTTTTTATCATATCTCTTCCCTGTCCTTCCTTCCTCATACACATGAAGTTTTACATAATTCTTCCCTGTACTTTCTGGCTTTTGAAATAGGACTCCCGCTATGTTTTGTGTTCAGGTGGAAAAATGGGTCATTTGGTACTGGATGCTGTTTTCCTGACCCTTTCTTATTTGCAGGATTAAAGCAGAAAAACTGCATGGACGCTTAGTTTTAGATTACTGGAGCTACAGTAACATAGCCATATGTGAAGAAGATTAAAGTGCAGATTAAGCTTTGAAGGGAGGAGTTTTTTGAATATTTGCATCTATTTTACATATTACTATATGTTTTCAATTGGCCACATAGATATAATCATGCAGTTTAAATTAAGTGACAGTATTCTGGAACAGAATTCTTCTGCTTACACGTGCTTTTTATAGTAAAAATACAGATTATTTTGTTCTTTAAGGTACATGTGTTTATAATTTAACAGTTCATTACTCCTTCACGCAATGTTCCAGGGTCTCAAGTACAGCACATTTTAATAATTCTCCATGAAAATGTAATTGTGACCGATGATCCTGACCTTTCAGAATTTGTGTAACTTTGTGCTAGCCTCAAACCTGTGTACTCAGGGTATTTTATTACTTTGTCAGCGATATTAACACTTCTCAATTTCCTTTCCATTATCCAGCTGTAGTTTAGAGCGCCTCACTAATTGATGTACAAAGCTTAAATCTCTGCTGCCTTGAATACACTGAGTGGATGTCAACAGCTTGCTCTTTGGTTATTTCGTTGCATAACTTTTAGTAACCCTGCCAGTGTGCACCAGATACGGGATTGTGTCTCTTAAGGATCAGATTTAAAGCTGGGATGTGTTCTGTGCTGAAAACAGCCCCTATAAGTCTGAGCAGTTGCACTGGTGGTAGCTGCCGTCTGCTGCCACTGCTTGCAGGTTGCCCAGCTGCCCAGAGGAATGGGAGAAATGTTTAATTTTGTGCATTTGGAGTCGAACGGTGGTGGGGAAGAAGAAAGTGTTCTTGTGACCTGCAACGGGGCTGCTAAGCAGAGCCTACAAGGTCTGACATTTCTGTTTTCCTCAGGGCTGGGAAAAAGCAATCTTTGAGGACGGTGGAGTATTTTGGGTGCTGTGGTGTGATTTGAGAGTCTGCTGTCCAGTTCAGAGATCACCGAGTGAGTTCCCAAGGTGCCCGGGCTCACGACAGCAGAGAGCCTGTCCCTAGTGTGTATGGTGGCTGTGGAGGAGTGCATCTACCTGTGCTCCAGGTAGATGGTGGCAGCTGGGTCACCACTGCAAATCCTGGCGTTGTTCTGCAAGGCTGTTCTGCCAGGCTGCTCTGGGGATGAATATGTGTCATTTGTGACAGATGAGGGGATGGCTTTACTGTTTTAGTATAAAGCAGTATGTCAGTGAAAAAATCCTGGCACTAAATGCCATTAGATTTATGTGTATCCCAGTGCACATCCAGTCACGATGTTCTCTCTTTCACATGCAGTGTAATAAAATTTCAAGGACTCTCAGATTTAGCTGTCTTCAGGGCCAGAGGCCTCCGACTGCCAGTCTGTTGTAACGTCTGCAACCTGTGGAGCTGCCTAATTTAGTTGATTTCATCCTGGATAGTATTTGTTAGCAGCTACAGTCACAAGTGGCACAGCAATTCTTCAAAAAAAGCTGTGAACGAGACAGGCAGTCTCTCCTGAAATCTTACATTTTGGTTGCATCCTTACTTTTTATCCCTCTGTGCTGGCAGAGCTCTAAGCATCTCTCTGGTCGGTGAGAAGAGATGTGGGCTGGGCTGAATTTGCCTTGCACACACTTGGCTGGTATATGAAGTGTACGTATCAAGGGACTGAGAGGGACTGCTTTCTTCTTAACCTGCCAGGGTGGACGGACACATGCACAGCAGCGTGGGAATTTTTGAGCTTTCTTGTCTCAGGAGGAGAATGTTGTTACAAGGCTTAGTTGCCATTCTGGGAGAAAACACAAGGATTTTAAAATAAGCACTGGGATGTCTTGAGGATTTTTAAAGTTTCTTGGAACGTTATGTTTCTGATTCAGCCTTACTTGCCGGAAACTTTCCAAATGCCAGCTAAAGCCTTCCGGCGTGCTGGTACCCACAGAGTGTGCCCAGCAGCACATTGGTGGGGGACTCTTGGGAAACATGATCTGAAACAGATGTTTTTTGGTGTGAAACGTTAGCAAATCCTAGCACAGCTTTCACCTAGTTGACTCTATTTTGTAGTTCACACAGTTCCCTGGGAGGTAAAGCCTGAGCACGGAAAAGCTACATTCAGAGGAATTGTGCTGTTCAGCTCTGACACATCTCTTTCACCGCTGTCTTACAGCAAGCGCGCTACCTTTTGCTCTGTTCCCTTTGGGCTGTATGCATCCCTAATCTCAGTCTTTTCGTAGAAAGCCACATTGAGGCAATTTCATTGCACAAAAAGCAGAAGTGGAGTTTACCTCAGCTCTGCAATCTACAGCCAGTTCATGGATGTGTTGGAAGTTCTAGCTATGCAATTAGCAGGAATGTAAATCGAGGTGAACCCTGACTGTAGGTTGTCCATTTTAAAGCTTTTTTCTGACAGTGGCTGTAAGAATATGTTTGTATGGAAGGTGCAGATAACTATAGAATTGTGTCTTTGTGTAAAAAAAAACATAAATGTTTCCTCGTTGATTGACTTCAGTCCTGAAATACAGAGATTTGTGTTACAGGCTATGGAAAAAAAAAGAAAAAAGAAGCCAAACCCCAGATTTAGTTCTGATTCATGTAATTACCAATTGCTGATCTGAGTCAAAAGTAGAGGGGCAAAATGGTAGCCAATATTTATACCCTGTTGGAATAAAGTATTCCACACAGAGTTCAAATGTAAACTCACCCTCCCCAAATTACTTTAGGGTTAGATATTCAGGATTCAGTGTTGCTCATATTATGTACCACTAGGAGAGCATGTACACATGGGGACTGAAGTGTGTATTTGGCTGTTTTGAGCATAGAGAGGGCATAATGAGCTTATATCCAGGATCTTGTTTGCGTCTTCAATGAATGCCCAAGATTCTCCGTGTTTCTTAATTCTTCTACTTATCTATTCATGAGAATGTGGCCATAGTCAAAGTTTAAAAAAAAAAAAAGGTACCAAAACAAACCAAAGGAAAAAGTTCACTAGCTTTATGCCTTCCCCTCAGAGAAACACAAGTTTTATTTATTGATCTTCTGATTATTCTTTTACAGTGAAATAAATGCCCGGCTTGATGCTGTGTCTGAAATTCTGATGTCAGAATCCAGTGTGTTTGGTCAGATTCGAAATCTTCTTTGTAAGCTGCCAGATATAGAGAGAGGCCTCTGCAGTGTTTTTCACAAAAAGGTATACCCATAATTACCCTAATTTATTGTTTTCTAGGTGGTGTGATTCTATCTTAATGTATTTCCATAGTTTTTACATATTTGTTTAAAAATATTTTCTTTTTAACAAGACTGAGGCTGAAATAATAAAGGGATGTCACTTTATAAAAGTTATTTTTACCTTACAGTAGAATCTTATTTTATCTGTTATCAGTGATATGCTGATAAAAGAAATATCTGAATAGGGTTCCAGAATACACACGTTACATTGCTAATGCTAACAGGAAAAACATCTACAGTACTTATGATTTAGTGACTGGATTCAGTGAGATAGGATGGTGCAATAGGTCCTTGTGCCTTAAACTATTTCCCTTTAAAACAATGCATTGCATTCTGTATGCTTATTTAAAATCAGACTTGCAACTCACTTGGCTGTAGTTATCTGTTTTCAAATGAATGTTAATTTGTTTATAAATTCTGTAATTTGGATCTCACTTGCACATTTTAATAAGAATTACTTGTAATGAGACACTGACAATTCTTAGTTGAAGCAGATTAATGTGCTAATAGCACCTGTGCAGTACTTCATGTTCTTTTATTTCACCGTTATATTTAGAGGTTTTGACAGTTTGTTTTAGATAAAGGAATAGGTGGGTAGAAGAGCAAAGCTGTAATTTCTTTGGATGGTACAGCACAAAGGTTTCCTCTCTGAAAATCTGAAACTCAGTTCTTGTATAGTTTCTAAAGCACTAATGTGTTGCAGTGTTAGGCACATGGAAAGATGCATATTTAGATGAATGGATACAGAGGTCCAGCCGTGATGAGATATGAAAAGAGAGGGTGTGCACCAACTCCTCCATCCTCTAAAATGTACAGTATCGACATGATACAATTGTTCTTTCAAAAGAACTGCCCAGAAATTAGATAATTCACTCCTTAATGGCTTTAAGTCATTTCAGGTTGAGTGGTATATAATAAGGTTTGTAGGGATACATCTGTATTTTACAACATCCTGGCAATCCTCCACTGCTATCCTGTGCTTCCTTTTTTCTTTTTTTTTAATTATTTTATTTTATTGTACTAGGCTGTGTCTGTTTCTTCAAATACCTCTTCCTGTTTTAGGGCTGCTTACCTTCTCAGCTTTAAAGCTGGCATTTAGGTGGAACCATGCAGAGGCCCTGGATTTTCATGTGACTTTTGGAATGAGGTGACAATGTAGTTTGTCTTAACAACAGCCACTGTAACGTGAAGATATATGTTTAGTGGAACTCAACAACATACGTTGGAAAGAAGTTGCAGGAGAGGGGAAGTGCTCCACCAGAATCCTTAGAAGGGTAAATGGAGGGGAAAATCCAAGCACAAACTCTTCCTTTGATGAATTAGCTTCCCTCAGTAAAAATCTATTTTGCCATCCAAGTTTGCAGAACACTGTGAAGAGCATCCAAAGCAATGAAGATCTTGAGGACTTTGAGGAGATCACAATGTCCCTGAAAGACAGGGTCTGTTTTGAATAAAGGATCAAAAGCAGTCTCTGGGAAATGTTCTGCAGTCTAGACAGACAAGTGAATATGGAGCCTGAGGAAAGGTCCCTGCAAAGCAGATACGTATTCAAGAACACAGAGTAACTGGTTTTCATGATTTTTTTTTCAGAATATCCAGTAAATTCTGCCGTTTCAGTTCCCACTAGGAGCCTTTCCAGTTCTGTTAATTCCAGATGTCCCACATGCTCAAAATGAGGTTCCCTGTAATTTCATTCCCTCTAAGGCTTCCAAAACTCTGAGTGGAGCTCACTGTTGGCTTAACTAAAGGAATATTCTGCAACACAGGCTTGTTAATTCAGTGTCAGCTGCAGGAAAAATAGGTAAATGTGACAAGTATTTCATCATTCAGGCCCTTTAAATTTCAGTGACATTAGTACCGAGGAGGTATGTTTCATGAAGGGAGACCTCTGAAGTGCACAGAGGTGGCTGGATTGTCTCAGTCATTCCAAACATCTTTCATTCAGATCAGCTACTGCAGAACTTTTATTGTGCAATGCACTTTGCACCAGTAACCTCTCGAGGAGACAGGAAAAAAAATAAGGCAAAACAGTGCTGTGTTGTGGAACTGATTTTGCAAGGCAAAACATCCTTATAGGAACTCTTCCAGTAGATAACATCATTGTATATTTTCCTGGTCTGACTGTTAATACTTTTTTTAATAAGTCTACTAATGGTGCTCACCTGCAAGCATCATTCAAATTGCCAGTTGTTAATCTGACCCTCCACAAGTTCCCATTACCCCAAATCCAAACCACCAAAAGCCATTGCTCATTTCCCCCCAGGTAGGAGCAATTTGGAATGAGAACAGCATTCTTCTACTGGGAATTAGGTATTACCTTGGAGATCATATTACTACCTCCAAGTTTGGCCCAGACTAGTAAAGGACTATGGGAATGGTTAAGGAGACAAGAACAACGTTCCTGTTGCTATGGAGAGTGGAATTAATTCCAGGACTGGTTGTTCTTCTCAGTTCCTGCAGCTCTAGCACCTGACATCTTGCCAGACAGAAACACTGTCAACAGCAGAATGGCTTCACCCTTCTCTTCGGCAAGGAAAGGATGGCTAGAGATGAACTGTTTGAAGACTTCTTGGTAGCATTCAGGGGTTGACTTCAAAAGGAGTCTGAGAGACAGGGAATTGTCAAGAGTTTTGTCTAAATGATGCTTGGGGCTAATGCAGAATTAAATCTTGCTGGGCAACACATTGGCTCAGTGGTTTCAGTACCCAGTTTAGCCATGCCTTCTAGCCTCTGGAGAGAGCCACCAAATAACAGAATAAAATTTAGGCCACATACGTTTCCCTTTGTGATCTGCATTTCAGGACAGTGGGAAATATGAATGGCAGGACCTTTTTTGGTCTCAGTTGAAGTGATGACTAATTAGCCTTGCCTTGGAGTGCACAGAATGGCAAGAGAGCAGTCAGAGACCTGTGTTTCAGTAAGTCTAAAAACCAGTACAGAGTAAACGTGCCATAGTACTTTTACAAATGTGTCCAACAGAGCCATCCTGATGATGCTTGCTGGTTTCATGCCCAGTTTCACGCAGTGTGTTTCAGAAGATAAATATACAGTCTTGATCCATGAATGTTTATCTTATTTGTACCCTTTGCTCAATAAACATTATTTTCTGACTAAAGCTCAGTCACCAAAGTGGACAGGAATCATAACAAGTGGTCATTGAATTTACAGATCACATTAAAGTAAAGCTGTTTTACTGAACTCCCACACAAAGAGTGAGGTCAATAATCAGACTTTAGCGGGACGTGTAATGAAATGTCATTTCAGTTTGTTCTGCTCCTGACTTCAGCCATAGGCTCTCCCTCATTCAGAGTTCCTCACAAATTGCTGCAGTTGGGAAAAACCGTTCCATTCTCAATCAGTCCCTGAAACTTTGCTGCCCACTTACCAGGCTGCTCACCTGTGCAGAATAAAGCAGGCAGTTGCTACAAGGCGGGTATTTGTTGTATTTCTGATTTTTGTTTTCTCTTATGAAATCAATACCTGTTATATATGCTTAAGGAATTAGTTGCTGTTTGTATAGAATGTTTAAGACAAATTCTCCCCATAGCATAATATATAATTGACTTCAGCTAACACGTATCTTAATTTTTTTTCATTTTTCTTCTATGAAGTGCAGTTTGCACATCTTGCATATACTAGCAATATTTTAAAGAATTTACATCGCAGATATTTTTAGATTTATAATATTAAATGCTAATTTGAGCAAATTGTTTCCTGTTAAACTGATTAATGTAGATAGCATCATAACAAGGGGACATTGTAACTTTGAAATTAAATACTTCATTTTTCCTACTATGCTCACTATACTAAAAAAATAAAGGTAGTTATTACAGTTGGAAATGAGTGATAAATGTATGCTGCATTTCAACTTCCTTTAGTTTTTTTAATTTGAAATGCTTTTTACTTGCAGTGGTCAATAGCTGGCAGCTGTGGGTCTCTGTGGCTCCCTTTTAGATCTGTTGGAAACAATTTCACTAATGCAAACAAGGCTAAATTGTTTTCAGTGTTGTTGTTGAAAGGGTGTTAGACCTGGCATACTGCTGTGCATCTTTCGTGCATGCTTCCCAGTGGCAGCCATACCATTTTCAGTACAGTTTAATAAACTGCTGGTTGAAACCATTGTTTGGCATCACTGTCAGCTCTGAGGTTATTTTTCTAGTGCCAGAGAATCTGTAGCTATCATTGACAGCATTTCAAAATTAGACTTAAAAAATAGCATTGAATGAGCTTGTGAGAGTCTTTTGTGAATGCAAGACTATTAATCCTGCTTTATGTAAAATGTTTTTACTGTATTTTAAAAGCTTCTAATTTATAACACAGTTATATATCTTTGGTAAGGTTACTTAGGATTTGAATGGAATCAGTCCCACTTTAATGTAGCCCAGCTTTTTGTAGTTATTTTTGTGCATCTGTTTCAAGTTATCTATTTGCTTAGTAAATAATTTCTGCAGTGGAGCCATTAAATTTTAGATGCAAAGTCCTGCAGTGTTGCTAAACTCAAGCCGGGGGAAACTGTAATACTCAAATAAGCACTCTTTCTTGTGAATGTTGTGTTTAACAAAATTGTTTGCAGTAAAGCATAACTTCCCGTTCTCCAAAGGTACTGTAGACTGTAGCTCACAGTAGAATCAAATAGGTTTTAACTCATTAGATGACTGTTATGGTGTGTAGGCTATCAGAGTTGCTGTGAGAACCATGAGCATGTTCATTAAGCATCCTTTGAGAAATCTCATGATAAGTTCCAGGGTTGTTTGCAGTGTCTTTTGTACATGACGGAGTTTTTTCGGTTTTTTATCCTGTTGATTCTTTTATAAGTAGTTCTGCCTTGAAATCTGACTTCCTCCCCTTATTGCAGCTTCACCTTCGCCAGCCTCACCGTCCTTATTGAAGAGCACCTCAGACAGGTGTTCTTATACACTCTAAAAATCCTTTCCTTTTCCCACACTCATATGGACAGTGTACCAGTTAAGTCCCTATTTGATTTCTTTTTTTAAATAGCAATTAAACAACAAAAAAAACCCACCTTAACAAACACCACCTATTCAACTGACGTGTTTTTACTGTCCATTTTTGCTCATTCTTTTCTGGACATTGTTCTCCCATGAATCACTTAATGCTGTCTGTCAGGGACCTACTTTGCAGTTTCGCATAGCAGGGCTTCAGCCTTTGCTTCCTTCAGTGCATTTTGTAGTCAAGGGAAGTATTGCAGAATTTTATCCTTTATCTACATCAAGGTTGGTGATGGCAATGCAATCAGTCATACTGTATTTTACTTTGGCTTTGAGTCCAAGCCTGTATTTGTCATTTGTTTAGTCTTTGAGACCTGTCTTTTGTGCTTTGGCTTCAAATGCCATTGACAGATTTACTGCTTTATTATTTTGTTGTCAGAGCTTTTACAAGATAGAATAAGTAAATTCCAGATTATCAGAAAGATGTTGATAAATTGCAGTGAGGGGAACCAAAGTTTTCGTGAGGCTGAATAATAGATTGTTTATGAAGAAAGATTAAAAGATTACAGTTTGGTTAAACTGATGAATAAAGGAGAACAGAAGATTTAGAGATATTTGAAAGGTGTTAACAGGAAAGAGACGTTCAGTTAGTGTAATAAAAAAGAGTAAAACTAGAGATACTGGGATTGATGTAATGAAAGGGAAATATTGGCTAAAACCTTTACATGATGATACTCACTGCTTAATGGATTGGCTTCTGAAGGGAAGTGGCACATAGTTTCCTGGAATATAAGGGCCCAAGACAAAAAGAAAACTGATGCAGAAAAATGGAGCATTTGCAGGGAAACCACCTAATGAGTCTCCTCTGTCCCTAGCTTCCATGGATTTGAAACAAAAATGAACTTAAATTTTCCAGAAACATTCAGAATGTAATCTCTCTGGCCTTCCTGAGTGCCATAAAATATTATGGTTAAATCGCATATTCGTTAGTCAGTATCTACCAGCCTTGCCTGTTTGATGTGACAAGTTCAGCTCACAGCCCTGTTGCAGGTTTGTTAGAGAGTATCTAACAGATGCTGGCCTTATGGTAACTTAAGTTATATTTACTTACTCATGAACACATCTTAAATGGCCAGGAATTATTTTACTTCAATTTTCGCTTAATAGCCTTTATGATACAGCAAATCAGTGAACATAACAATTAACCATATAAATCTTTCTAGCCTTATTGTTGTCAGTCACTTACAACTTCCAGTGCCCATAGTTAATTGTCAGGGCTGCAGGTTTATGTGAATCTTTATTCTGTGTTTATATAGCATGGAAGCCACTCTTCCATCACTGGTGACAGTAGGGATATGTATTTAATGAGAAGAGGGCTAAGGCCCTCTAGTATGTACCTAAATTTATTTTTTATGGTTTTCAGAAGGTTGTATTTAGATGGTCTTCATGTTCTGAAGCACTAGTAGACGTTACAGGGCAAACTTGTTTTAGGGTTTACATACGTGGGGAGGAAAAGAAAATGTTCCTTTCCAGCCCAGCATTTTTGTTTATACTTGATTCCAAGACTGGGTGCAGAAGTTATTTGGGAGAAATAACTGCAGTGTAATAGATGAGAGAATTGTCTTCTTGCATAAGGGTGTGGAAAGGAAAGAGAAAGAAAAATGTACCTCTGGGGAGAAATTGAAAGAAAATGATGACAAAATAAAAATGTAGATGTGTTTTATGAAATAGTGATTCACTGAAGCCTACATGGTCTGTAATCAGTGTTGTACTGATCATTGCAAAATAATGACCAGAAATTAAGTTCTATACTGTATAGGAGAGAGAATTCTTGCCTGGGTAGGAGAGAGAAAAAATGTAGGAAGAGAAGTGTGTGGCATGCAAAGAATATTATAGTAGAAGCGGTCAGTGTACTCTACTCCCTTCTTTGCATCCTCAGGTGAGGAACATAAACTGGTTTTCTCAATGTTGTCAGTTGACCAATGGGAGTAGTTCAGGAGACCGAAGAAGGAATACTTCTACAGATCGGTAAAATATGAAAAAAATATTACCATAATTATTTATGGACAACTTTTTTCACACCTTCTGAAATGGAGATTTCCTGGAGTGACACTGAATTCAGCAGCATTTGAAGGCATTTAAGTGTCTCATAGGACTGGATTTCCATTTGGTATGCAAATATGGTGTAGCACAAATGCAAACTGGTTTGAGGTAAAACAGAACCAACTTTCTGTTCAGTAATTTTACTTCTTAGCTAAGCCTCTTCTAACTCTCTGAAATTAACAGCATATTGTGCAGAAAACTGTTCTTTAAAGATAATTTCAGATTTGGTATTAGCTAATTTCTAGGTGGGGCATGAGTACCTGGGGTAACTGAGAGTTGAGTGGGACAACTGGGTGGAGGGGATTAGGAGGGTGCAGGAGGTGGATTGTTTTGTTAGAGATGTTAACTGCTTGCAAAACCTTGACTGCTAACTCCCAAAAACGAGCTAAAGGTAACAAACCGGGATGACGCTGAAGAGCGTCTAGAATTTAACAGCAAAATATTTGAGCCACATCAGAAGCAATATTAATGGTTAAAAAAGAAGGAGAGAGGAATTTCTGGTTTTATAAGTCACTGCTTTTGGTGAGAAGATGCTTTAAGGGAACTGATAGGCTCCTACTTTGTGGATATCGTGAAGCAAGCTCTGAAAGCACTGTGTGCTATTGGCTTCAGTCTGGGAGATTCCCTTTTGATGATGCCCTGGCTAGCTGCCATAAAGAGATAGGAAAACCTCCTTCGTAACTCTAGTGAGGAGAGGATGAAAGACAAAGTCCAGGTTCGCCTTCTCATCACATAGACCTGGGAGTAACCAGCCAGAGGCTGAAGCTGGCAATAGCTACAAGCAATTTAAGCAATAACTGCTGGTTTTCTCTTTCTGTGGTAGTTTTGGGTTTTTTTTCCCCTCCTTTATTTTCTGTGTTCTTATTTCAAAACTCTCTCTCTTTGTGCCTGACCTTGTCCTTCCAAGCCCTCCCTTGCCAAAACAGCAGCCTGGGAATTCAGATAACATAGGTGCTCAAGCCCATATGTACAAGTTTTGGTGCTCATAAAATTAATCAACCTGCTTTTTTTTGCAGTTTGCACATTATTAGCACATTTTTCTGCTGTTTGTGTATTGCATAGGTGTTACACTTCTCCTTCCAGCAACAGTAATAATGGAGATCAGCTCTTGACTGATTGTTAATGACAATGGTTAAAAAATTAGTATGCTCTATTAACCTTGTGAATGTGATAAGATTATGCAGTTGTGTTGCAGTCCATACGTTTTAACTGTATTTTGCCTCATTTTCAAAATAAAAAACAACCTGTAGGATTTAATGAAAATATAATACATTCTAATGACTTAGACATTGTTTCCCTTCTCAGTGCTCAACCCAAGAGTTTTTCTTGATAGTCAGCACCCTATCTCGTCTGGATTTTGAAATTCAAGCTCTCATTCCAGTCATACATTCTCATGTGAAAACTCCTCTACTACAAAATGCACTGCTGGAAATCCCAGAGCTCCTCGCCCCAGTAAAACATTATTTGAATGTCCTTAATGAAGAAGCAGCCAAGTAAGTAGAGAAAATAGATGACTCTTCCGTGCCTCATAGGCTTTCTGACTAAATATATTCAGCTATTTGAATCATGCACCTTGTTTAATATACCTTATTTTTATATTTTATGTTTTATATTTATGTATGTACAGGTGGCTTACAGTTAAAGCAGAGCTTGTTATTTTCTACAGCTTTTATTCTTTTTTTAAAGTTAAAATAGGCGAGCAAGTATTTTGCCTAGTGGGTGTCTGCCTCAGGCTGAATAATTTTTTGAAAGTTTTTAAGTTGTTTTGGAGAATGAATTTAAAGCAAAATATGTTTTGCTTAAGTTATTTTGTTTAACAACTTCTAAATTATTTTTTTTAAATAGAGAAACTTCCCTTTGAAGAGAGTCTTGACCTTTAGCAGAGTGGCTGCTCTGCTCTCGGGAATATGCCTTTTACTATTTCTGTGAAAATTCATCAAAGCTTTGACTACCGCCCCATCCCTTAAAAAAAAAAAAAATCTGTTTACATGCTCACTAATGACAGAAAATCTGAAGCTTAATAGTTCTGAAGATTACATGTTACCTGTGTGATTTATACCCCCTCAGAGTATTTCTGGGGTTAGTGCCCTGTTCATGGACTCCCTCTAGAGAATGACTAAATGAGCACTTACCTCAGACTCTGGTTGTGATCAGGCTTTTCCCTGCAATTGCCTTCCTGCAGTCTTGGAGAGGTAAGCTGAAAGTATGAAGACTGCCTGGCCTTTTTGGTCTTAATTCTGTCCTTTGTTGGTCCAAGAAAAAAATGGTAGACAAAGGAAGAAGATGCTAAATTGGAATGAATATGCATTATAAGGGAGAGTGCCTTTAAATAACGTGTTGTGTGCTATTTCTTCTGAAGAACTGATGCCTCCATTGTTACCCCTAGATCCTAGTTTTAACCACATGGAGAACAATGCAGGATGCTTAAGGTGCAGAATGCTAAAGGAAGAACATGAGTTCAATAAGGCAGCGATGTATAAAAACCTCTCAGGGGACAGGATTTAGGACTACCTGGTGGCCACTAAAAGTATTTCAGAAAAGAAGGCAATATTAAATCTCCTAGAAAAGGTTCTCTCATGGTGCTAGGCACAGAGGCAGTCTGTCTGGCTTGCACAGCCAACCTTTCTGAGCACGTTCTCCTTTTAGTGTAGTTTTTGTTTATACAACATGTCGAGAGGACATTCTGAACACAAAATGAGTATCATCCACCTTTATATCCAGATCATCCTAAAGTTCCCGGCTATAAGCAAGGTTCATTTAACTTTGAACATTTCCTCATGTGTAATATTATGAGATATAATTGGCTGTGATATACATAGACATTCTTTGATGAAAGATGTGCTATATAATTTAAGGTATAGTTGTATTGGGGCAACATAGTTTTGATCTTTTATTTTCCAAACAGACTGAAAATAAACATCCAATTTATTTATAAAATCTTTTTTATCTTTCTCCAGCCGAGATTTAAATTAAAGAAATTTAAGACTTAAAGCCTAGAACTTACCGTATTTGCTTCTGAATTAGAGACAAATGCAAGGTGTGTAAGTTTAGAAGTTGAGAAGGGTAGATATATTTGCTATTCCAGTTGAGATTTCTACTGGTGTATGGTATCCAATTATATTTGTGGCAGGTTATGAGAAATGTGGTTGGTTTCTTTTCTGTCACTGTGTTGATGATGTGTATAATATTACACAAAAATTAAGATACAATAGTATAAGTAGATGATGTCATAATTGATCGGCAGAATGCATATATTTCATTTGCATTTATTCCAGACAACTAAAATTACTTACATTTTGGCCTTTATGTATCTCAGACTTGTGTGGCAATATTATTTGTACTCAAGAACCTTTCATTGAAATCATGATGACTACTCAAATACATATATGCACACTTACACACACAGTTGCGCACACATATGTATACTGCATCATGTGTTCATTTTATTGTGTGGTGTGGATAAAATCTTGTAGTTGTTTTCAAAAGTATCCCTCTGCTCCAGGGGAGTTCAAGATTTTGGATTTTGTGGATTTTTTTTAAATTGCCAACTTTTAAATTTTCAGTATCACATAGCAGTGACAGTCTTCACAGTCAGCTGTTGGCTACTAGCAGTCTTTTTTCCCTTGCATTCCCATGGAAACAGGTCTAATTAGTACAACATCATTTCTAAAAATTAGTATTGTATTTTTAAATGGCATCTATACTTTCAGTTATATAATAACTATGTCCATGTAATGCAAAGTCGAAGCACAGCTTTGTGTTTCCTGTCTGGTCACTGGCTCCAGTTTTAGTTTCATTCTTAGGCAAAGGGGTATCAGATTAGGTAGAATGTTAGACTTTTTCTTACTTTTATGCTTTATTATTTTCAGTTTGCTAATTACTTCCTCTCCAAATATTAGATTTCAGAGTAATTATGTAATTAACTGGTACAGCTTTGTATTTGCTCTAAAATACAAATGTATATTTCAATTAACTTAGAGCTGGTTGCACTACTTTCTAATGTTTGCCCAATACTTATTAAGATAAGTTATTTTTTTTTTAATTTTTGATGGCAGCTATATTTTTAATAGCTTGTTCAGCTTCCCAATTTAAAACATTTGAATGGCATTGTCTGTTTCAGGTTTCAAGCCTGAGCTGAGATAGTGCAGCCAAAACAATTCTGTCATTTTCTGACATTGAGACTAGAGAAGAGCATTGTTATGCATGTATTAAAAAATGCTCTGGTTAATCTTTTCTTGAGAAAAGAAGGAAGCTACTCTGAAGAACTGATGACATTCTGCCTTGATGAAGGCCTTGTGGGAGGGATTTTTCTTTGCAATCCTCATGAAAATCTGCCCAAATTTGGCCAAATTGTAGATATGTCGAAAATCTATGTTCATATTGTACAGAAATTACCTAGAGCTTCACATTTAATCATGATAAAGATGTTGTTGGCACTTGGTGTGCTCCAGCGATTGCAGCAATTGCATTCCAAAATTATGGATTGAGACAGAATAGAATGATCTTTCTTGTGCTTTCTTTTCTTGCTCTGCTCGACCGAGGGGAACCAGACAGAAAGCTGCAAGATGCACCTTCAGAGACAACACTCCCCCCCCAACCCCGACTCAGCAGGGCTTGATGTAGAATGAGCATAGTGTGATAGAGTGGAAAAAAAACAGGAATAGATTGATTTTGAATACTTGGGGAGGGGAAGGGGGGCTATCTTTGTATAGCCTTTTAGGTTTCATATGCAAAGTTCCTTTCTATTTATATGGTGCATGTGGCAGCTTTTGGTGTATGTGCTGTACTATGATGAAGTAACAGAAAAGCTGTATTTAGAGGGGAATAAAGCTAGTATTAAAACAAACTAGAGTAAAAAATAAAAATATGTTTGCAGCCAGTAGAATCGTGGAACATATCTTTGGTTTCACTGTTATTTTATCTTGTGCTTCTTATGGATAGGACTGGAGATAAAACTCAGTTGTTCAAGGACCTTACAGACTTTCCTATCATCAGAAAGAAAAAGGAGGAGATCCTGGATGTGCTTTCTAAAATCCAGTTGCATCTGCCAGACATTCGTAAACAAATTAGGAATCCTTCTGCAGAGTATGTTACAGTTTCTGGTCAAGAGGTAATACGCTATCTGTTATGTATGACTGTACCCTTTGCTTGTTTAGAAAATAGCTTAAAAGTTAGGCTTAACTAGAAGTCTCTTCATTTTGTATAATATTTGATGAGGTCATTTGACTATGATCTTTTGTACAACTTTAAAGAACAGTTTTGTGACAGTGTCACTTTTTTATTTGTTAAGTCAATTACATTAGTGATTTAAATGATAAAAACACATCAGTGCGGTTGAATTTGGTTCAGTAATGCTTTGCTTTTCTGTGTATGTAAAAACACTTGCATACTACCAAGGTTAATTATGTGGCTATTAAGTGCTGAAATATTCTCAGAGAACCAGGAAGCACAGCATTAGGTTAATTTGAAGAATGGTAAAATGATTTGTAAGTAATGATTTAGATTGTAATTTGAAAGATGGGAGAGAAGAGGAACAGAATGATAAATGTTATTTTACTTTTAATTCTTAGAAAAGGTTGTTGCAGACTGAAGCTTTTGTTTGCTAGATGCTGTGCAAGTGTGGGCAGGCCATGCTCCAGCAAACTGAGAAGTTTGGTAAAAAAAAAAAAAAAAGAAGACAGCAGATCCTGCCAGATTTTGTGGGTAACTCAAAGGAGCAGTGAGGTTGGGAATTGAGAGTAGGGAGGCTAGGGAAAACTCCACAGAAAATTGGGAAACGAAAGGAGTTAGGAAACTGAGTGAGAGTTGGGAGTAAAAGAGATGAATCAGTGAGAACGGGGGGGGAAGGAGGTGGAAGCAGCCCCCCATCACAGTGAGGGGCTAGGAAGAAAGACCCAAGAGATGGAGCAGGGAGCAGGCAGGCAATGCTGTAAGGGGGAGAGAATGTGTGAAGGGATTAATCAGAGAGAGAGCACCATTTGATAAAGAGCTCGGGGGGATATTTCTTTTGATGGCACAGTTGAGAAGAGGAAACGTGTGGCTAAAGAGTTGAGTAAGTTGTCAGCATGGATGTTGAAGTCCAAGAAGAGACATGGAAGAATGTGTTTGAGTATTGTGTGAGGAAGGGAAGAGCCAGGATTTGAAAAGCTCCTCTCAGAGAGGCTGGTTTAAGAGTTGGATGGTGACATGTGTGTGAAGGAACAGAGAAAAAGAATTGGTCAAAGAGAGGATAGCATCTGAGGAAGCAGTCAGGTGTGAACTGCAGAGGCGAGTTTCAGAAAGCACCAGTTACCATGCATACGTTTAAGAGAGGAGGCCTTTGTAGCAGGGGACAGCTCAGAAACGGTTGCAGACAAAGAGCAATCTTGGTAAATTCATGAAAGGAGCTGCAGAGGTTATGGATATCTGTTATTTAATTACATCTGGTAGGAGTGTTCCAGAGACATCAAAAGAGGCTGTAGAGGAAGGATTAGAGAAGATGGTCATCAAGGAAGGGAAAGGCACTAAAGGAATGGATGTAACAGAAAGGGGCTTGTAAGGGAGGAGCAGAGCATAAGCACAGTAAGAGTCTCTCTGAGTTCAGCTCTTTCTTCCTTGGATCAGTATGGTATATTCTTCTTATGTTGTTGTAGCACTCTGATAAATGTAATATTCAAACACTTCTTTGCAACAGATCTGGGCAACAGCAGGTTTATGGTTTGCTAGTTCTGGAAGAGAGAGAAGCTGCCAGGAAACTTTTTCTACATATCTCCCCACTCTGAACATCTGTTCAGACAACAAGCGTCTTGGAGAGGAAAAAAGTAATAATAATAATTATAAAAAAATCAAACTTCTTGCTCCTTCATGTGTGCCACCAAACCCACGATGATGAATACATGGTTAGATTTTCAATCAGCCCACAGTTTATTAACTTCTGTTTCTTAAGTTCTTCTTAGGGTTCTGATGAAGATCCAGTTGACACACACCTGTTCCAAAATATGAGGTTACACCCATATTTATCTTATTTGTTGTTTCCAGACTGCTAGTGTAATTTGCACTAAACAGGACAGAAAGCTGTCCAGATAGTGATAGCATTGTTATTTGTTTCAGGCAGGATTTAGAAATTACTACATTTGGCAAATGTTTGCTTCCTGCATGGCATAAACAGTGCTTTGGTCCGAGTTTATTTAATTCTCCAGTTATTTATCTAATAGGGCTAAGAATTAAAGAATGAAAAAGCAAATGCTTTTGTTGTTTTGAAGAAAATTGCAACCTCCCTGCTTGTTTCTCACTAGCCGTGCAAACAAACCAGGCAATTGAACTGGCTGTGTTAATTTAGACTGTTTTGAGTTCACTTAGTCATCTAGCATAGACACAAATGTGGTATTATTTTCTGTCTTCCTTTTGTAAACACAGCTTATTTAATTGTTTTGAGATGAGATTCAGATAAATGCCGTAATACCAGCACATCAGCAATACCACTAGTGG
This sequence comes from Tringa tobata, assembly GCA_033628505.1. Lineage (NCBI taxonomy): Eukaryota > Metazoa > Chordata > Aves > Charadriiformes > Scolopacidae > Tringa > Tringa tobata. The sequence continues at coordinate 3,384,561 of JAHREE010000152.1, read as the reverse complement.
CAGCAGCAGTTGGCTCATTTTCAAGCCTTTGCAGATCTCTGCTTGTACCTGTTTTCAGTCTTTTTGTCTCATGCATATTACGCAATTTCAGAGTTCAGGTACCAGATATTTTTGAGGTGTCTTAGGTAAATTAAGAACTAGTGCACTATGTCCTTGCTGGAGTCTTGTGCTCATGTTAGGATTGTTCTTCTTGTTTGTACTTGAGGGTTATTGCTGACTATTCTGGTGAGGTGTGGAAGGTTTTATCTAAATCATACTAGCTGTAATGAAAAAGCTTTGTCTGATGGGAGTCTTGCAGTTTTCTGTAAAGGTGATCAGATTCTGGGTTAGTCTAATCTCTGCTAGAAATTAATTTTCCAGCTGAATTCTATTATTTGAGAATGCCTCAATTCTCTGACATCTAGGACCTCAGGCTGGTGTTATAAAGATAACCAACATGAATCATAAAATACTGCAATAAACACATTGTGTAAATTTCACTGCACTGAGCGACCCTCTTGCTATTACTGCTGGTTTCCCCTGTTCCTTCCCTTTCTGACCCCAAGTTGATCGAAACTTGAAGCAAGGTACAGTAGATAGAGTGCTAGCATTTGGGATTTTGAGCTCTTGTCTGTGAAATGTTGTAAGTAACTCTGGCTCAGCGTGAATCCCTAGGCAGGAATGCACCTCTCACTGATAAGGAGTAGCCTCAACACAGGTAGTATGTAGTGTAAAGTCCATGTTAATGCTGAATTCTCTACAAGGCTTGGTCAGGATCAGGTAAGCAAGATTTACTAGCTTTAGTCTGGTTTTGGCTGGATAAGAAAGGTGAGGAGAGCATGTTAGTGGAAGAACAGAGCGGCAGAGATGGGGCAGCAACATGGTAGGGCACAAGGACAGCTCAGGATAGCAGTTGCTTTTTCAGCAGAAAGTCTGTGTATCATAACCCTCGCTTCTGGGGGGAAAAAGAACATTAGCTTCTGGTCTGCTTAGTCTCTTCAGGATGAATATAGCTTTCCTCTGATGTGTGCAGATTTCTTGATATATGGTGACTGTGGTTCTGTAGTCTTTAGCTTCCCATAATATGTAATACGACATTTCTGTTTTATTTTAGTTTCTGATAGAAGTTAAGAATTCCCATAAATCATCTGTGCCATCTGACTGGGTTATGATTAGTAGGTATGTAAAATGTTTTTGAAGTTTGTTCTATTGTAATATATAAGAAAAAAAATGTGGTATTTTAGTGTTAGAATTAATTGCATACACATTTTCATTGCTCCACATGTGTGTGTGTTGTTTTTTGGGTTTTTTAAACCAACTAACCAAAATTGTTATGTTAATTTATTGCCAGAATAAGTTTTACTTAAACAAAACAGGAAAACTGGAGTTCTTAAAACTTTCTTTTTTACATGGTAGATCCTTAGTGCACAGTATTACTTGGTAACCTTTTGAAGTATGTGTACTGGTATCAAAACTATGGTCTTGATTCAGTTGTGCTGTAGAGTGTAGATACAAATTTTTCATAAAATTTTGATTGGTCTTACTTTATTCAGAAAGGTAAAGTAGCTGTGCAAATATCTGCGCATTTCAGTAAACATAATGGATTTAAAATGTTGTTTTACTTTTTCAAAGCTCTGCTTGCTTTGATACTTTGTGTTATGTAAGCATGATTTTGGATAGTTCTGGATACTTTTTCCAGTAGGTGAAACAGAGATGGACTGATTTACATAGTTGGGTTTTTTCTTTTTAATAATTTGTTTTATTATTTAAACAGGTTGCAAACCTTAATGTTATAACCTGTGAGCACAGACATCTTGCACCAGAAATAGGCATAATCACAGTGAACTCTGAAGTCATGTTCTGTTCACTTATGCAAGAATTCAGTATTAAAAGTGCACAGATTAGACAGAATTAAGATAGTGAAGAACAAATTACAGCTAATCTGGATTTTGTAAAAGAATGCCTGGGAATGCCAAAGTGATTCTTTAATGAAAATACATAAATAAATAGCAAGTGCCCCAAATGGAAACTAGTATCCGTGGGAGACAGTCCATATTTACTAAGTTTATTTCAGGCTTGTGATGGAGTTTTCCTCTTTAAAGGGAATTTTTTTCTTGGAGTTCATTGTATATACAATCAGTCACAGAGAAGTCATCCATTTGTGTGGCTTATTGCTGAACATAATTGTGTGAAATATATAAGTTTCAGTAATATGTGCTACCTTATGAAAAACATTGTAAAAGCTTCTGAATGGGCAGAGGTGCAGTAACGAATCACTTTATTCACAATAAAGATCATTGGAATCAATACAGTTTGGCACAACAATAAAAGACCACTTTTTCTAACATCCATTTTCAAGGCTCACAGAGAGTAAGAAAACTTGTCCAATTTTGCATGTAGATGGTGTAACTGATTGCTTAGTAACCTTGATTTCCTATTTGGCTTTTCTCTGTCTTCCAGTACAAAAGCTGTCAGCCGTTTCCACTCTCCTTTTATTATAGAAAATTACAGACATCTGAATCAGCTCCGGGAGCAGCTAGTCCTTGACTGCAATGCTGAATGGCTAAATTTTTTAGAGTGAGTTTACAAAATAGTCAGTTTTCATCATTGGTTTTTTTTTTTTTTGCTATAAGAACATAAAAAAAAAAGATGCTTATCTTAGGGCGAAAAAAAGAGTTGATAATTCAGTTATGTTGCCCACAACTTTAGATAGTCAATTAAAATATTGTTCTTCAATTTAAAGTGTTTGAAGGCAAGACCTTTGTAGACTGAGTCCTGAGACCAGTAGTGATGTCTCTAGATTTTAAAATTCTGATGAAAATACACTATTAAATACATAAAGTGGCTCTCAAAATTTGAAAACTAATATCACAGCATTGAGAACCTGAAAGTGTGGCTGAGTGTAAATGCGTGAAACTGAATCTAGTAGTTTAATTATTGAAGTACAATGTAAGTGAGGTGAAAAAAGAATTTATTGTACATGCTAACCAAGTTCACTTTTAATATTAAGTGAAGTAGATTATGACTTCACTGTTACTTCACATTACTAAAAAAAAACATAATGAATTAAATACAATTGTAGAGTTACTTACAGGTTTTGAGTTGTGAATGTTCAGGGTGTTTGGGCAACAGTAGCTTGGGTGAGTGCAATTCTCCTTAGCCCTATTTTCTGTATGCTAACCCTGCAACTTCACTGAGTCTGTTTGCTAGAAAGTAGTTAGAAGTGTTATTGTCCCTCACAACTGGCACTGAAGATACATTTGTCTCAGGTTAGAGTTTTGTATGAAGTTATTTGACTGTTTAACCGAAGGGAGTTTAAAATGGGAGTTTAAAAAAACATTCTGAAACCTTTGATTTCTCAGGTGTCTGGTTATCGGTTATTTTTTTTTACTTCCGTGAATTACAGACCCACTGAAATTGTTCCTCATGTCATGCAATGATAATTGGCTCACTTTACTTGTGCTTTTTCCCTACTGCAAAAACTTAACAAGTTCCTTGTGAAATTGCCTCACTGGACATAATTGATGCCAAGGTTTGCTTCCTACAGCAATTCTGTAAATTTGGTAGAAACTAGAAAAACATTTCAACTCACTCTTCTCTAGATGTGTTGCCTTTGCAGTACTATTAAAATAGTTCTGTTAAATAACTTTTTGTCACTGGATTAGCCATGTAAGCTTGAGTAGACCTAATTAGCCTCTCTTCATTTAGATCTGCTGCTTTTCATGTTCACTTTGCTGTTTTCAGTAGTGTTATATGACAGCAGTATACAACAAGACTTTATGTGTAGGAAAGCGCACATCTTCCACACCCCTCCATTTATTTATTTATTTATTTATTAAATTTTGCTCTGCTTTTATATTCCATGCTGTATATTTGAGAGTAGGAGAGGGGAAAAAAGAAATTCTTAAGGACTAAGAGAATAAACTCTACTAAAAACTGTGTTCTCCTGGTAACTTCATTATTGTGCTGGGGGAATAAATACCATGAATGGAAAATGAATTATTGAATTTTCTGTTCTAGGTACATATTTTATTGAAATCGTAGACAACTCCTATGTTCAGGCACTTTATTTTTTTTTTGACTGTAACGTAGGGTTGAAGTGAATTGGCAGTTGGGATTCAGCTGCCACTGTGACATTTTTATAGACCTCATTTAGGCAGCAGGGATCAACTGCAGACACTTTTTGTGGTATCTAATGAATTTCATTTTGCCTGCTTTTTTGTGCTTAAAAATAATTCACTGTTACAGTGGGAGCATGAAGTCCGTCTTGATTAAGATTTTGTCCTCATATTGTAAGTTAATACACTGCTGGGAGATTGGAATTCAGAGTAATTTAAAGACCATAGGAGCCCTGTGAGAAGCATGCATGGGGTCTATTTTGACAGTACATTTGTATCTGAATGAAATTATGTTTTTCTCTTTTCTTCCTCCTGTTATTTTTCCCTGTTTCGGTATAGCCATTTTAGTGAACATTATCACCCTGTGTCTAAAGCGATTGGTCACCTAGCAACTATCGACTGCCTGTTCTCATTGGCCCAGGTGGCTAAACAAGGAGACTACTGCAGGTAATCAATTTTTAATTTTTATTTAGGATTTTATAGGGAATTAGAGTGTTTAAAATAAATTTGAATTTAATATGTGTACTGGGATAAAATGTATTATTAAAATTGTTTACAGTAGTTTGAACTTAATCTGATTTTGCAAAGCAGCACTTACAGGCTTAATGGAATTCTGTAAACATTTCAATTCAAATTGGACATCTTATGTTTGTCTATCTTTTGTTTGACCTGAGTCTAGTAGATGATATCTCACCTGTATATAAATATATGTTGGAATTTGCATGGAAATTATTTTCTCCTGTTTCTCGGGTTTTTTTCTTAGCAAGGTCTGAATGTGTAATGTCTTTCTAATACCTACGATTCTAAGGTGTATGAGGTACATTTCAAAGATGTATTTCAGGTAAATGATAAGTAAATATTAGTGCCAGTTTCCAAAGCAGTGATGATGCCTCCCCTAGGGTCATGCGTTAGATCTGGTGAGCTGTGCACCTCCCTCTGCCCAAGACCCACGCGTGCACAGTGGGCACTGCAGCCTGGGACTCTGGTGGTGTCGAGGCTGTCCCCTCTGCTCTCTGCAGAGGGGAGACATGAACTCTCGAGTCCTGCTTCCCCAGAGCTTGGTCCAGAGCTGGCTCCTGAGCCTGTATACTCTGCAACTCAGGTCTTGCCCCTCACGAGTTCACATCTCTTGTACCCACACAGAGATGGTCAGTCTAAATACTAATTATTTCCCTTCATCCACATTATTTCCCTTCATCCACATACATTTAATACATGATTTGTATCAACTTCCATATGCTTCTGCTTTTATACAGCATTAAAGAGAATATTGATCACTTCTGGACTCTTGGGATCTTGTGTGCCTCTATCAAAATCTTTTTGAAAGTAATTGCTCACTTATTTCTGTATACTCAGATGAGAAAACAAACTGAAATCTGATTAATTCACAGTGTGGAGTTTAAATAATTCACTGAATTTTAAAGAGTGGCTTAGCGCTTATAAACTGGCAGGAAGGAGACTTCTCAGTGAAACTTCAGCTGCAGGGAAGGTGTCAATAATTAATTTTGGAGGGCTACTGAAGGAAAGAGGGGACTTTCACATTAACTAATTTAAGCATTTCGGAGGACTGTTTTTTGATTAAGTGAGGACTGTTTCATATCACCCTACCTGAGGCACGTAAACAAGTTGTGAAGTCAGGAGCACAGGTGATCCATGCAGTTGTTGGAGACAGGTGAGCACCTCTTACAGTTCTGAGGCATCTTGGTGTTCCTGTGTTGGAAGGCTCATTCCTTTACACAGATGATGGACAACATCAGGGCTTTCAGGCAGCAAAGTTAGATACTGAAATATGATGGTCTAGGTAGCCCAGAGATCATCATCTGATGTTTGAGTGTCCACTCTGCAGGCTGTGAATTTGTTTAAGGAATTGTTTTGAAAAGGTAGTACATGACTAAAGGACATGTTAGGCACTCCAGAGCAATTTATCTTTTTTTCTTCCTTCACCCTCGCCATCGTACTGCATGACACATGATTGTGGGAACACAGGGCAGGGAAGACCTTTTAAATGACTGTGGCTGAGGCCCTGCATCACAGGCAATCAGCAAGTCTCATGGCATCCTGAAACCACATCCTGTCTCACAGTTATTTGGAAGGATGCAAGGATGCTTGAGCAGTTAAAAAAAATTGAATTATTTCCAAAAATGAGGGCAGAATTATAAAATGGCAAATGGATCATTTAGCTGTCATCTCCCCCTCTTGAATGCAAAGTGGAGAGGTATAGGAGGAAGTGCTTCTAGATATGTGCTCCTCCCTTTTCAGACCATCACATTACAGCTCCAAACAACTTACTCATCCCACAAATGGAGAGTGGAATTTCGTTTCTTTGTCCCCAAGGCATAAGACCCTGTCTGTATTCGTTTCATCTCAGCTATACAACTGCTGGAAATACCTTTTTGTTGAAAAAGCCGCACCATTATCAGCTTGCACCTCTTTCCCCATTGCTGTGTGTTCTGAAAATGCCATTTATTTTATCTCCATTTTCCTTTCAAATTGCATCATCATTCTCAACCCAAGAAAAATCACACTCCCCACATCTTGTCTTCCCTCTAAAGTCCACCCAAATTGTTAGTTAATTTCCAGTCAAAAGATTCTGTGGCTTTATTCCAGTATTCCCCTTTTTTCAGCTGGTGCCACTTTCCTGAGTTCCTGCTCTTATTTTGGAGTGATTGTCCTCCTAGTGTAGGAAAATGTTGCTGAGACATGAAACCACATTTACCTCTCCATTGAACACTGCACTTCAGTTTACTATGAAAAAGTAAAACTAGGTTGCAGAGAACAAAAATAAATCAGAGTCATAATTCAATGGAACATGCTTCTTTTGCATTTTTTGTTTTGTGAATAACATACATCTCTTGGAGACAGAGTGTTTCAGACATGGGGATATGTAACGTAGAATTAGATATGTTATAATTAGTAGATATGTAGGCAAATTTGTAGCTGTAGCAGAAACATTTGAGACAAAACTTCTTTTTACATAGTTGTAAAAAAACTAAGCAGTTTGCATGTTAATTTCTGAAAAGGTACTGTCATTTCAGTGTTTCAACTTAAATACTAAGCTCTTCCTATAGACAGTTATTGATTGCTGACTCTTGCATGTGTTTGGGAGTTGCTGTCAGATTATGAGAGGTGCTAAAGTTTATAGGAGAGTTAAACCTCTGTTATACTCTAGTCTTTGATTTGTATCATTTAATGTGTTGTGAGTCATAATATACGTAGTTGGACAGTTTTCTTTACTCCCCATGCTCCAGTTGTGACTTTATGCAGTAAGAGGCTGGACGAGCTCATCATCAAGATCATTCTGAGAATGTGAAATGTATCTGCAAAAGGTGGCACTTTGCAGAAGTTGGTGCAGTGGTGGGGAGAACGCAGACTGTCCTCCAGTTTGGGGGTTTTGCTATTGCTCGTTCATTTTGTAGTTCTTAGCAGTTCTTCAGAATTCACATAAATGACTGAAGAACATTCCCTAGGTAATAAAATAAGAAGAAAATACTCTAAAATTTCTTTATCCAATCTGCTAATATTTTTTATAACTGGATGAAACCAAAGAAGTTTTTTGAACTATTTCATAGCAATAATTCTTTTTTGTAATATTTTTCACAAAAATCTGCATCATAGATGACTCTCCTACAGACTTTACTTACAGTATTTCTAAACAATTAGTTACAATAAACATTGAAATTTATGTCTCTTCCTTTTTCCAGACCAACTGTGCAAGATAATCGGCAAGAAATAATTATAAAAAATGGGAGGCACCCTGTGATTGATGTGCTGCTGGGAGAACAGGATCAGTATGTTCCAAATACCACTAACCTTTCAGTAAGTACTGAGATACTGTTTGAGCTTCAAGATCATTCAAGGGAAGGAATCTGGGATTTGCTTGTTGGCCAGGAAGTTAAAATAAATAATTTAATCATACAGCTGTCTGCTTGGTTGCATTTCAGAGAGATACTGCTAGATGTGACCACATCTGTTTTGTCTTCTTTCTGGTATCTTGCAGCTAGATGGTCCCTTTACAACCTTGTTTGGTCTAAATGGCATAAAGACAAGAATGGTGATCTCAAAATTAGGAAAATGAATATTTTAAGTGTTTATTTTTGAAAAACAAATGAATAATTATAGGGGTTTTTAGCAACATCATCATCAGGAGTCTGCCTTTTGTAATAATTTTATCTCAAATTTGTGAAGTTTTTTAATATGCAAAGTATTTTAATATGCAAAATAGCAGTAACTTACATTTCTGTGTAACATGTCAGAGGCTCGGTTTTCCAAATGAGATAGCTCAGATATTTATTTATTCTTTTTTAGATATTTCTCTACTACGTGGTTTTCTTTCTTTCTGCAAGTACTAATTTCATACAGCTTCTCTTAAGCTGACAAAGTGGACTTTGAAGAGCTCTGACTCTTCACTTTGTAGTATTAAGTACATACTCCGTAGACTGCACGTTAGTTGTAAGAAGGCTTTCATATTAACATACAATAAAGATCCCTCCTGGCAAGGTGTAGCTTGCGGGCTGTATGTTACCCACACATCTCCCTCTGGCCATTGTTTCTGCAATAGAGAATGATGTTGAGAAGTACTAAGCCTCTTACTTGCTTGTTATTGTTCGTAGGTCAAAGAAAGTAGGAGGGCTACTTCTTAACATTTTCTGTGCAATGTTATCTAAGCTGTATAACCTAAATTACCTAAAATTGTCATAAATATGCGATTGCCATAAGTAGGACACATTCCTTTATTTCACATATCTGTTTCTGATAAGCATATTTTACTTTGTTTCTTTCTTTTTTGCCTGAAAAACCAAAATCTGTCTTTTAAATTACACATTCTGTAGACATTTTTGTTAAATATTTACCTGTCTGTATCTTTTTTGAAATACTATGTGTCTGTTCTTAATGAATATAAAAAAATATGTTTGCAATTTAACTCTGAATACATAACTGCCTTTTCAGTAAATATCAAAAAGGTATGAAACAGATGTCAGTGTGGAGCATTGCTGTGATAAACACCATTTAAATTTGTATGTACTTCTTGGGAAATATTTTTAAATGCTGTTCTATACTGAACAACGATACAGATATTGTACAATACTTCAGGGAATGTTTTCAAAATTATTTGTCAACTCCAAACAAGCGACAGATGGCATTTACAAAAAATTCAGCATTTCATTCAGTAATCATCATGCACTTTCCCCTGTTAGTCCTATTCTTATGTTGGCTTTCTAGGTACTGAATATTACAAAATCAAATGATTGTGGTAGAGTCACTTTTGCCTCTACTGTTGGCTTTAGTTCTCTCTTTTATGAGAGAGGTGGGTGGGAACCCAGTTTATTGAAATGCTTCTAGTTTTAAACTGATGTGTTTGAATCATCAGGAAAATGCATCTCCTGTCATGTTTTCAGCTGAAATGTTGTCAAATATCTAACTTCAAGAAAAGCTTTCTGGCAGTGCCCTGAAATAAAGATCCTATTCTTTCATTACTCCCTCTCTTCCCCAAGTATTCATGGGTTCTTTTAGTACTTTTAACTTCAGCCATAAATTCCACTAAGATGTTAGCTTATGGTTGCATGCAATTGTAAGGGCAGATGGGTTCTGTGGTCTGATGTTACAGCGTGTGTTCTTTCAGAAAGATGGCTTTGCAAACAAGCCACCAGTCTCACAGTGTGGTTGGAGGGACCCTGGAGGGATACCAAACACATGCAAGAAATTTGTGGGTTTTTAACAGATGAACTCATTCTGGTTTAAAGTGTCTGTAAATTCTGTTGTGTTGAGCCAAATGGTGGTCCTGACGAAGTTTTAGTAGCAGCATTGAAACTATACCTTGGAGACAAGAATGTTGTGAATTTTGTTCTTGTGTAGTCATATGCATTTTATTACATCCATCCTTTATTCCTGATAATGGCTTTTTCTGGGTTTTGACTTTACTGCGACTTCCTTATGGATGGCCTTTTCTTAGCAAACTCTAATCAGCTTTTTATATGTGCTAAATACTGATCGCATGTATCTTCTGTATGATCTGGTTTATGACATAAGTGACAGTCCAATATGAATTTTATTTGTCTTCCTATTAACAGAATGAAAACCAGTTGAAAAACGAATCTGTAAAGATTGTGATGTTATTCTGTGGAGATGTTTTATTGTTATTGTTGTTGTCACAGTGCACGATCAGTTCCAAGTTTCTTAAGTAGCATGGCTAATGTTTATTATGCACAGCTTGTCCTTTCTTACATGGCCCTCCCATGGGGCAATGGAATATGCTGACTTTTGCTTAGTTCATCAATTGTTGGATTTCGTTGTATATACCCAGTAGAAAGGAAAAGTCTCATTGTGTGAAGTCCTTGCATAACTTAGTTTCCTAGTCTTGATAAAGGCTATGAGAAAGCTTTGTAGATTCATTGATGAGTTTTAATTTTGTATTAGCAATTGTCTTGCACCAGAGGAAGACAGTTTTATTCTGGAGCCATAGAGACATAGCAGTACCATAGGGAGTCTTGCAGCTGAGACGAGCTCTTGCATCTCATTTCATTTTCCACAGGATTTCAGTGGTTAGATACACTGATCAGTCAGAGATTGGATACAGTCTGCTCACAATATCTGTGTTGCAGTCAAGTATTGCCAAACTCTGTAAAGTCTTAATTTCGTGTTGCAGCCAGTCTGTTTGAATATGTGTGTGTTGTTCTAAGGCAAGCAATTATGAATGGGTGTAAAATCTAAGTCAAGTCTTCGTCTGCCAGATCTTCTCCCCATTTGATAATGAGAACTCTAACTGGAGAGGAATCCAGATCGCAGCCAAATTCAGACAGCACTAGAAAATTGCATAGAAAGTTCTTGGAGTGCTTTCTCGGCTCCTTGATGCAGGCAGGCAAGGTTCCTCCTTACTTTGTAAAGAAAGATGATTGCAATGCTTCTCTCTCACCAGCCTGGAGAGGTCTTAGGAAGATTCATCCATCTGAGACTTTGTAATGTCTTGAAAAGGGAATGCAATGAACTCCAAGAATGACTGAAGCTGTTCACCTAGAAAGAGAATGTTTAATCCTGAGGAGTTGTCCTATATCCCTCTATCCATATACAAACATCAGACTTTCTTATAAAAACAACATTTTCACCACTGTTTTCTGTTTCCAGGGAGATGGTGAAAGGGTCATGATAATAACTGGACCCAACATGGGAGGAAAGAGCTCCTATATAAAGCAAGTTGCACTGATCACAGTCATGGCTCAAATTGGTTCTTATGTTCCCGCAGAGGAGTCGACAATTGGTATTGTGGATGGTATTTTTACCAGGTAATCTTTCAAAACCTCCTGTATGTTTATGAAGATGTTATTGTGGCAGGGTGTGTGTTTGTATATCAAAGTATAATTTATTTTTTCATTTTGAAATTCAGAAGGTTTGCCCTTTAATTTTAAATACATGCATTTGTTGTTAGGTTATGGTTCTGATTTTCTAGTAAGCTATAGTACTTGTTTTGGAATCTAAGATTCTTTAAAGGATAAGAATGTTAATGTGTCTGTTTGATTAAGATCCAGATATCTAACTTCGTCTGCCTGAGTGGACATTTCGGCCAAATTTATTCTGCTGGGTGATAGCCGAAAATTAATACTGTCACCTCTAAAAATTGTGTCACATTTTCTGCTGTGCTGCACAGTTGTACATACTGAAAATATTTAGGGCTGAGTATATCCTATGCTTATTATCCTTCCCGTACTATCAGTCTTGATGTCTATTAAAGAATGAATAGTGGTGGTTCATTTCACTCAGCATGTCGTTGTCTCATTTTAAGATAGCGCTGAGTAATTTTTAAAGATTATCACTACAGTCAAAACTGTTGTATTTTATAATCTAATATTACCAAGGATTATCCAGCTGTTTTTTCCTCTCTTTAATCTGTGTTAATGATGGTCTTTGAGATATGTAATTGTTGTGAAACTTATAACCATAAATAATTATCTATCTGTGGTGGAATTATTGTTCCTGAAATTCTAGTTCTGTGATGGCAGAGAGCATTTCAGAGTTAACTTTTAACAGAGAATCTAAATACTGCTCATCTGGGATTGCTTCATCAAGTTACATTCTTATGCTTCACCGTGTCATGACAAAAATGAATGATATTGCGCTTTGGTGCACTTCAGTGCAATAGAACAAATTAGAAAACAATTTGTATTATCTTTCAAAAATTAATTTGAGCTGAAAATTCAGAATGGTTACCTTTTTTCTCCACCCTGTGTTGAAAGGAATTGACTGGTTGATTGGATGAGCATTTCTCAAGGGGACATGGAGATACACAAAATCTGATTTACATTACAGAAAAAATATTACAACGTTACTAACAAATTGAAGATTTTTTTTCTTCCGCGGTGTTTTGTAGGTGAACTCAGAGTACTTTTATTGGTGTTCACACTGACTTAATTTCTAACCATATGTGCATAAGTCTGTTACTCTTAAGCTTAGTATCCCCTTTCCTCTGTTGTTCTTTGACTGTCATGACAAGATTGTTTCTGCAGAAAAATTAAGAAATGTGACACAGTCACCAGGAGTCTCATTTTGTGTTGTGCCCACTAGAATGTGAACAAATAGGTTTCTGTCCTCTACAGTGTGAAAACCTTGAAATGAGTTTCAGCTGTTGCCCAGTGCATTTCTCTGATTCCACTTAGCTTTTCTCTACATTATAGGTATTTTTCACATCTGTTCTTGTAAGGTAGTGTGGTTGAAGGTAAAACTTAAGCTTTTAGATTTCAAGCTAAGCAGACCTGGAGTGTGTTACTTACTGGCTGTGAGGTTTCAGACCATTTAATTTGGAGCCCAGCCAGATTCTAGCACTGAGGATTGATTTTATTTTATTTTTTCCCTGTCTAAATTAACTTCGGAAGCTCTGCTGGATATGCCATTCTTCATTTAATATGAAATGTGTCGAACATCAGATGAGTATACTGAAGAATTACTTGAATTCTTATTGCACTGGCAATTAGGAATAAACTAATTGGCTCAATATTAATCAAGAAGAATTGAAAATATATTACTGAGATAAGAATAGTCATGCATTAGTTAAAAGGTTAACAGGAAGCAAAAAAGCTGAGTTTATGTATTGCATTCCTTCAGAAATCCAAGATGGTCACTTCAGTTTGTAAAGATTATCAGTGGAATTGCTTGTCTATGCATCTGTTTAAAGTCTCTTCTGTATAGTGTAATTTCATGAAATCGATTATACTGTTGGGACAGGCATTAGCCCTTTGCAATGTACTTACAGGACATTAGATGTTGACCCAGTTGTAGCTTTCCTTCCAGTAAAAGTGTTCAAGAGAATACTGGCATCATGATTTCACTTCAGCCTGTGGAATATGGGGGCTTTTCTTGCTCTACTTATGCAAGTAGGGCTACAAAGATGATTAGGGGCCTACTACACCTCTCATCAGGAAAGGCTGAGGAACTTGTGTCGTTTTAGTCTGGAGAAGACTGAGGGGGGATCTGATCAGTGCCTATAAATACTTAAAGGGAGGGTATCAAGAGGATGGGGCCAGTCTTTTTCAGTGGTGCCCAGGGACAGGACAAGAGGAAATGGGCACAAACTTGCATAGAAGTTTCACCTAAACATGAGGAAGAACTTCTTTCCTGTGAGGGTGGCAGAGCCCTGGAAGAGGCTGCCCAGAGAGGTGGTGGAGTCTCCTTCTCTGGAGACGTTCCAAACCCACCTGGACAAGTTCCTGTGCAACCTGCTCTGGGTGGACCTGCTCTGGCAGGGGGGTTGGACTGGATGATCTCCAGAGGTCCCTTCCAACCCCATGTGATTCTGTGATTCTGATTCTGTGATTCTGTAATGACATCCGTGCTCCCCCAAGTAGGTGAGCTGTCAGTGCACTTCCCTGTCCTGCTGTATTTGATTGTCAGTAGGGACAAAGTAGTCTCTAGTGCCCAGTCTGGTCTTTGCCCGACTCCTGCTTCCATTTCACTTTCTCCAAATCGCGAGCTTCACCATCTCCAATGGGAGGAGGAGTAACTTACCAGATTCTGCAACTTAGATGCTGAAAGTGTACAGAGACTGTCCAAGAAGTAGGCACCTCTGTTTTGGTTTGTTTGGGTTTTTGGGGGTTGGGTTTTTTTAATGGGTTCTAGGAAAGGTCTTTATGTAAGCCTGTCAGGCCAGGTTAATGTGGTATATTCAGGGTATTTCTTAGCTCTAAGAAGTTATCCTTTATTAGCTTTTAATGCCTGGTTAGAGGAGAGAAACATTAAATTCAGCTGCCACTTATGTCCTACATTGTTTCTTTAATGTTCTTAATGCTCTGGCTGAACATACATTTGTAAAGCCTCAGCTTTTGCAAAGAAGTCTCCTCTAGTAGGAAATGAGCTTGAAGAGATCAGAGATTTTCTCTTAACTCGCTCTTAATTTTGCTTTTTTGTTTTGTTTTTCTTCTTCTGTGTTTTCTTTTGGGGGTTGTTTTGTTTGGTTTTGTTTTGTTTTTTTTAATAGGATCACAGCTATGCAGAGCTCCTTTCTGTACTGCCACCCCGGGCCACAAGTGTCTTGCTGGAAAACGGGATTTTTTTTTTTGTTGATAACTTCGGTATATTTTTAATCTTTTAAAAACATTGCATGGGAATATGTCAGTTTCCAAGTTATTTTCATCACTGTCGTGGTGTGTTGTTTTCTAGATGCTGCTATTAGCATCGCACCCCTGCTGTGAGGGATGCTTTACGGGCTGACTCTATGAGGAGTTCTGTGCATCAGGAGCACCAACAGTTCTGCTGCTTGCTAAATTTTTTGGAATATTGGTGCTTTGTACTGCAGTCTCTTTTTTGTTTGTGGACTGCATCTTCGAAGTGTGAATTTTTATAGGTTTAAGAGATTAACATTCGTCTAGGATTTGTATCTTGTGTTCTAAGTAGGGTTTCCATGGAAATTGAAAGGTTGCTACTATGGTTATTCCTTTGGATATATTTAGTATTTATGTATATAGCTTTTCTAAATTGACTTTAAATACTGCATTATATTAAACATTTTTAAAGATGCAAAAGGAATTGTATTGCTTACAAGTACAGTGAAAATAGGAATGATTCATCTTTATTATTGGGTGTATAGACACAATGCAGTGCTAAAGTCAGTCCAAATATTTCAGAGTAGTTTTGATAATTTCATCCTAAAGAGGGGGAAAGGAAGAGAATGTTTCACTGCAAAATGCCCCTAAGCCCAGAAGATGCACTCTTACAAGTCTGTAAATTGAAAAGTTGGAGGGGGAAGAGTAATTTCCTACAGCAGCCTTGTTTGTGTTAGTCACTCTTGAGGAAGTCTCTGAGTACTCCTATGGAGTCTCCCAAGCCTTAGTATTTCTTATGCATAAAACCAACTTCACTATGCTTTGTTCCTAATACTGGGAAATATTAGATATTAGGGTTGTGAAGTAAGTAAAAAGTTTGCATTACTGTTAGGTGGATCCAGCTTCATAACATCATACTAAAAAGACACTAAATCATTCTCCATATTTCTGTATTTTTATTTCAAGCTATTTTTTGAATATATTTCTATATTATATTATTAAAGCGTTTGTCTAAATTTCTCACTTGAAATGTCATACTTACATTATTTTTTTCATGAGTCAATGTAGATGTAAACCATTTTATATTAAAAAAACTATTATTTTTCAGATGGTATCTTATGCCCATTATTTAAGGTATATCTGTGTAATATGGATAGAGTACACAATATTTTGAGATTGTTTTGCTGGCTGATATTTTCTTCTTCTTTTTTTTTTAATTTCTTCAATAAGGGATAATGTTTTCGTGCAACCTTTGCTTAAAGAATTTAGCTTAATCAGTGCCACTGTATTTAAGAATTTTAGAAGAGTTTTGGAAAGGTCAGCACCCGCTCTTTATCGACTTTTAATAGGATTTCAGTATTTCGCTCTCTGAGGTTTGAAAATTCCCATCCAAGTTTCTCCTTGCAGTAAATGAGTTCAATTTTTGCTTTAAATTAACCTTCAATTTATGTTAGTTCTTCTAATATAGTTATTCAGACATTCATATTAATATAAAGTTTCTTTGTGTGTTTGTGTAGAAAGACAAAGCAAGTGTGAACATGCACACATAGAGGAACTAATGAAAGAAATTCTGTTGACCTAATCATGCGTTCAGAAGAGATTATGCTTAGCTGCTGAAGAAAGCTGACCTTTAAAGAGGTCCCACTTACAACTAATTATTGATATAATTTCTTACACCTAGAAAACTTCAGCCTACTTCCTGTAGGTCACCAGTAGCTCTTCATGAGGGTCAACTTTCAAAATTGAGAGAGAGAGAGAATGTTATAACAATTTCAAGTTATAATATGTTCAAATAAACAAGCTAATTAATAGTTCAAATTACCAAATGCCTTGTATTCAAGATTTTAAGAATCAATTTATTGAAATCACAAGCTACCATTAGAAAAAAGACTGTGAAGGAGACCAACTCCTACCAACTCTAGGTGATGGTAAAGGGAGAAAGAAAAATTTCCTTCCTAGAACATTTACCTGCCTGGCTTTTTCTTCTTGTGTTGAAATAAAAGCTATTTCACTTATTTCAGTGATCAGACATAAGTACGTACAGTCCCACTATGGTGGAATAAATCTTCCAGTGAGGTTTTATACCATCAGCCAAAGTGGACATACTGTTAAAGGTGCAGCTTCGGTTGTCTGAACTAAAACAATTCATTGTGCTTCAATTGCATTTGAAAACTGCCCCTTGCAGGTTATGTGTTGTGTGCTTAAAGGTTAAAGGAGTAAAGATGCATGTAGATTATCCTCTCATGCACTTCGTCTCTCTCAAGAGAGTTGTCTTGCTGTTTGCATGTTCTCAGCATGTCTTTAAATCTCATGATGGCAAAGAAATAGAGTTTGGGTTGTCTAAAAAATTATATTACGAAAACAGGGGTGGAGAAGGTTGGCAATACAGGTAAGCAGGTGGTAGTGGTAGGTTGCCTAGGTAAGCAGCAGTTTCATTCTTAGCCTTGTGTAAGACATGCAGTTGCCTGCACTCTGAATCAATTGTCTTGGTATAGTCTCTGCACATCACATGATCTGTATTAAGGTGTACAGAACTTTTCCCTACATTTTATCCTTGTAACAGATGATTTAAATGTATTTTTAACATGGAGGGCACTCCTCATTGCTGAGTCTGTAATTAGGAGATACTCATTTAGTTCAAATTCCACTGTGTATCTGAATATGTTGTGAAAACAGATGGTGGTTGCTCACCTTGGCTAAAGAGGGATGGTTTTGTTCTTCTAGCTTGTACTACATGTATATATATGGGGTCTTTCCAGTAGACACAGCCTTGAAAAGACTTCCCAAGTGTATGCATTACTCAGTTTGCCATAAGAGTGTCAGGGAACAAGGTACCACCAGACCAGCACATCACTCCAGCCTGGCTATTTTATTCCAGTTGAGCCTGCTTTCTTGTGACAGAGACTCTTATCGTAGAGGCACCCTGGTAGTACTCACCAGATAATCCTTCTTTCTTGTTTAAGAAACAGAATAGATGCCAGAAAAGAAGGTTCCTTCTGTCTTCTTGGGTCTGTGGGCAAAGTGACCACGCTTGTTTTTAAACATTTGCACAAGTCAGCCAGTCAACTTATATTATGCCTTCCAATTTAAAGAAGAAATGGCATTATTTATACTTATGCCTGGCTTAACATGGTGACACTGATAAGATTAAGTCTCTTTTTGTCAGTAGGAATCTGCTTTAAAGGCCAAGACATTTCATCGTGGAGTCCCTCTAAGTGGGTAACTCAGTGCGTCGTGCTGTTCTGCCAGCTGGTGGCTGTAGTACCCTTGCTGCCTGTCAACACCTGCTCTGCTGCTGCTCAGGTATTATCTTCAACTGATCCTGAAATCTGCAAAGCTCAGATGTGTGCCATTCCACTTAAACTTGTGAGCACTGCACACTCACGTGGGCAAGAGCTTGCTTTAGATCTAAAATAGTGGTATTTGAATGCCTGCCCGGCTGATGTGACTGGCACTCCTCATTTCCATCATCCTGTGGGCAGAAATACCTGTGTCAGTCACATGCAATTGGACCCATGAAGATGGAAGAGGAAGGGGCATTTGCATATCCCAAAGTGACATTTCTTGTATGAGGAACTACAGCCATCATGGATCCTTTCACCCATATTATTTCTAAGCCTTGGTAGTTGGCACCTAGAAGAGAATTTACTGGCAAGAAAATAAGGGACAGTTTGTGGCTGCACCTCTGTAGGCTCATGCAAAATTGCAGAATGCATGGAGCCCTTGGCTCATTCACATAGCCCCTGCAAGAACTGCAAGTATCTCTGCTTCTGCAGGGTGTGTGTGAGAGGTGTTCACTACTGGTTTTGGTTTTTTGTTTTCCTTGTGCTAGAAAGATTGCGTGTGTTGTCAGTGGCGTGGTCGTCAGTTGAAGAGCGCAAACATGAGATGCAGAGGACTTGGGAGAGTGTAGATAATACGTTTTTTTCTATCAAGTCCAGAGCATGGCTATTCCTCTGCCAAGGTGGAGAAACAAACCGGGGTCAGCTTCTGACCGGGGTATTGCTCTTCCATGTAGGAGAAGTACAAGTGTATTCCACCAACACATATATATTACAGAGAGAGAACTGTAACTCATCGTAGCAAATTTGACACAAGGGACTTTTAGGAACAACTGAAGTTGTTTTAAGGTCCGTAATGCTTACCTTGTTTTGGCATGGTCTAGAAGATGAGATGATAATCTGGAAAGAAATGCTGTGAAAGCTTAGAGGGTGGCTTAAGGATGAAGGATTTCTTCAAAGGAAGCTTAAAAACCTGAGAAAATTCAGCTATTACTAATCCATGTTTCTTTAAAGGCTGTGCATCAAACATGCCGTAATGCTCTCTTCTGCATTTTTTATTCAAAATGTCTGTTTGTCTGATCTCTAAATGGTGGAATTGACTTTCAAAAAAGTTGGGTCTTACAATAGATGTATTTTAGATGTTACCTTCCTAAATACTTTAACAGCTATTTAATTCTGACAACTTGACAAACTCATATTAGTGTTTTGTCAACTGTGTTGAGCTGAAAGAAACCAGTAGACAAACCTCACTAATTTTCTCTCAAGACAAACATTACATTTTTTTTAACTGGATAAAATGTGTCTATTTATGGCATCATTACATATTTTAGTATGATTAAAAAGCATGACATAAAGCAAATATTTGTTAGCACTTGCAAACACATGGACAGTCAATTTTGGATGTTGGTATTCATTGGAATATCACCATCATAAAAATTTGAAAGATGTTTAAAATTTCATGATTTACTTTAACAGATTAAAATGTTCCAAGCTTGTTGAGAGTACATTTTATAGGAAACTTTGAGAAAATCAGAAAGCGTAGGATAGAGCAGTATGTGAAGCAGGAAAAGAGAATGTTTCTTCTGGAATGGAAATTGAGTGGAAGATGTTTTCCAGGTGCTTTTCACAATAAATTGAACTCTGAGGTAAATTACTTAAGAATAAATACAAAACAGTGCTTATGGATATTAATGGAAATGAATGTTCCATTGATCATAACTGTTGATCAGAACTTCCCAGCTTTTTGTAACTAGGCAAGTACCGTTGCACTGATTTCGTTCTGGTTTTACCAGTTGATCGGTGGAAGGGATCAACAGGAGCAGGACAGAGGGGGGAAATTTTTGTACTTAAAATAATAAATGAGTAACAAGATCCATTATTTCAGAGCTTCACTGCAGAAACAGTGCTATTTGCATGGCAATAGGCAAACCAAGGGTGAAAGAGAGTAGTTTATAACATAATGCAGCTTGTTCTGTTCTTTGGTACTTACCCCTTTCTGAGTTCACAGATGCATTTGCCAAGACACTGCCCAGGAGCTCACTTGATTACTAGAGTGCAGGAAAGAGATAGGGAGCCTTTGTGTATTAAATCAGCCTGTCCTGTCTTATTGTTAGTCTTTTATTCTATGAGTGGAGAATGATGGTATTGCTTTTCATCCCTTCATGGGGTTTACATTGATTTTGTTTTGTAATAAATCTTAAACAAAATATACTATATATGGAATTTTACATGAGAGATTGCATAATCATGACTCTCTTTCTTTTTCCTTTTTTTTTTTTTTAAATCTAGTGAAAAATCTTTCCCTGAAGTTATTGCATCATTTCTGTTTGCACAGTTTCTGTGTCTTTTTCAGAATTCTTGTGCTGGGCACAACCTCCAAAATTAGTCAGATCATTGGGCTGGATTGGCATAGGTTTCGTGCATTCACATACTTAACAAGAATAAGTTGAGGTCCTTTATGACAAACTCTTCAGTACTTTGCCAGAATTGCATATAGCCTCTATATATTTTTATATCTCATGCAAACATTGTTGTTCTTAACTGAAAACAGCAGTTACCAAACTTAAAAATTCCTTGCTTCCATTTATTGCTTCATTAAGCTTTATTGATTTCTTTGAGGCTTACAGGGTAGGATTATGAAGATTAGTCTTCCTCTCTGTCCTAGAAATATCAGTTAAATCACAAGACCTGGCATGAAGATTCAGCTAGCCAGCTTCTTCATACCTTTATCATAAAAAATATAGGTTACGAAATTCTAGACTTGAGGTGACAGCAGTGTTTGGCAGGGCAGTCTGCAGGTGTCCCGTGCAATACAGACATCACCAGAAGGCTAAGACTGAGTGCTGAATAGAAACTGTGGAGGAGTTTATCTCGGAGAGCAACTTGTCTGTGTGTTACCATTTTTTGACCAAAACTATGGGCTTTTTACACCTGAAAATAAATGCTTAAATTTAAGTCATTCAGACTTTGCTTTGAACAGAAGCTAGGTACTCTCGATTTGTCTGTGCAGTTAGACTTTGAAAGATAAAGGTCAGAAAATTTAAAAGCAAAAGTGCCTTTTCACATCTTCGTTTATTTTATATATGTGTGTATGTGTAGTAATGTTTACTGGGTTTGCCATACACATGAATTTATGTGTTGTGCAGAAAGTAGGGAACCGTTCATACAGAGCAACCCCAAATAACTGGCAGGTCCATACTAGAATTTTATATATTGATATGCTAAACAAGTATTGTTTGTCTTGACCTGGAAGGCAGCCACAGTCAGACAAACAGAACTTGTTAGTTGCCAAGAACCCAAAAGTACTTTTCAGAAATGTTACTCCTTTATGGCAGAGTAATTTGTTTTGTTTTGTTCTTGCTTAATTACCTTTGTGTTTATTACAAGAATAACAAAAATTACTTATGTCTTTCACTTTTTCTTACAGTCATAGAATTACACCTCTCAGGTAAATTATTCCCAGCTTTCAGGGGGGAAAAAGGGGGTGGTGTATTAAATTCATTGCACCTATTTTCTATCATGTGGAGATGGTTACTTTTGAAAAAGAAGAGAATAAGTAAAAGTTGTAGTTAGTGTTGTTGAATTGAAAACTATTTTGTTCTCTTTCTCTAGAAGTTATGGCTTGCACGTATCACACTACATTTGAACTGTAACTATTTCTGACAGTGTTCTGTAGCTTTGTAGAAATAAATTAAGCTGTGCTATGCATATATTTGTCACTAATTTAGCTTTGTGTCTGTTCATTTCATAGTAACATGCATCTGCAGTGTTAGGTTTATATGTCATATACATGTAATAATACAATATTTAACAAAACAGTCTTTGGTTTACATACATGGCATTTGATAAAGCCTGTAAATCCAAACAACTGTTTTGTTTGTAGGGGTTTAAATTGGGCTTGAAAATTCATTTAAGTCAAAAAAGACATTTATCTATATAGAGTGAGATTTAGAAAACAATTTTGGCTGCATGTTGCAGTATTCCTGAAAGGGATTGAAAGGCTTTCCCCATAATGGTATATGTAGGGGGAGAAAGAAAGAAAATTTGCCTGTGAAACTGACTGGCTCTTTCTCAGTAAAGTTGAAACTTTTCCATTGAATGGTGATATTTACCTTTCTGAAACTCTTCCATGCTATGATTTAACCTAGTCACAATTTGACTTGGATTTTCTGTAGCGTCCACAGGTTTAAAGGGGAAAAGTTCACTTGCGCTGAATGCTTCAGCTATTGTCCCTAGTCTGTTGCTATAGTTTCTGCTTTTTAATCCCCCCTTGGCCTCAATCCTTCAGCTACATATGCACATTAACTTAATTACCTTGAGTTCCCTCGCTGGAATCCAAGAGTAGTAACTGTAAACCTGTACATATTTTAGGGATGTTTTTTTCTTAGTCTTCATTTTTTCAGCTTCTTCAGGCTAATATTGATGGCTTGCAAATAAACACCCTAATTTGAATATCTACGCTTATGACATCCTTCAGCAAAGTGATTGTTATCTTAATCTGTTCTCTGTCTTGACCATCAGTAACATTTATACCGTATTAATGGTTTCCTACAAAATCAGGGTAAAAGTGTGTGTTTGGAGCTTCAGTTACTTAATAGAGCTTTCGTAAACTTCTCCATCTAGTATTGGCCTCTGGTGTGCGCTGCCTGCACTGGCAGATCTCTCAATCGGAAGGAGAAGCTGCAATAGAAACCTGTTTGGTACCTTTGTGCAGAAACAAATCATAGCTTTCTCACTGAGGGCAAGAAAAATAAATGCTTAGTTCTGTGTTTGAATGAATGTAAAAGCTGATGGACCTGTGGAAAGTAATCCATTGATACATTAGGTATAAAATCCTATGTGTGTTTGAACGTGGAATTTAAGCTATTGCTATTGTGTCCTTGGTACTGGACACCCTGCCTCTCTGAGGATTCAGCCCTTGTACCCTGACAGCCAGCTGCTCTAGGGTTATGAGTAACATGGGATGGAGAAAGTGGAACTTAAGACTTGAGCAAGTCCAGTTTTAAAATACAACGGAAAATTTTAGAATTAACCAGAAATCCACTGGATTATTTTAACGATAAGTGATGTGATATGTTTGCCCTAGATGACAAGTATTTTTAAGGAGTTCTCATATTATTGAGGGTACTATTGCTGAATTTCAGAAAAGGAACTTTCTCACATGTTTTTCACTAGGGAATGTAGCATAAGCTTTTGGAAGAACAGCTGAACTTCAGTTCCTTATAAAACATTAGGAATTAGGATATTGGTGACTTCTTGTCACTCATTGACTGCATTGAGTAGACTTGTATTTTGTCTTCTGAACTCAGTCCTACCTGTTCTGTCAGTTGAAGTGAAGCTTTTAAAATACTGAATGTTCACTGCAATCCATGGACGTTTTTCTTTCCCCGGCTTTCTGCAAAAAATATTAATGCAGTTCACATTTGAAAGCTAATCCTGTTAGATACATTTCTTTTTAATATACTAGGGTGCTTATGTGTGCAACATGCCTCTGTTGGCCAGGTCTATAAAGTAATGAGGATTTAAGTGATTACTTGTTTTGGCTATTTCAATTACCTAGTCATGTAGAAAAGAAAAAAAAAAGGTAAAAATTGCTATGAAACCAAGTATTAAAATTGCTTTGGAATTGCTTGTCTTTCCAGAATAACGTAAAGTATATATCTTTAGTGGTCTTAGGTTTTACTAGTTTCATTAATTTCTCAGTGACTGTGGATATATTGTATGTCTACCATAATTTATAAAATCACAATGTATTTTACATTAAATGTGTAATGCATTCTTTCCGGCTTTTCAACAACTGTTCTAAATTGGGTAACATGCCATCGTTATTTCTTCATTTAAAATTTGCAGATAAGCAGTTGTAGAAATGGTTGAGCACCTGTGTGGTTGTTGACAGTAAATACGTTAGTATCATGAGCACTTCTGATTTCCTATTATCGTGATCCACGTAACTTTGCACACATTTACTTCTTAGAGCTTGCCTATGAATAATGCAAAAGTAATAGCTATCCTGATAACAATGCTTTCTGTCATACCTAGGATAAGAGTTATTTTTTAAAATTCTGTAATTGTAGTTTCTGTAAATTATTTTTCTTACGGTTAGTTTTTTTTTGAATCAGTAAGAGTTTGATGGAAATGAAGTAAATGATTTACCAGTACTCTGTGGGGGAGTGTGAAGCATTAGTTTCTTGCCAGTGAACTTTAAAAATTTGCAGATGCTATCTTCTAAAGAATTGCGTGATAAATTTTCATTGTACAGAGGAAGTAGCCAGAAGTTAAAATATCTAAGTTGGGCTACATTTATAGTAACCACTGTGAAATTCTTACTAGCAATCTGAGTGTCTCTAAAATACGCAGAGATTCAAGTCACTTCTGTGGGCAAAACTGAATGATTGTTCTGGTTAATGGTGTTGGGATTCTTGGGACCGCGGTAGAAGAGGACACGCAATAGTCAGCCTGCCAATCCTCTGTTTAGAGGAGGATTTTCATCTTCTTGGAAGACTAATTTGCAAACTACTTTTAATTTTTAACCTGTGAAATCTCAGTAAGTGTCGTTTGCTAGGAGCCTGATAGAAAGTCAATAACCTGGTTCAATGAGAGAGAATTTACCTAGGTGTTGAAATGAAAATGTGCCTGTGTTCTTCCATTCATGTCAGGATCGATATCAAGTTTTTCTGTTCTCATAAACATCATCTTCAGTTAATACACTTTGGCAACCGGTTGTTTTTGAAACCACATGAAACTTCAGCTGGGAAGAGTGTTTTCTGCAAAAAATGAAAGGATACAAAGCAGTTGTTAATGAGATACTTTACAAAAGATATTAACTATACAGTGTTGATCAAAAACATGTTGTAGAGACCGGTCCCATTCAAGAAAAGGGATAAACTTTAAGGCAAGACTGCATCTAATCCTTTCTTTCTGTAAACTAGTTATTTTAATTTAAATAACTCCTGTTCAAATACAGAGATCTTTGAAATGACATTTTGAAGGGGTTTTTGTGAAAGGGAGCGAGTGAAATTGTGAATTCACATTATGAATCTCTTTTATTTGTGTTTTTCTCTTATGTTCTCTTTGAATCACAGGAGGAAGGTCTTTGTTTGTGTTGAGAGAGCAGTATTCTACACCTTGCATTTAAGATATTCTTAGAGAAAAGAGTAATTTTCTTTTAATGTTAATTGTTCTTGATGAATAAATAATTTGACTATGAGTACATTCTGAGATGAAGTCTGGCTTCAATTCTGATCTCCTGGAAGACAAACCGTAGCTGGAAACCTAAGTGCTTTCTCTTGCAAACTGGAAAGGCAGTGTGTAGAGACTCTACACTAATTAGATTTATGCTTTCGTAATGACCACTAGGTTTCATTTATCCAGTAAGTATTTCAGATTAACTCTTAAAGTCAAGTGCACACTTCTGAAATCAAGGTGAAAAATCTTAAATTTCATTTAAGGGTTTTTTTCAGCATTAAGTATTTTTGTAGAATCATAGAATCTTCTAGGTTGGAAGGGACCTTCAAGATCAACCTAACTCTGACAAAAATAAACACCCACACAACAAACAAAAAGCAACACCATCACTAAACCATATCTCCCAGCACCACATCAACCCGTCTTTTGAACGCCTCCAGGGATGGTGCCTCAACCACCTCCCTGGGCAGCCCATTCCAACGTCTGGTAACCCTTTCGGTGAAAAAAGTTTTCCTAATATGCAGCCTGAACCTCCCCTGGTGCAACTTGAGGCCATTTCCTCTAGTCCTGTCGCCTGTGACTTGGGAGAAGAGACCGACCCCCACCTCCCTACACCCTCCTTTCAGGGAGTTGTAGAGAGCAATAAGGTCTCCCCTCAGCCTCCTTTTCTCTGGGCTTACTAACCCTATTTCCCTCAGTCTCTCCTCATAAGACTTGTGCTCCAGACCCCTCACCATCTTTGTTGCTCTTCTCTGGACCCGCTCCAGCACCTCGATGTCTTTTTTGTGGTAAGGGGCCCAAAACTGGACACAGCACTCAAGGTGAGGTCTCACCAGTGCCCAGTGCAGGGGGACAATCGCCTCTCGGGTCCTACTCACCACACTGTTCCTGATACAGGCCAGGATGCTGTTGGCTTTTTGGCCACCTGGGCACACTGCTGGCTCATGTTCAGCCTGCTGTCGACCAACACCCCCAGGTCCTTTTCTGCCAGGCAGCTCCAGCCATTCTTCCCCGAGCCTGTAGCGCTGCCTGGGGTTGTTGTGACCCAAGTGCAGGACCTGGCACTTGGCCTTATTGAAACTCATCCTGTTGGTCTCGGCCCATCGATCCAGCCCGTCCAGATCCCTCTGTAAAGCCTCTCTACCCTCCAGCAGGTCGACACTGCCACCCAGCTTGGTGTTGTCTG